>JACCIC010000002.1:0-270000 GCA_018907035.1 Sycobia sp. Sy_11 | reverse complement strand
AATTCATATCTTGTATCACCCAACAACTATGTACAATGGTCCTACCATGGACCAAGCGGATATATCGGCTCTCCGGCCCTGGAGGGTCATGAAAAATTTTTAGTTCGGTAAAATAGGAATAAAATCATATTCTCAGGTTTTGAGATGTTCTGCATCCAAATCTGGAGTCTGATCGGTCATAACTGGTGATAAAAGGTCACTTCAAGGTCAAATGCATTATCATTGTACGATCTAAATTATCATAATATATACGTTTCTAGCAAAAAGTATTTCTGTAATTTTACTGGCAAACTACTTTCACGAGAATAGATTCAGAAACTTATCTGAATGATGATATTGATGGAAATGCGATTGGATAAATGAGAAAATTCGGTGTCAAGCGCCCTCAAAATCTAAAAACCAATTTTAAATATTTCCCCGGGTATATTCTAAACCTGACCTTGGAGAAATCTTCGTCTCTCTTTTTATTTGAGATCAAAATGACATAAAACCCGATCTCCGTGACTCCAAAAACATAAAAATATATCTTTTGCAATGATTCAAACCATATTGCTAGGTTTGACCTTTAAATGGCCTTCATTGACCTTGACTCTGAAGTGATAAGGTCAAATCAACTTATTATCACTATGATGCGAGTCTGTCCTTGCTAATATAAATATTAAAATCTAAATGAATTACAGGTTGTCCTTTATTAAGAAACTTAATTTTGATTCTAACCATTTAGGTTTTATATTTCAGACATAAACAAGGGCAGACTTATGTCATGATTATTACGATCATAGATTATTTTAGTTTGTTAAAAAGAATGTAAGACAGATGGATAATATATAAACTCCAGAAAAAGTATATTTTATTAACGATATAGATAATTTATTTAAATATATATCGACATTGATTCTTTATTGGCACATATAGCTATGAATTACGTAAAATTGCCAATGACACTTACATACTATATTTATCCATCAATTGACTTCCAAAAAGAGGAGGTTTTCGATCGTTTTTTTTTTCTTATTTGTTCAGCCATAATTTCTATAATTATATTGATTATAACCAATTATATATGCCTATTATGTATGTATCTACATATATATATATATATATATATATATATATATATATATATGTACATACACACGCACAAAACTCGAAAGGTGTAAAGAAACCTAACGAGACGAAGTATTTTCCGTTTCAGGACGGGCGCAAGTTGGGCTTCGGCGGTATGCACGGCATCCCGATGGTGGCCAGCAGCCCGGTGAGGCACGAGAGCCCGATCGGCATGACGCCCCTCGAGGTCCAGGCGTACCAGCCGCCCTGGAAGGCCCTCTCCGACTTTGCCCTGCATACTGACCTCGACAGACTCGATCCGAACGCGCCCTCGTTCCATCACTTGGTGTCGCAGGTACAATTCAATAAATAAATACGCTGCTCGTTGCTTGTTAATGGGAGGGGGGGGGGAAATCGCTCCCCTTATTTTTCACGGACTTACGCGCGGAAAAGTAGATTTTACAACTTGTTGAGCAGTGTCTTACGCGAAACGGTAACTTTCGAAAAGAAAAGCCTGATAGCGTGACTCTGTTGTGCCCGACTAAAAGGGACTTATCTACTGGTTTTATACAGGATTTAAGTATTAAGTGCCAATTATCGGTGAACAGAAATTTAAAGAATAAAAATGTTCTCACATTTCGTCACGTTTTCTCTGTCTGATTCGTTTAAAAATAGTATTTTAGTTAGTTGGAGAAATTCATACGTATTTATAGTTCGGTTTATAGTCGTATGCTCGCCCACGAATGCAGCTAAACGATACGGACGATTCTCGCTCAGTAAAGGACAAGTATGGGACTAATATTTGGACTAATATTTTGGAGCAATTGTGGAGTATTAAATACAAATATGATATTTATTTTGCCCGAAAATGACGTGAATATA
This sequence comes from Sycobia sp. Sy_11, assembly GCA_018907035.1. Taxonomy (NCBI): domain Eukaryota; kingdom Metazoa; phylum Arthropoda; class Insecta; order Hymenoptera; family Epichrysomallidae; genus Sycobia; species Sycobia sp. Sy_11. The sequence continues at coordinate 268,071 of JACCIC010000002.1, read as the reverse complement.
GACAGAAAAAAAACCTCTGCAATATAAATTAAAACGTCACCAAATACAAAGTTAAACAATATTTTCAATATCGCTCGTTTTTGTTTGTATGTAATGTAGTATTTCGTGAGTGTGCGAAGAGGGCGGGGTGAAAGTAGCCAGCATGGATATACAATACTGATTTTTCCAGAAAAATTTTCATCACATGCGATTGTACAGTTCATACGAGGAAAAATTAAAGAAAAAATGAATAGAGAAATAACAGCTTGTTACAAGTAGAGACAGACAGCTTAGTTCTGAGTAGGGCGCAAGTACCTTTAAAAATTAAGAGAACATAGAAAACAATTATATTTATAAATAGAAATCCGCAAATCTAAAATTGTAAAAGATTGCATGCTTTAAAAGCATACTTTCTAACAATTTCTGTTCGGAATTATTGTGATGAATTTTCAATTATTTCAAAAATAAATAATATATTCGTATTGAACACTCCAAAATTGTTTTACAAATAGTATAATTTCAGGCTTTACCTTTAATCGGCAAAAATCAACTGTTTTTTTTAACTTTGCTCCTTATAACAGAGTTCAGTATTTCAATTACATTGAAAATCTTGTTTCTGTAACTATACACAATTTCGCTTGCAGCATTCCGTTTATAAAACTTTTAAAATATATACAGACAAATAGAGAGGCTATGTCAAATTCTACCGCTCAGCCTTGTCCGTCCAACTTTGCTAAGTGTCTCGATCAGAAACCGAAAGACAGCATTTGGTAAATTTTCTGTAAAGCAGATTTTAGCAGGCCGATCGTGATCTATACAGCTTTTAGCAAAGTTCGACAGAATTTTTTTTTTTGTTACCAAGACGATTCAAGCAGCGACGAAAAACGACTAAACCGCCGAAATCCCGATTTTTATTTTTCAGATGCACGGCTACGACATGCACGGCGGCGGTCCTCCCCAGCTGCCTCCCCCGGGCATGCTCGGCGGTCCCATAGGCGACGGCGGCGGCGGCGGCGGAGGCGGCGGCCCCCTACCCCCGCCCGGGCCCCATCACCCGGGCGTCGGCAACGGGCCGGGGCCCGGGCCCGACATGGGCCAGCACCCCGACAGCACCGACAGCTACGTGACCTACCTCGAGAGCGACAGCGACTCGCTGCACCACGACACCGGCAGCCCGTAGTGCCGCCTACCCCGGCACTCGCTCCCCCAGCCGCGCCGAGGGGCCGCCTGAGGCAACGATTTCGTCGCATCGAATCGTATATACATATATACATATAGTTTAGCGCGACGCAGGCGCGAGACTTCGAGCGCATGGTCCTCGTCGTCGTCGCCGTCGATCCTCGACCCCCACCCCCCTCCTCTTTTTCGTTTGCTCGCAACGCGCTTATGCCGCTCGCCGCACGTCTACGATAAACCGCGTCCCACTTTGATCATCGGACGGATAGATACATACATATTATATACATATATATATATATTTTTTTTTATATATATATTTTTTACAAATTAGTACGAAAGTGCTGCACTTGTGTTCAATTATGATAGCTAAGTGTAACGATGGCCGCGGTGAAGTAAACGTCGGAGAGTAGTGAGAACAATAAGGACGCGATAACGATGGGCCGACGGCGAAGTTTCGCTTATTAACGTGAGCTCTAAAAGGGAGGATTTTAATTATTGTTAACCGACCGTTTCGGCGTCGCAGAGTCGTTAGAGCCGCGGCCGGACGTTAAATCCGAGCGACGTTACGAAGGTTACCCGTCGTCGCCTATCCGAGCGTGCGAAACGTCGATTTCCGTAGGACGGCTCGGCGAGCTGGAATTCTGGAATTGCAACGACGACGCATCTAACTGCGGTCATACGCGGCGAGCGCCGCTGCCTCGATCGTCGACCCGTCACGCTCTGATCCGGCCGCCTGTCAAAGGCTCGCAGCCGTCGAATTAGGCGTTCAAGCTCGCGCGAAGGAAATGACACGAATCTTCGACGACGAACAGCCTGTTTTGTTGATTCGAGGGAATCGGATACCGTTGTAGCATAAAACTTCTGGCCCGATGAGCGCCCGGCTCATCAGGACGTTCAGAAGTTTCTCCGTGTCCGTCGACTCGTTGTTTTATGAAATAGCATTTTTTTGTTTTTTTTTTTTTTTTTTTTATTCATTAATAAAAATGCTTATTTTCGACAATGTTTGCGATTGCGCTCTGACGAGTTGCGTGATTATTTGTAAAGTCGTCGTGAAATTTTTAAGTTAAGCCAGAATTTTCGTTCGTAAGGGACAGGAAACAGTTGCAAACGTTATTCGATGTTCCGGATAATCGATATAAAAAGTAAACATTCATAAATGTTTGCAAATTTTTATTTTTGTAAAATGATTTGCGAAGCGATACGTGCGTCAGCCGCGTACTTATCTGTCTCTCATTTTCTCGCAAATTTTTTTTTTTCTATGAATCCAGTGACTAAGCGATTTCGTACAATTAATAATACAATGTAAAAGTGAGACTGTGAAGTTATCTTCCGGTGCTTGAGCAGCAATTATTTCTAAAATACCAAATCGATCGCTATTACTTTAATAATCGATATTTTCAAACTCAATTTGTAGTCATAAAATTCGTTGCCCCGTGCTCTGTGAACTCTGTATATATATATATATATATATATATATATATATATATATATATATATATATATATAAGGAACAAATTGTAAATAGGTATTTTATTTAAGGATCGGCACGTCGATGAGATTGAGGAATGAAAAAGAGTCGTTGGCTTGAACAAAATGAACCTTATTAGAGACAAATAATGTTTTTGACTACGTATGTAATTAGAACTGTCGTTTGCATCGAAAACACGGTATATATAACATTCTCGCTGTATCATATTGTGAATGGAAGAGCGGTCGTTCTGTAATTTTTAAGACATTGTTTTACAAGAACAAAAAAAAAGAAGCGATTTTCAGAAAGAAAGCAGGACAAATACCAAAGCAGGCACATCGAAACCTTTGTAAATATATCCGCAGGCACGCGCGATTCTTGAAAATAATTTCATTTCTATACGAGCAAATTTTAGAGGGATACAGAGAGAGAGAGAGAGAGAGAGAGAGAGAGAGAGAGAGAAGAGTTTATTGTCAAACCATCTCGTCGAAATTCTGTATAATGCGAAGTGTCTGCAACATTGTCATTTTAGGTAAAAATTTCCCGGATACCCTTGAGTAACTTCGGAATTTGTATGATATTTCTATACAGGCACAGTGTATGTAATAAAAAGTCTAAAAGCCGACTCAATAATGGCATTTATTTATTTTCCAAATTCAAATTTCCCTCTGACCGCCGTTAACTCTGATTTTATTCGGTACTTCTATCTGTACATCATATCTAGTGCTTAAAATTAGCATATAATGTATTATTTCATGCTTTACTTATTTCGTTGAGAAGTAAATTAATTTGAACAATTTGACTAAAAATATTAAATAGAATTTATCATTAATTCAGGTGTTCTTTTTTTATTACCTTAACATTAGAAATTGTTAATTTTGATTATTAATTTATTTCCTAGAAGTTGTATGGTATGTTGATCCTTTTTAATTGTTGTAAAAGTTGTAATTGTTTTCATATAATGTGCTTAAAAAAGGCTTATCACGACGCACTTTGTGAATAATAATAAATACTGCATATAAGGATATGAATCTTATTGAGTTTAATAAATATGATTTGAAGATAAGCATTTCTTTTACTAGTACTATAAATACTACCTGATAAAACTAAAAATTTTGAGCTTTAAGAACGGGACTGGTCTATATTTCGACCACTCAAGTATCAGAATAATTTTGAGAGGTTTTGAAGATAATTATTATATTTTAGATATAGTAAATATAGTGTAACAATTTTAGGTAGAAGATTTGACCTCACTATTTCAAGGTCCAATATTTTATTCGGTACATCGATATGCATAAGAAGTATTGCAAATGTTACAATGAATCCTCAAGGTAAATATATCAATTTGTCGGGCACATTTCATATGTAAATATCATGTAAAAAAGTCAACGTAAATTTCAACGTAACCATTCGCGGCCTGAAAAAGTTAATATCGACCAGAATTGCATTTGTGGGCAATTTATTATGAAAATGTCTGAAGGAAAAATCAACTAAATAATTCCTAAATTATCTACAACAAAAATTAATAAATAACTTTATGGCTTTATTTTATTCGTCGAATATTAAGAGTTTTTAATGATACTAAAAAACTTTTACAGTCAGTGTTTATCAAAGGACAACCTAATACCTTCACTTTTTCAAAGAGAGTCGTACAGATAACTTTCGAATTAATAAAACAAAATTTCAAGGTACTATAATAATATACTCCTGACAGATGTAGTTGTATCGTAATGTAAAAAGCAAACGACTACAACCAATGTTGGGCAAAATATAATGCTGTCCATAACCTTAATTATGTACAAATATGCGTGGTCGTGTTTAATCTATTCAGCCATTTTGGAAACAAAACGTTGCAACATTGACAGCAGCATAATATTTTTCTAGCACTGCAGTGAAGCACAAGCTTCAGAATCACTATCACATATTTTAATAATATTATAAACTTGAAATTTTATAAAGTATTTCCAGGTTTCTGTTTTTTATTAGTAATATTCCTTAATTTTCTAAAGTATTTATTCTTATAGAGAATTAGTATGCGTTGCAATTGAAGAGAAACAGCATTATATTCTTTATTAAGGCATAATTAAAGAAAATATATGAAGCCCCTTTTTATTATACTTATATGTTAAAAATATAACGGAGAATCTAGCCAGCTCGAGAACCTCAAAGAAGTCTTAAAAACAGCCATGATACAACTTCAGTTACAACACCCTTCATCGAATCGAAAAGTCAATTTCAAAGAATCATTGTATATTATCATTATTAAAAAATGAAGTATAAAATAAAAACGTCTGCAGTTAATGACTATATTCAAATACATGTATGATAACAAAAAAATCCGTAGCATTGACTCAAGAGTGTAGAAGAATATATTTGGGTCGGTTAAACAATGATTAGCTTGAATATGTATATTACACTAAATTAACGCTACTGTAGAATCATGTCTGAATTCTTGTCTTTTTCTCTAAGGACATACTATAATCGTATCATCTCCGGCCATGTCACTTATATACTAGAAAAGCAGATTTAAATAAATAGATGCTTTTGAATTTGGAATCAGTTTGGCTTAACTATACTTGTTCAAGAAATATCCTTGTCTTTGTTAAGATAAGTCCTATCACTACGAAAAAGGATTTACCTCTTTTTTCCTTATATTTCTGCCCACATTAAGTTAATACACCAAGATATATTACCAAGTCATATCTTTGAGCTTAGTATCAATTCATTAGAGATAATTGTTCAGGTTGTATATATTTCTAGTTTAATGTACGCTTATATCGATATTACACTTAAAGGCTTGTTAAATTAATGCTTACTTGCCGATATCGTTTTAGGAAGCTTTATACGTCTATTCGTGAGTCTCCTTATTTTCAAGCAAGGAAAAGGCATATCTAATCCCTAAATAAAACTCTGTAAGTTAATTTGTTCCCCTAATAATATAAGGATTAGAATGTATCAAATTGTCGACGTTCATCGATTCTTACATATGGTACACGCGAAATAAAGTAAATATTTCATCAAAGAATACATGCGAGTGAAACAAATAGTATAATGATTGTGTTCAGATGTTTATTGGCAAAAATCGTCAGCTAAAAGTTATAGCTATTACAAGAACTTTGAATAAGAAGCGTATGAAATAGCTATGAAGTAAATGTAATCTGATCATTTTTGTACGAGCTGTTTGCCCAATGATATATAAGAGGATACACGAGTTTTAAGATACAAGCTGACTCAATTTTTTTTTTGTAGCTTATAGTTATTACCAAGAATGGAATGATTGTTGAACTTTGCAAATGAGCTATAATTAACCACGATCATATAAATATTCATTTATACCGTAAATAGTAGATTGCATTAAAGAAGTTGCCGAGACAAAGCCAAGATTGATGATTCATCGTGAATGCTTATCCACTGTTCTCCTTTCTAATAGGTATTGTTTTTCGATCTTACCCAAAATTACCAACTAATTAAGACATTTTAATACACTTGAAAGCAAAGCTCATTGATTAAGGTATAAAAATCGATTGAAGTCTGTCTTAACCCAAATATTTTTCCGAGGCATAATAATAAATTTCTTGGAAATATAATGGAAAAATGGATGGAGAGTTAGGATTTTAGTCCAGTCTCTGATGAGGAGCCAAAGCGTTTCAAAACGTTGCACTCAACTTAAAAGGATATGGGGGGATAAATTGGTAGAGGGTGTAGTCAGATGATCGTCCTTTGTTAACGACATTTTTCTTTCTAGGTAGATATAATCATAACAATTTTATAATTCAGATTCTACAGAGGTGATTATAAACGAGAGCAGGCTGACTGTCATTATAATAAGACTGTAACATCGATCAAAATATTTGTTATTTGCTTTAAGCTGAATTTTCCCATTTTTTAAATATCTGCCGAATCATATAACTATTCATTATTATTATAAAGAAATAGAATTATATTAGAAAAAGATTTGTTTAAAAATTAAATATAATATTTATTTATAAATTTTAGCTTAAATTATGTTTATTTAATATAAGAGAAAATAAATTGTTTAAATTTTCAAACAAAAGTTATTTCACCTGAATTATAATATAAATATTTATTGAAGAAAGACAATGATATAATAAATATGAATATATTCATCGAATAATTACTCATTAGAATGGGAATAAAAGAAGAAAATTTTTATATTTTATCATAACTGATAATTAAGTAATCCACTAGTTAGCTCGATACATACAAATATAAAGGATGGTCTAAAAAGCAAAAAGTAGATAAGTTGACTATGTAAGAGAGGAAATAATAACTTTCATTAGAGGAATGCAGGGTTGGAAGTCAAATTTTTGGACCAAAATAGAAGGAAATAGTATATTTCATCATTGGCGTGGAAGTTGATTATTTACCTCGTGAGATTTATTATTGGACCTGAGGATCGTTTCTGCTATTTATGCCATTTTCAGAGATAGTTAAAAAATTCTTATTGTTTATACTAAAATATTTTTTCCACTCCAGCATGAAAATTTATAGTATTGACTTATTGAGATACACTTTTGCTTCTACCTATCCGTAATGAATATTGTATTTATTATATGTAACTATTGTATTGAATATTTTTTAGTATACTCGCATGTATAATTAATTAATATTTACAAACGACCTACTTTTAAGATCATTTAAGACTATGTTGAATTTCTAATATTGATTAATAATTGGTTCGCAGTCGCAACAACAGTTTTAACAGAATGGGGAAAAAAATTTGGTTTTCGTTTATTCTACTCATTGTTCCAATTGTATTTTCTCAGAATAATCCATATTGTGAATTAGAAAGCTGTCCAGATCGTAGTCACACAGTTTGTAGATTTCAGGTGAGTTTTAAATATTTACCTTGATATATAGCTCTATGATATAATTGAATAATAAAAGAGTAATAAACTTGTTTTTAACTAATTTTAAAAATAGAATTGAATGGTTATTGTTAAATTTTCCTAATTAAAAATATCTTCTGAGACTGGTTATTTGTATTTCAGAGATCCGGATACGGACCCAATTGTTTCTATCCTGTAGAGGCAGGATTAAACGTCAGTGAGTTAGAAAAAATCGTCTATCATCATAATATTTACAGACGGCCAAATAACGACCAAAACAGAATACCAGGTGTAAGTGTATAGTGTAGACTACGTTGTATTCAATATGGCTTACTATATCATTTATTTACAATAATCTCTATGTATTGTGATTGGAAATTTTTTGTATAGAAAAAAGGTTTTCTTACAGTTTTACGGTTATTAAAAATTTTAATTATTTATAGGCCTATTTGATGCTTTGGGACGGAGAACTTGCATTCATTGCTCAAAGGTGGGCTAACCAATGTGAAGATATAGTTGACGATTGTAGAAATGTTGGTAAGAATGTAATATTTCTTCTTATCTTTGATTACAATTTATAAGTCAAATGTTGAGTAAATATTATGAACTTTCATGTTTATTCGATTAATGGACTTAAATACATTAAATTGGTAAATTAAGAATATAGTAATATAATACACACCTTATTGGACATTCTTTTAGCACGATTTAATGTTACTCAAAGGATTTCTGTAAGTGTAACTTTTGCACATGAAGGACCACCTAACTTATATACACCCATCCAGAGATGGTTTGAAAACGAAAGTTTAGGTTTGCTGAATTTTGGAAACCTTAGGTAATTGCATCATGCTTTAATTCAATCATGAAATATATAGTATATAGTTTCTTTTAGACTCAAATTCTAAATTATATCTTTTCATTATTATTATTACAGCTTAGAAGGAAGTTCCACCTCAAATATGTACAATAGAATCCCGTGGGGTAATGCTAACAGAATTGGCTGTGGTGTAGTTAGAACATATGATCTAGAATATCATATATTATATCTTGTATGCAACTATGGATACTTAATTCAAAACAATAACTAAATAGTGCTCAAATTCTTAGAATATCCCAAAATTTATAATGATCATTTATATATATATAATGTTAATACAATTTTATAATAACAAAGTGAATTACTACACAAAATTGAAGTCTAGTCTTTATATTTACATCTCCATATACTCTTTAACAAAAGCATCAGGTGAACAAGCTCGAATTTTTGGAAACTTTATAGTAAATTGATTTATTAAAATTACATGAGAAAGGTAGGATAAAAGCTTATTTTGTTACAAAGTAAAGAACCCCAAAATGAAACAAACTAACTTTATCAGGAACTATAATAAAAATTATAAATAAATAATTATTACTAATTAAGAATTAATTCGTTACTTCCAGTTGCTTCTGTTACAGAATCATCGCATAAATTTGTGATTTGTTACATAATTCATATAATTATTGTCAACTCATCCATGTTAAAAAAATTGTATATGAACGAAATCGAATCTCTAAGATAATATCCGAATTTTGATGTGAATACAAAATATAGAATAATTTCGTATCAGCATAGAATTTAAATACGGATGATTCTATGATAAATCAAACAGGTCATATCAGATCATATAAATATTGTGATTAATATTACAATTGATTAATATTACAGACTTACCCGAGTTGAGTGGTTTACCGAACGCCCGGCGGTTGTCCCTCGGTGTGTTGAAAACACCAACATGTTTACTAGAGGGAAAAGGACGGGGATAGAAATTGAAAGTAAATATAGCTGTATTTACGTAGCAAACATGTCACACTATTCATTTAACTATAAAACTAGGTACACTGTTCATTATATTAAAATAGATATTAACAGAACCACGCTGACTGTGACTCAATTTCGAGCCGATTCAAGCGGGGTAATTAATCATCATAACAAATTTGCAGGGGGAGAGGTGGATGCGGATAGCTGAGAGGGTGCCCAGAAAGATTATTTGAATAAATAAATAAATAAATAAATAAATAAATATATATATATAATTAAAATATATATACAAAAATTATTTGAACTTATAATATACCTATAGTTAATTATTATGATAATGATAGTTGATTTTATATTTAACTATTTTTTTGGTGAACAAATTAGAATATATTAATATACTTATGAATGTCTGACAAATAAATAATACATAATTAATGATCTCATGCATTAGAATATCCATATATTAATATATATTGAAATTACTTATCATATATAATTGATTTATCGAATAATCTGAAAAAATTTTCATAATTTTTTCAATAATAACAGTACAATTTAACATCATTAAAAGAAGTCGGAGTTACAAATTTTAAATTAAATTGATGATGAATATGATAAATTCGCATATTTTATAAAACAATACAGAGTAGTTAATTTATGCAAGCAATTTGGCATAAGACAGTATTAGGCAACATGATAATGCAGAAATATGTAATACGATAAAATAGGCTTTACAACGTATTCCTCGAGCAAGGACTTATTCTTTTGCTCAGAGGAGGAAGATATTAATATATAAAATCTTACTTTAGACACTCAGAATGACCAAGTCCTCTTGACTGGAATAGAAATATCGAAGGTTTGAAGAAAATATGTTGCAAGAAACCGTGTTAAATGAATAGAAAATTTAAATTTAATGCCTAAAAACGGATCCATCATTTCATAAAACGAGAAGACTGCAAATACAATTAGAAAATGAAAGGGAAAATATAAAAGGTAGAAAAAATATCATGTTACTTTGCGAGAGCTACTTGATATTGATGATTATTTAAAAATTTTAAATTGGAAGGATGTTCTATCAATGGACATGTTCACATTGCAATTCTATTACCAAAAACACCCTACATGATTGCAGAAAAAACCTTAGCTAAGTTGATTTATTATCATTCAGTTTCATCTTATGCGGCACTGCTGCCCGCCAGATCATTGACCGTGCTGGGCGTCTTCGCTCACCTAACCATATGCATTGCCGACATGGCCCAAAGGGGAGAGGGGCTCGATTGTGGAAAATCCCCCTCAGCTGCACGGATAATGGGGAGGGTCTCCTACTATATCGCGAAGAATCCCTCCGCCTCTTCAGCGAATGTCGGGAGCCTCAGCTGTGCACAGTTATCCCCATAAACTTCAAATCAACGCTCATCATCACCCTCAGGCATTTGTGCACCGTGATGTTCTTTTTCTCTCCGCCGCTCTTAGTTACTGATGCGCCACAGACTTCATCGTCCTCTCTCCGACGCGGTCGCCCTCTACTGCCTTTAGGCACGGACGAGCCGTGGTACTCTTCACCCTTAAGTTACTGTGGTGCTTTACCGCCCTCGCACATTGCTATACTGCGACCCCCCTCTCTCTCCTACCCCAAACCCCCGAACGCCCGCTTAGAATTATATAAGCCAAAAAATCGAGCATATATGGCCAAAGCATCGCATATGTTGAACAAAATTTCCTTTTGTATTAAACGAATCCTCACTATCTTCCCCATTGAGTAGCATTAATTTGGCGTTAAATGCGGAGTCGAACAGATGCGGAGAAGTTCGGGATTACCACGTATCCTAATGAATAAAAAGCTGTAAGATACTCTTCCAACTAAAAGAACACGCTTACGTTCAACTCCTGGTGGTCCTTTATTAGTCAGTGGCGTTCAACAATCGTAGCAGAATATGGAAGACCAAGTACAGCATCAGCTATAAGAGCTGCAGCAATAACACCAACTGCAGAAGCTCCAACAATAATCGCAACTGCAGGAGAAGTAACAATAGAAGCTGCAAGAGCAGCAGCAGTTACAGGGATAATAACGAATCCCTCAATAGCACCAAGTATGGCAGCAACAATAACGTCAGAAGCTCCAGATGAATTTAACTAGATTGAACAGCAGCAGCTACTGATTCAACAACAATAGTAGTGTATATGAACCTTGCCTTTACCCTCAATACCTCCGGGATTCGACGAGTTGAAACGGACCTGTGCGCCCAGTTTGGAGTACCTGCAGTAGCTACTCCGAGCGCTCGAACAAGGAAACGGAGTTTTCAGGACGAGATTACCAGTCTCCGAACGCCTTTTTGCGAGAGTGCAAGAACACATTCACCGCTAATGCCACTGAACCAGAAGCTTGCGTTCGGTTGTCATCATGTGCTCTGAAGGAGAACTAGGTGGTTGGCGGTGTATCAGAACCTCGGTCTGAGCAGAATAAGTTTCCGAGCTACTTCAAGCAAATCTGGCTCCCAAGTTGTACGCATAAAGCTAGCAGCGAAGTCTCAAGGGGAAATGGAAGCGGTAGTCCTGTTCCTCGATCAGCGTCACTTCTCGGCACGACCAATAATGCCAAAAGAAACAGGAAGTTCTAAGCAGATTCATGAGCCTCTTTGCTCATTTCTATTTAGATAGCTTTGTAATATATTCTGATTCCTGGGATAATCATCTAAAACATCTAGGGCGCGTTTTTGAAAGACTATAAATATACGGTCTGAGATGCTCAACAAGAAAGTGCATCTTCGGTAGGTAGGATCTGGAATTCCTCGGATCTATAATAACGAGTAAACAACCTCGCCAAGCCAGAGCACATGAAGGGTGTTTTGAAGGCCCCCACGTCCAAGAAGAGTTGATAACTGATTATGGGCCTACGCGTCTGTATTTGGCTTTGAGAGTGCGTATTCACGAATTTGCTTACCTCTGCGTCAAACCTGCCACTGGACTGAAGAGGCGCAACAGGCTTTCGAGAACGTTAAAACAGCTTTTAGAGTCAGTCGCTCACTGTATGCCGCCCGGATTCAAGTAAGTCATATATGTGCTGCACACGGATAACAGCGCGAATGGACTAAGAGCGGTGGTCCTCCAGCTCGAAGGGGTGGGCCAATGGCGTAATACCTCCTACACTAACGCAAAGTTTACAGCGACGGTGTTTATAGGCGATGATAAGAAATTCACACACTATGTAGAGGATACTAGTTTTTTGCTCTCTGCACGGACAATCGGACTCTCACGTGGCTCAACCAGACGAAGAATGAGAAAAGCTAGTTATATAACTGGTCGTTGTACTTGCATAGCTTTAATTTCGCGATCGAATGCATGGCAGGTGTATGTGATGAATTGCCGGATGCACTTTCCCGCTAACAGTGTAATGAGATATTCGCGGATAAAGGGAAAGAACTAGCAGCATTGATACCACTGGAGTCTAGTTCTATCACGGAGGTAGGCGATGAGACGAGCGGAACGACGACAAACCCTTCCAACGGCGACTCGTAACCCAACCGGAAACTACCATTGCCAGTCTAGCCTCCACAAGATCTTCAAGAACTGATCATAGGTCCAAGATAATGAGGACACAAAGGAATAAATCATATTCGCCTCAAATCTTGTCTGTATACACCAATACGATCACTTGTATAGTAGCAATAGAAAAGACAACAAAGATGCATGTCTAAAAATATGATAGTTACAAGAGACATGTTTTACTGGTTAATTACCTATATTAGAAAAAAGGACATTTTAGTAATATTAAAACAATCCAAAAGAAAATTAGTAACAATCGCATAAAATGCACGTTAATGTAATCATTATTAGTAATTAGGTATTATTATCATTATGTAGTTATTAGGTGATCGTAATGAAGCGATTTAATTATACTGTCTTACGATGTTCATGTCACGCTTGAAGAAAAATTTAAATGATATACTCTTTAATATGCAACTTATCATGCGAATAGCATTGGATAATTATTTTCAAGTATGTTTTGATATTTTGTTATAACGAGCTTAGATAAAGTAAGAGTTTGGAATTTTCCACGACAGTTTCAGTTGCTGTCATTTAAATGCTCTTAGGGTAACTGGTGGCTATACAACATTATTAGTCTTCGGAATTGTTTACTAATATTCATACTAATATTCGTAAATAAGAAAGTAAAAAAACGATATTTGTATATGTTTTGTTAATATTTTTTTTCGAGAAAAAGTTTTAAAGCCTACTCTATATTATTAAATCAAACTATCAATACTTTTTGTCTTGAAATTCTTGAAATTTAATTCAAATAATACGTTAATAAAAAATAACGTTACTAAAAGGACCCTTTATTAGTATTTATCATATTAATTAGAAGTCTGGTTTTATAATATAGGTATGACAGGAGCATTATCAAATAGAGTAGCACTTCTCGCTACTGAAAAATTTCGTGGGCGTCGTTTTTTCCTTCGAAGCTTTTAGAACCTTTACTTGGGAAAAAGTCCGTAATAATCTAAAGATAAAAGTAATTAATCTATATATTTGTACATTTTGAGTACATCTAAATCGAAATTAGTTATTGGAAAGTAGGAAAAAATTAAAAAAGTAATTTAAAAATCTTACATATTTAAAAAAAAAATGAAGAAAGGAATTAATAAAAAAATTAATCAAGGATATCAAAAAATTCAAAGTTATTTGAAATAAAGAAACAATATACGTAGCAAGAAATATATAAATATAATCATTAAAGAAGTCGATAAAACCTATATTTTTTAAACATATTATATTGTACTTTATAAATGTTTGATAAATAAAGATAAAATAAAATTTGCCGATATCTGTACTAAGCCAAAGTAAATAAATTAACTTCCTCGTTAAGAAAACTTACACAATTTCATTTTCTGAGAATTATAGAAATTCCGCTTTCGGGTCTAGTTTAAGCCATTGACTGAGCGGGGTTGTCCAATCATTTCTCGAAAACTATATATGCCCGAATATTTATTTTCTGTCTATATAGCCCGACTTCTAAGTATGTGCTTACTTTACGTAAACAGACACTTCGGATAAAATGTATAAACTACGTTAAATATTATATAATTCATTCTCCTGCTTATATATTTGAAACTTATAATATAAGTTCTACAATTCTTGATAATTTCATGTAGTTAGAAATTATTAAAATAATTATTATTTCTCTAGTACTAGTTACTTATTAAAAGAATTATTTAAATACTTTTTTTAAATTATATTGCATATATTACTTCAAATTTCGCGCCAAATTATCAGGTGACTATTCAAGATAAATATTGTGGTTGTGGCATCTGTTAGCATGCAGTGTACCCAGCTTGTCTAATTCCGTATCAACCGGTACATTGATTTGCTATAACAGATTATAATTTTTTAAATAATTATATTTGATATTTAGATATAAAGCGAAGATCGTATAAATATAATTTAGGTCAACAAACCAATAAAGTCTCAAACGAAAAGTCTAATATAAAAACACAATGTATTGTTTGCAATATTTAATTAGTTAGTTAACATCATAAATAAGTCTGAAAAAGTAAAGTATTGTTCATGCAATAGACCACAAAAATTAAATATAAAACCAGCAACATGCCCACAAAACCAAAACTTGTAAGTAATAGAGATATAGTAATCAGAATTTCGGTGTATAAATGCGGAAAACAAACATAGAACCTACAATTTTGAGATTATATTTACTGCTATATATGATATGACTATTATTAGTATAGCTTATTTAATCATTTGCATAACATATTTTTGTAATAAGTAATTCTTATAATTTCTAGCCACGGAATAAAGTGCCATCTCAAAAACTAATAAAGCCAAAAGAACCTAAACAATGCGTCATCTCAACTGCAGAATCAACTACAGAACCATTAAAAACTGCTAGTGGACTAAGTCCAGAAGCAGAGGATCAATTTGAGCTTGAATTATGCTGGTGTATACAGCAGTTAGAAAGTGGTCTTAAGGATCTAAAACTTGAGGATAAACAAATGTACAATATGACAAAGAGTTTAAATGTGCTTAAAAATAATAATTCATCACTAATAAAGAAACGACAAGTTATGAGAAATACATTTGGTGATTATCGATCAAAAATGTTAGAAGAGGAGAAAAAATTTAGCAAATTAGTATCTACTGTAAAGTTTGTACCTCTTAACAAGAAAACTGTAAATAAATCTGTTTTCTTAAGGAAAGCGCGTTCGTTAAATGCAACAGATAAAAAAGAAGAACCAGTAAATAATGATACACAAATAATAAAAAAAGCAATAATGAATCCAGATGCTTCAACTGAGTCCTTTAAATTTAATTTTTGTATAAATGAAGATGGAATTAAGTGAAATTCTTTTATGTAACTATTTAATTATATAGATCTTACAAGTAATAATTTGGTAATAATTTTGATATTCTGTTTAAGAAACATTATTTTATAATTTATTTGTATAAAGACAAATTGTTACTGCAATGTAAATATGAAAATAAAGAAACTGTTACTATATTTTAATTTTATGTAATTTTAATAATATTATTAATACTTTGTACCTAACTTACAAGTAGTTTATATATATATATATATATATATATATATATATATATATATATATATATATATATATATATATATATAAAGATATTAAAATCTATCTCTTATACCTAATGAATTTTCAGTATATTGCATAAAATATATTCTAATCAATATCGAGTAAAAAAAATTTAATGAAATAAAATTATTTAGAAAATTATGTATTATAATATTTATTTTTAGTTTATTAATTTTTTGTTAAAACTTCTTCTAGTATTATGCTCAAGCTGTTCATACGGTCCTGTGGCGCAACGGATAACGCGTCTGACTACGGATCAGAAGATTCCAGGTTCGAATCCTGGCAGGATCGATGTTTTTTTTACTGTTTCTTTTTAATCAATTATATTTTTTAAATATTTTTATATGATAAATATTTTATGATAAACATTTTTAATTATATAATTTTTGTAATTTAAGGAAGGAAAATTAATACTCCTATTAATATAAGTTTACAAATGTAATTTTTATGACAAATTCAAAACATTAAAATTTAATTATAAATCAATATTATTTATCAATATATTCAGATACAAAATTAAAATATAAAACTTTATAAATATGATTATTAACTATCCAGAATATAATAATTTAATTGTACTTGTTATTTCTGAGCGTAAATTATGAACGTAAATTATTAAAAAAAGTTTAAGATAATATATGTTTTAACAGGTTTTAATAATTATTGAAAGTAATACAAAAAATACTTATGTTTAAAAATTATAAAATTATATTAATTATTTCCATCCTCATTTAAATGTTTAATAATGATTGTTAAATACTTGAAATTCAGTATAATTGATTTGTTAATTTTTATGTTTATTGATGTTTTAATGTCCAACAGCTGTCGCGTTACGTGGGCGATATACTATCGCACCTATCGGTAATACATGCCGGACTCCGGAAGAGATTGACGATTCAACCAGATTGAACGTGTAGGTGTAGTATTATTTATATAGGCATACTCGTCAACGGCGTCAAGTCAACGCACGCGTTTGCAAAACAGCCAGTATGGGGGACAACGTGGCCGCAGATTTGCAGAATTTAACACTCAAGCAAGAAAAGGCATGCTAAATCAAAACAAAGATATATAAACTCTAATAAAGAATATTGCGCTTTCTTTAAAAAAAAGGGGGCAAGGGAAAGAAAAAAGGGTTGCAAGGGAAGTGTGAAATGCTGCTAGCGGGTCTGACCTATCGAGGTTTCAGGCTTGCAACCAAATCCGTCATTATAAGGTGGAAATCGGCCCACGCTTTGGTTCGTGTAACGATTTTGAATAGCGAAAAAGCTATAATATAAAATAACAATGTTTATTAACGTCTGGATTTTTTAAAGATTGGCGCATGCAAAGTGTATTACATAACCTTGAAATTTGTATATGTTTTGAAGAAAGTTCGAACATGTTATCTACTGTAATTTAATTTTGCAATAATTGCTTAGTGAATTAATATTTTTTGTTTAAAAAATTTGTGTATTTGAAAATATACAACAAATTTTTTAGAGATTTTGGAAATTACTTTTCGTGACTTCTCTATTTAGTTTTAAGGGTTCAAACAACTGTTACAATATTATCTCGCTCATAATATATGAAAATTTTTACAAATGTTATTTTTGTATCGTAATTAAAAGACAATTATAATTATAATTTTTCAGATCATCAATTTTCAATAATTTAAATTTATCCATTACTTCAAAAACAAAAAAATGTATTTAATAAAAATGTATATTTTTTATCAATAAATAAATCAACATTTATTATTTATTTAGCCTTTTATGTAATAATCTAGTTTAAGGAAACAAAATGTATTTTCGTGAATAATATGAATTATCTTAAATAGTTATTAAAAAATGCTTGTAAACAATTAATATAAATATGTAATTAAATTACAAGATCATAATCATACTTTTTTATTCCAGGCAAAAATGAAGGAAAAAGCTCTTGCTGGTGACAAAAACAAGGTTAAAGAATTAAATCCTTGGCCTTCATATATTCAGGTACGAATAATTTCATTTATAAAATATTATTAATTTTGGAATAGTGATATAATAAAATGTAATTATTCAAAATACATTTATATATAATTAAATTTTATAGAATATTTAATCCTTTATAGGATAGAATAGTATTATTTGATAAATTGAAAGCTGAATATGAAGCAGATCTACTAGCAAAGCCATCCAGTGACATAACTGTCACACTTCCAGATGGCAAGACAGTACCAGCAAATTCTTGGCGCACAACTCCCTATAATATAGCATTTTCTATAAGTAAAGGTCTGGCAGACAATACAGTAATTGCAAAGGTGAACAATGAATTGTGGGACTTAGATAGGCCATTGGAATCAGACTGTAAGCTACAGCTTTTAAAATTCGACGATCCAGAGGCTCAGGCAGTCTTTTGGCATTCTAGTGCTCACATTCTTGGTGAAACCATGGAAAGGGTTTATGGTGGTTGTCTATGTTATGGTCCACCCATTGATGGTGGTTTTTATTATGATATGTTTCTTGGAGATAAGGGAATTTCTAACGAAGATTTTCCATATTTAGAAAGTTTATTTAAAAATATCGTAAAAGAGAAACAAGTATTTGAAAGACTTGAAATGAAAAAAGAAGATTTATTGGAAATGTTTAAATATAATGAGTTTAAAGTCAGAATATTAAATGAAAAGGTTCAAACACCTACTACTACAGTATACAGGCATGTTAAAAGGATATTTAAAATTCCAAATATTAAATTAGAAAACCATTTATATATAAAAAATACTCTTTAATTTATTTCTTATTATTTATTACAGATGTGGTCCTTTAATTGACTTATGTCGGGGTCCTCATGTACGTAACACTGGTAAAATTAAAGCTGCTAAAATTACAAAGAGTTCTTGTGCTTATTGGGAAGGTAAAGCAAATGCAGAAACATTGCAACGTGTATATGGTATCAGTTTCCCAGATCCCAAACAGTTGAAGGAATGGGAAAAGTTTCAAGAGGAGGCAGCAAAACGAGATCATAGAAAGATTGGCCGGGAACAGGAGTTATTTTTTTTTCATGAGTTATCTCCTGGCTCATGTTTTTTCCAGCCACGTGGAGCTCATATTTACAACACTCTTATAGAATTTATACGTTCGGAATACAGGAAAAGAGGTTTTCAGGTAAACTGTATTTCTTTTTTATATACAAATAATTTATAAGATGTGTACTTTAATAACTATAAATCAAAATAGAATCTAATAAAAATACCACTCTTTTTGCAAAAACATGTTTAAAAAGATAGATGTTAAAAAGTAAAAACTCATATATGAAAATACATTTTACATATCACTATGCTTGACAATCAATGAATATTTTAATTTATAGGAAGTAGTCACGCCTAATATTTATAATAGTAAGTTATGGCAAACTTCTGGTCACTGGCAACATTATGCAGAAAATATGTTTTCATTTGATGTTGAAAAGGAAACTTTTGCATTAAAGCCAATGAACTGTCCTGGTCACTGTATGATTTTCGATGTACGAAATAGGTAAATAATTATATATAACTAATAAAGCAATATAATTGAGTTATAATATTTTTATAAATGTCCACAGGTCTTGGCGGGAATTACCATTGCGTATGGCTGACTTTGGAGTACTTCATCGTAATGAACTGTCAGGTGCTCTAACTGGTTTGACACGAGTGCGTCGTTTCCAACAAGATGATGCACACATATTCTGCACATCTGAACAAATTAAGGATGAAATGCTGGGAGCTCTTGATTTTCTTGATAAAGTGTACTCTGTTTTCGGTTTTACCTTCAACCTCTGTCTTTCGACGCGACCTGAAAAATTTATGGGTGATCCACTTGTCTGGGATGCTGCCGAAAAAGCCTTATCGGAAAGTCTTGATGCCTTTGGAAAACCTTGGACGCTTAATCCTGGTGATGGTGCATTCTATGGACCTAAAATCGATATCACAATCATGGATGCTCTTAAAAGAGCTCATCAATGTGCAACTATTCAGCTAGACTTTCAATTACCCATTAGATTCAATCTGTCTTACGTCAAGTACGTAGTTTGTTTACCTATCTTTTGAAAATACTTGTGAACAAACGAATTTTATAAACATTGTATTGTTTTTCTATTATATAGTATTAGACTAAAAACTTTCAATATTCATAAAAATATAATTAAACAATTTAGAAAGATTGTAAATTATATAGAAACAAATTTTTAAATTAAGTTGCAAAAATTGTCAAAGAAGATGTAAACAATAATTTTTTTACAGTGAGGCAAGCGAAAAAACCCGACCAGTAATAATTCACCGAGCTATCCTAGGCTCAGTGGAGCGAATGATTGCAATTCTTACAGAATCCTATGCTGGCAAGTGGCCATTCTGGTTATCACCACGACAAGTGATGGTTGTACCAGTGGGTCCATCTGTAGATAAGTATGCAGAAGAAGTAAAAGATAAAATTTTTGAAGCAGGCTTCATGGCTGAGGTTGACACTGATCATGGTGATACACTGAATAAAAAGATTCGTAATGCTCAACTTGATCAGTTTAACTTCATTCTTGGTAAGAAATTTGTAATATTTTCTGAAGTATTATAAATATATTTTAATATTCTATTCGTTTTTATCTAAAAAAATTTATTTCTTAGAAAGTCTATTTTGAAAGAATTTTTTAGTGACAAAATTAAACTATTTATGTCTATACATTAGTAAGGGGGTTCTTTACTCTATATAATAATAAATAGTTAAATAAACAAATTCAATACTGATTCTATTATACATTATATTTCATATACATAAATATGATAATTTAATCATAATATAATAATTGATTCATTTTTAGTGGTTGGTGAAAAAGAAAAAGCATCTGGTACTGTTAATGTAAGAACCAGAGATAATAAGGTACATGGAGAAATTGGAATCTCTGATTTAATTAAGAAGTTTCAGACCTTCAAAGAGACTAAAGATCGAAACTGTGAAGAAAATTTTTAATGCATTATTTTTTTTATGTATCATAGTTGATAGACAATTTATACTATTTAATACGTATAAGTATGTATTTATTTAATTAAATACCACATGCCTTTGTTCTTCACATTTGTTATGTAATACATAATGTGCTGCTAATTTTTTTTACTAGCTTATTAGTTTAATTTTTTTGTACATATAGCAGCAGCCCTGTAATAAAACAATGTTTGTTAAAATTATTTATTACTTTTCAATACAATTAATTTTGACAAATACTTATTTCTTTTAATTAATGATCCACTAATAAAACTATATCTTACCTTTACATATTTGTAACAGAGATTTTTAAGTTTGTATAAATCTTATATTTTTATATGCTTAGTACCTATTAGTATTCAGCATTGAAATAATTTTTTTTGTTTTTTTTTTTTTGCAATATTGTGTTTTTAAACTTGTTTGTAGATGTTAGGATATCCTGAATGCACCTGATTTATTATTAGAACATGTGCTTTGTTTCAAACTTATTTGAAACTATCAATATTAAAAACTTATAATACGCGAATATAGGAAACAAAAACTAGTAATAAGTAGAAATTATAAAATAATGAAAATAATAAAATATCAAGATGAAAACAAATTATAAATATTCCTAGTTTGATTTCTTACTGATGTTAATCATTGATAAATATGATAATTCTTTTAAAAAGAAACCCTTACACTTGGTTAATATTTATTCCTTTAAATTTCAGAAATGTGTATATGAAACTAAAATAGAATAGAATCGGTGATGAACTTACAATTACTGCTGTACAAAATAAACATGAAAATCTATCAAATATGATTCAAAAATTTTTAAAAGTTATTTATCATGCTATGAAATAAAATGATATACAAATAAAATAAAAATAATAAGATATTACTTATAGCTCGTATGAATATCATACAAATAAATAAATAATTTTATTAATAATAGATATCAACTTTGTTGAGAAAAAAATTTAAATACAAAATTCTATCAAAGAATTATTCTTGGTACTGATTTTTATAACATTTTTATGCGTTTTAATAAAAAATTAATTATTAAAAACTAAAGAACGTTAGTGTTCGAAATTTGTAGTAAAAACGTTTTATCTGATATTAAACCTTATAAAATATTATTAAAATGCAGCTGTTTAAAAAAAAAATTTATAAAAATAAAAGCATATCATGTTTCCATAGTATTTGCATGAATATTATTTTTTAAGGTTTTTGAATATATTTATTAAATGAGGCAAATAATAATTTATTGGCAATTTCTTTTATTAGTTGTACACATAAAATTTCAACAAATTTCGTAAGCTTTTGAAAATAATTTCTATATACTTAGCTTACAAATTACAGCATTAACTTAAAATCCATGTCTTTGGTTACAACTTTAAATCGCATTTTTTGTCTGCATTTCAAAAAAAAAATTGAAAATAAATTTAATGTATTCATCGCTGTATTTTTAAGAATATCGCCTTCGGTTGTATAATGAATTTTTAGCATAATCAAATAAACTTAAGTGTCATTTTTGGGACAATAACATTTGACAAATTTAACTCTTGTTATATAGTATTGAGTGAATTCATAAATAATTTTTTTTATTTCACCCATTATTTCGTGCTATAAGTGAATATATATATCATATATAATTGATTATGATTTTTACAGATATTCCATACTATAATGCTAAATTATTTACAATTTATTGGTAAAATTATTTTATTTGTATACTTAGTTAATATAAATACATTTGATTAGAAATGTAAACGATAACATCAAATTCACGTATGATTAGTTACAAAATTACATTCCGATCTTGTCAATTATACAAGATTTTCGACTCAAATTAAATCGCAAACGTATTTCTGATGATTAATTTAAATATATTAGGGTATAAACACAAATACAAGTGGATTAATGTAATTCATTTATGTTTTTATAATTCAAAATTTTTTAATCTGGAAGACTGTATATTATCATGTATAAATGATCCAGATTATATTTAATTGCAGCGAAACCTTACAAGTATATATAAATAATGATAGATAGAAAATAAATGCAGGTGACTCGGTAAAAAATTATGTTTAATACCGTAAAATTGTTCATATCAATTGTATTTTAAGATTTCAAAATCTTATAGCAAACCTATGCAATTTCAATATAATTATAAAAATTAAATAAATATTTGTTTTATTCGAGTCAAATGCACAGCCTTAAAACAACAATTCAGAGATCACTTTGATTATATATGTATAGGATATAACATAACGCACGATTTGCGAAACTCGCCTTACTTATGTACAATCATTTACAAGCTGCTTTTTTCTCTTTTTGTGGAGCTAAATACTATTAAATAAAAAAAATCTAATCATGAAATACATTTAACTAACAATAAGTGAAATACCTAAATTTGCCGTTGGTGCACCACCACACCTTGACAATTGGTTGACTAATGTTCTGGTAGGAATTAAACCATTTTATAAACGTTGGTAGATTAAATTTAATAACTAATTTATTAACTAATAACTAGTAATGTATGAGTATTTTTAGTACTTGTTACAAAAACTGGCCAATTTTTCTCTAAAAATGGTTTTTATTTCTACTAGTATAAAGTCATACTATTGCTTGTTTTCTTAATATTTATATACTTTTAAAAAACACTTGAATAAATAAATTCAAAAGTCTGAACGTTCCATATGAGTATACATAGGAAGCTTTTGTTCAATAGATCATGCAGAAAATCATTATAATATTAAATTACTATTGTTAGTATCTTATGTAAGCATGAGCAATATGCACTTTTAAAAATAAAATTCATTTAAAAATTTTAGCATACAAAAGAATATAGTAAATTGCATATAAAAGCCAAATAGTCACTAGAACAATTG
Organism: Sycobia sp. Sy_11; assembly: GCA_018907035.1. Classification (NCBI taxonomy): domain Eukaryota; kingdom Metazoa; phylum Arthropoda; class Insecta; order Hymenoptera; family Epichrysomallidae; genus Sycobia; species Sycobia sp. Sy_11. Next base: position 244,337 of record JACCIC010000002.1, on the reverse strand, counting down.
TATTTGTATAGCCTTATTATATAATGTACAAATAAAAAAATGGAAAATAGTTTCTTAAATATCTAATCACAAGAAAAAGTGAGGAGTATACATTTTACACAAATTACTATTTTCCCTTATATTTTATTCTCATAAATCGCTTTAGTTAAATCTCAATATCATTTTTGTTAATACGGACAACAATCTTAATAATTGGACTATATCCACGCACACATATCGTTAGATCTTCGACTAGAAGCAACGACTTTTCATCATAATATTTTTTTATTTCGCCACTAAATTCGAATCTCCGTTGCACACTTCGATCCCATTTAGAATTTCGTTATTCTACACGTAGATAACGTATTAAACTGCGTTTGTTTATTTTTTTCTTCTATATCGATAAATCAATCTAATATTGCTTTATATATGTATATTTGAGTTTATTGATTCCTTATTACTACTTTTATATCATCCACGTTCCTCGATTTTACTCATTTCATCGCTTGATCGAACTTCACAGCTCGGTTATATATAGATAAAACCTTCACAGAAGGCAGGAAAAACTGTATACTCAAAAATTTGTCATTACACTTGACTTGTATATAATAGTTGTATAGAATAAATCCCCACAATATAGTCGAAATCGCAAAAGCTAGAGATTCTAGATAAAATATTTATTAGACCAATAATTCCAGTGTAGAAAAAGCATTAGCATTTTTAGAAGACCGCGTATTAGCTCATTGGAATTAAAAAAAAAAGATGAAAACGTCAATTACATCCAATGATAAGACTATGAAGATCATAAATGGAGAATCAAGCTCAATTCGGATAGAATTTGATACTTTATAAATTACTGTTTATATATTGTTATGAATGTGTTAAAATATATATTATTAATCAATTGAATTAAAGAAATAAAAGGAATAAAAAATTAATGAATGAGATTATTATTAGTGTACAATATTCTATTGTTAAAATACATATGATGTAAATAAAAATTTGTACGCAATTTATAAAATATTTATAAATTTATAAAACATTAAAGCCAAACGAAAAGCATATATTATTGTTCTCTTAAGACGTAATGAAAACTAACAAGTGTGCAATTGCTTAGCCGCTTTATTGAGAATTAAAAAAATTATTGCTAATCATGGGGACGGATTGTGAAAATTATAAAACTACGCGACAGATTTTTATTTAATAATATATAATTATTCGGCCTGTAGGTCACAGCTACTAAATGCCACGTAATACAAAACTACAAAACATACATGGCAGTGTATATATGCATTTCTATCGGTGCTGTTACAAAGTTACAACTAGCCCTTCGGCAGAGTGAAAGTACTCGTTTAACTTGCAATCGGAGGCCGTGGCTATTCTATAGATTGAGAATTTTTTCGTAAACAAAAATTTTAATTGAAAGCCTCTAAAATAATCTTCTACGGTATTAAATATATTCTATAGGTTTTGAAATATTTGAAAATCAATTCGAAAACTTGTCCAAGTATAGCACTTAATAATCTATATATATACATCACATATACGACTATATAGTATATAGTATTGATACTAGTAAGACTATCTGGTACACATCACTATACGCATTTTATAAGTACTTTTTTAACGTTATGTTTCTCTTTTGTATAAAGTGCTGAGATATGTCTACCACGCGAGCTTTATACACGCCTGTAACTATAAAGGTCAACATATTCACCAACACTGTAATATATGCGCTCGTTTAAGATAGATACCTTAAAAGTTTATTTTTTTATTTAATGGGCTTTTTAAGTTCACGTAATAAAGTTCTGTAGACTTGAAAAAAGAGCAATCGATATGAAAAATTTGTAAACTAAATTTATAAGTTCATGAGATAGTTAATTATTATGAGAATTTATGAAAATGGTTGGATAATACAATAGTAAATAATTTGCCTCTTCAAAGTAGTATATTTTTAATAGCAGTTTAAAAAATTAATAATAAAAATGAATGTTTTAGAAAAAGATTGATTCTCCATTATTCTCTCTTTAATCTTTAGCTTTTTAGAACACAAAAAATTCAGCAATCAATCAATGTCTCGTAAATATTTACTTGAACCGAGTAATTCTTGAATGAGCAACGAAGCTAGTAGAAAATATATGTTTATGATGTATTTTTTCTACTTCTTTCCTTTGCATTTATTGATTTATTGTAATGTTATTCGTATAATGCTCAAATAGAAACCTAAGCTGAGCATTACGAAAAACCTGCACGACGTCGAGAAAAAATTTAATTCGAGCAAAAAAAGTAAATACGAAGCTCGGCTGCCTGTGTCAATCATTTGAGACCAAGAGTTGAGTTTGAGGCTTATAAATGACACATCATTTTTTTCTCTTTCTTTATCCACGGCGGGTATTGATGTGTATAGTATTATTTCAAATTAATTATTCATTTGCATCAAAAGCAGCATTTCTTTTGTTTAACAACAATACATTAGTTTATGACTTCATTTGTTTCTTTTGGAAGTACATTTTCTTTTTTTCTCTTCAATGAAGCAGTTGAATTAAATTTTACGACTTTATAATACATTATTCGTAAAGCTTTACTGTGCTTCAACAAGAATTAGTGGATTTTGAAACAATACAATACACCTTTTTAAATATATATATATATATATTTTTATAAAATCTCTATTCTTGAGTAAAACGCATTTTCTATGTATAAATTTTCGTTCGCAAAATTTGTTCTCAGGCTTTCGACGCTCTCAACTCGGCGTTTGTTACTATTTGTGACGTTGATATACCAATATTCAAAGTTTTATAAATAGACAATTTAATAAATTGGCGATCGTGGTTTATAAAAAGAGTATTTCTGATTCGCCTTTGAATTCAGCTGGTTCTTCAATTTCAATTGTATAGTATCTTAATTGTAACTTTAAAACTTTTCAGCATGTCTTACTATTATTTTTATCATTATGACAATTATTCAATTGCAATTATATCTGCAAATTTCCATTTTAATTAGGTAATGATAGTTGCATTAGCAATTTACCATTTTTCAAGAATTCTTCGCGTTCGCTTCCTTGCTTGTGAGGAAGTCAGCGTGGTTTTATCTAAAACACAAAATTTTAAAAGTAATGTAACTAGTGGCAGAACGCAATTTCATTATAATTAGTAAAAAGATATTAATAATCTGCCAAGTAAAGAAGATGTTGAAAAATAAATTGAATACCATTAAATCCAACTCTTAAATAATTTTTTTTCGCCAGTTGAATATTAAATAAAATTAAAATAAATTAGATTTAGAACTTTTTTCAAATAACAATGAGAATTATAGATGTTTTTTTAATAAGGATAAAAAATAACTTATTTGAGACAATACAAGTATATAAGAGATATTTGTAAAATAAAAACGAGGTTCGTTAAAACTCGAGAAATATTTTGTCAACTTATATTGCAATATAGGCTTTTAAATAAAAGGAGTTTGAATAGAATATATATAATATCTCGTACTATTTACAAACTAAAATTATTTAAAAACGGGAATTTTTTTAAACAATTGAGATACCAACGTTATTATAAAAAATAAATTATTTTATTCTATATTGTTTTTCTATAGGAATTTATTTATTTATTTATTTAAGCAGATTATTTATATGAATTTGAATTTGTTAAAAGTACACTGATGAGGAAATTAAGAGTCAAAATAAGTGTTAGATATTGAATTAATTTAGAGAGATTTAAAAAAAATCACATTTATTATAAATTGTTACTCTTTATTTTTTACACGCAATGGTGACATCAGTGCATCGCAAGAAATCGGTCTATTTCAAGATAAGTATAGTGACTATTGTGACGATAAAATACCATTGCAATATGTGCAATTGCAGTACGTGCAATTTATGAGCATAACAGGTGTTTCGAGGTAATTGTATATTTTATTGTCACAATGGTCATTACAGCCATATTCAAATAGAACAAATTTTCTGCTTGCATTGACGTCGTCGCGATGCTTATAAGAGATTTAAATTAAAAAAAAAAAAAAAAATGGTTGTCAAAATTTCTATAAGCAATCGTTAAATTATCAAAGTGAAAAATGTTCGATTCACCCCATTCTAAGATTATAGCTTTACTATAGGTAAGTAGCGCTCTTGGCAAGATTATCGACGTACATCGTCATCGGGGGCCGGGGCAACGGCCACCGCGACCGGCTGCTGCTGCTGCAGGTTCTGGACGACGCCGGGCAGGCCCGAGTTGGCGATCACCGTGTTCTGCTTGACGAACTGCTTGACGGGCGCGCCGACGGGCTCGGCAACCGCGGTCGACGCCAAATGCTGCTGCTGCTGCTGCTGCTGCTGCTCGACCCTCCTGAGGAAGGCGGCGGCGACCTCCTTCTTGGGCGGCACCACCGGCTTGTTCGGGGGCACCGGCGGCGGGGCGCCGCGCGCGGCGACGAGCTGCGCGGCCGCGACGCCCGGGGCCCCGGGCGGGCCCGGATGCTGCGGCTTCTTCGGCCCGGCGAGGAGGCCGACCGCGGCTGCGGGAGCGGCGACGCCGGCGGCGACCCCTGCCGCTGCGGGGAGGGGGCCGCTCGTGGCCGCGGCCGCGACGACGGCTCCGGGGAGGGTCTGCACCGTGGCCCGCTTGTGCAGCGCCTGCGAGAATTCAACACAGAGATTCGCCTACTGGATGCTTCAATGGGGGATTGCCGGCTTGGAGGTCCCGAGGGCGCGGGGGAGCGGGCTCGAGCTGATTCTTTTATGTCCCCCCTCCCCCCCCGTAATGCGTCGATATGGGTCTCGATTTGCTCGCGATCGACTCGAATTTCGGCTCTATAGACGCGTACGGGATCTTTATTGCGCAAAATTAATGCTCTGTCGCTTTTACGGACTCGAGTTTAAGGCACGAGTAACCATTTTTTTCTCTCTCGATTATTCCGGCTTTTCTTACGCAATTTTACAACTTAGAAACGTATAAAATGCTTATACACACGTTGATTTTGGTAGATTTAAATTTAACAAGCGTGCAGATTTTAGGCGATTTTTTTAAATAAAAGTGATGCATTGGAATCGATCAGAGCTTTTTTAAAAATTAATGTGCATTTGTTGGTTGCAATTTGGGCGTTTTTTGCTAAAATAATTTTAGTAAATTGTATCAAGAATGTCTTGATTCTAAAAATTCAAATCTATAATCGATCACCTTCTTTGATTTCAATAAAATCTGTTATTCGAAAAAGAATTTAAAGTTATGGAATAAATGTACACGATTTAATATGTTTTTAAATTTAAAAGGATTAAAAAAAATTTAGCCAAAATTTTTTATGTACTAGCTATAGAATATATATTATTGTTTTGAAAAAATAAATTTTTGATCCGGTAACAATTTCAAACTGTGATTTTTTATGTTGACGTTTGAAAAAAACTTTTTTACTCTTTTTGGGAAAAATAATAAAACACCCTGATGCTTTTACCACTTTAACCTTAAACACAAAACTTTCAGATTTCTCAGCTGTCGTGGCAAAAAATATTAATCCTATCCGATATTAGTGCGTAAGTTGATTTTTACCTCGTGCGACTTATTTCCCTGATTTCGCACGGGGGTAAACTGACTTACGAGGTAAGTAATCAATTTCCACGCACCGTTTGAAAATGTACTACTTATTTTGCTGCACGCATAGATAATAAAAAGATATTTCCGAATCACTTGGACTTCTTTTTTGATAATATTTGTGCGAGTTAACGTAGACTCTTAAATATTCGGCACGATTGATTAAAGCAATTATGTATGGATTTAAATTATGGAAAAATTAAAACTCTTTTTTTATTTTAATTAGTTAAATTAATACGAGACAAATAACAAAAAATATCAGGTTTCCCGTTAATTCATAATATTATATAACCGAAAGATTGAATCATACAATGCAGCACGTGTAAAATTCAAAATTTATCTAACTAAATTTAAATCAATCTTAACGAGTCCCTCGATGAAAATCGACGGTTCCAGATCTTCTCCTCGGTAACACACAGATCTCTTCGACGATAGCTTTCAAGTACACCAAACCAAGAAGCGTTAAGCAGAGAAAGAAATTAATTGAAAGTTAAACAAAAAGCTTTACAAGTGGCTCGATGGTTAATATGCGATGGAGATTCGCCGAAAATTAAATCTCTCATCTAAAAAGACGATTGAGTTATATAAGCGATGAAGTAAATCTGAACAAAGCATACGCTTCAATGTTTGAGAAAATTAAAGTAGAATCAATAGCTCAGAAAAAAGGCTTTCAATTTATTACGTGTTTTAATCGTTTAATTCGGAGAAAGATAAAAAAATTTCTTACAACGTTACTGGCAAATGTGCAATCAAATGTTGTTCTTAACTGGCGAGAATCGGCCTCAAATATTACAATAACAGCTGCACGGATTAAATTTATTCAACAGAATAAACATATTATAGCCACATTTTAATTAGTCAATATTTTTCTGATACCATTGATAAAGTGCTTTTTGAATAAGGAAAACTGCAGGGATAAGAATTGTAAACAAAGCATAATAGTGAATTGTCATATAACATTTTAATAACACAATCAATCAATATACATTTTAAAATAATAATAATACTAATAAGACTAATAATATAATAATTCTAATAATAATAATAATCATAACCATAATCATAATCATAATTTTAATAGAAATAGTGATGAAATAATAATAGTAATAATAAGAATAATATTATTATTATGTACATAACATAAAATAATATAGTAAAACATGAGAAACAAGAGAATAAAGTGCATGTAAATGTTAAAAAAAGTCAATAAAGTTACGAAAAATCGATTTCTGTACGAGACATCAAAGATCTTTAAAGGAAAACTAAAGTAACTGAGAAACAGAGTCGTGAGAGATAAGTGTTTACGCTAAAGAGGAATTTTTTTTTTATTTTATTATTATTTGACAATATAGAAGTGGCACTTTTCTAATTTCATTTTTAATTGATATTTACGTTATAATATTTTTTTTATTTTGCAATATAAAATTAAAACTCTGTTTAATAGCTGTTAAGTGAAAAAAATGTAAAGAATCTATGCAAGTTTCTCTATAAAGTGTCTTTGATTAAGTAATAGTAATTAATTAAAGTTCTTGTCAATATAATCTTTCCAACAAATTTATAACGCTTACTGCTTATTTTACCGAATTACATCAAAGACACCGAGAAAACTTGATGATTTGTGTCATATCCCATTTACGTGGCATTGATTTAAACAAATTAATAGAAAATTAAATAATCAATTTAAACTTGTAGATTTATTTTCTTTCTGAATTTTTCGATAATCTAGTAGGAAATATAAAATCAAATTGTTTTTCTCTAACTTAAGCCACTTCCACATTGATACTTTTACTTATTTGATTAAAAATTTCTTTTAGTTTGTCTGTTTACATGATTTATTTAATTTGAAATACTTTACTTTTTGTTTCATAATGTTTTTTTAAAGAATTATTAATTCTTAAAATCGAGTTCATTATACTAAAATAATAGTTGTGATTTTATACATTTCCCACTAATTAAAAATTCATAGAATTAAAGAACTTTTACCTAAATTAAATATGTTAAATTCTATCCTACAGTAGTGATCACAATTTTTTATATTTAAATGACTAATTTAATTAAATACTGACTTATTTATTAGAAATAAATATTAAAAAATATAAGTAAACATTAATTGTGTTGAGTTAAAATTGACTTGTGTCCTTTTAATATAAAGTTATCTAGGTCCATGTTATAGAAATAATGAATTACATTAGTTGAAAACTGCATTTGCATCAAAAATATTTAATCAAATGATTTTATTACAGACATATAAAATGTCATTAGGGTTTATTGTAAATTAGATCAAATAATTAAAATATAATTTATTAAATACATTTATTAAATAATTTATTAAAATAGTGATTTAATAGAACTTACTAAATTAGCCCTACACAACAATTTCGGTTGTATAAAATCACAATTATTTTATTTGAATAGAAAATTCATAAGTTATTTTTCCTGCATATCTTATTAATGCTTATTATCTTACTATCTTATTATCTTATTAAGAACTGATTTATATATACAGAGCGATTTATATGTGTATATATTCGTTTCAAATAAAAAAAAAATCAAATAAACTTAATTAATAGAATTTAATACATTTTTCACAATATGTGATCATAAATTATTAACCATTAAATAATTTAAACTATATTAGACTAGATAAACTTAACATTATTTTAGCATACTTAAACATTAAGAATAGTATTTTTATTCATATTTTTCATCTACATCGTTTGGCCACAATGTAACAAAATTAGATCAAAGGTATGTTTAAATTATTTTTTCAGTATAATTATTAAGATTTTTCCCATTTATAATAAATTCATTATAATATATAATTCATGCTTTATGAATATATTTGTAAAATAATAATAATAATATTTAAATAATATTTCAATTTCTTAAGGCATAATGGTGCAAAATATTATAAAGAAAAATCTATCACAAAAAAAATATAAATTTATTTTTTTTTAAAACTTGTTTTTTATGTTTTTTTTTACTATTGATTTGTCATGAATTCAATGTCAGATTTTTTATATTCAAAACATGTTAATTTTCATGACAATTTACATATATAAATCAGTTGTTTGTCGATTCATACAGATTACAGAAACTTATATGCATAAAATTGTATAAAAATTGAACTAAAAGAAAAATTTATATTTAAAAGGTCTAATACGTAGTAGAAGTTTTATAATATTAACTTAAATTCTTTTATAGTTTTCAGAAAAATGATTTTATCTATAAGTTTATTAGCAATACAATATTATAGATATTCTTAAAATGATTAACTTCCGCATTTTTTTAAAGTGTGAAATAAAATATTTTAGTCTATTTAAAACATTACAATATTTTTAATTTTAAAAGAATCCTATAACTATTATAATTAACAAAGCCTGCTAGTTTAATCATGTATATAGTATTACCGTCTGTCAAGTAAGAGCGTGGTCGCGTTAATTTATAAAAAAATTTATTTTATGAAACTTTCATATTCATATAGGCATTGTAAACATTACAGACAATGATGCAATTCGGTTAATAGTGTGTCCAGTCACCACCGGCGTCGATAATTGCCTGGCATGTCCGAGGCATGCTTTCTACTAATTTGACAGCGTATTCTAGTGGCAACGATCTTCTGATCTGACGAATTTGGTGAGAGAGATGCTTCAAAGTGTGTGTGCGTCTTCCACGAAGCTTCTGTTTAATGTATGCCCATACATTTTCAATAGGGCTTGCATCGGGCGACTGCGACGGCCAATTCAATGTAATGATGTCAGATGAAGTCTTCCACTCAGTACAGAGATTGTTGCGGTGTTTAGCATCGTTGTCCTCCTCCAGAATCCAATCTTCATTTTTTCTGATGAATCATCGTTTGGCGGATGGCAGTAAAGCCTTTTTATAGATTTTTATCATTTTTTCGGCATTTAGGTTGTCAATAAAGAAGTGCAAAGTGCCGAATCCCTGCTTTGAGAAGCAGCCCCAAAGATGCACATATATTCCGTATTTTACGATGCGCTAAACAAGCCTATTGGTAGAAGTTGGTCAGGTCGTGTGAGGACACAACGTACCCGTACAGAACATTCATCAGTAAAAATGATATTTTGAAAATCTCTACAAATATTCTCATGTGCCCAAGCGAATCGCTTTGTCACATGTTTTTCAGTCAACAGAGGTTTCTTCATTGTGTTGCGCCATTTCAGGCCATGAGTACGAAGATGGGTTCGAATAGTTTCGTAGGATATATCTAAACATAATGCCATTAATTTTGCTTATCCATGCCGCAGTGTTAAAGCAGAATTTCACGAAAACAGATTCACTATTCTTTCTTCATCTTTTTTATCCACTCTTCCTATCGAGCCACGTTCTGGTAAATCATCGACATGTTTAGCCACTTTATATCGCTGTACTCATTTCTGTATACATTCGACTTTCTCATATATTTAGCAGCCGCTGATTGCGACATTTTGGGATCTTGCCGGCGGATGCAAAGGAGCACAGCCTTGTAGCGCGACGCGTACTTAGCACACATGGCGTTTAACGTGATTCTCTTTCGAAAGATCAACGACAACTGAATCTTTGATGACAATGCATCAAGGACAAAGCTTCCTTCTATCGGCTCGCGAAGAAATTAAAGCAAAATCTTTCATTATCTGTCAGTAAAGTCCACCACGCTCTTACTTGACTGACTGTACAAGAGAGAAAGAAAACTTCAAACTTGAGTAACAAAAAGAATAAATAATATAATCAAAGCTTACTTACGATATACTCTGACTGAAATTTCTTTTATATTGTATAAACAACCGAATTCTATTTATTTAATAACTATTTATTTATTTATTTAGAAAACTATTTATTTAAACATACTACTTGACATCTTTTTAATATTATTGCTTTTTAATTTATGTAGTTGTATTTGAAAACACTAAATGCTCTGCATTTATTAAGATTTGATTAAAAGATCTTCATCATTTTATAAAAAATTTTATTTGCACCTTCAAAAAATATTCTATTCCATGAACTATTACTACAAATTTTCTATTATCTGCTGGTCACCTAATATTTTCTCAAAACGATTAACCAGGTCAGAATTATCAGATCTACTTTACTACTGTAAGCTATAGATATACTAATTTATGAGATTAGTATTAAAATAATTCTAATCCTGCCATGAAATATACTATTATATAATGATAATATTGCAGTTTGGTCTTATTGAAATTTTGTGTAATATCTAGATTCGACTTTGGTTTTACCAAATTAAAGTTAAAGAAACAGCATGATTTAGTTTTTTAGTTGATTTTTTTCAATCATGGAAAAGATAATATTTTTTGAGGACCACTATTAATGTATATCTATTTTAGTAATTAATAAATATCTATTTTAGTAATTTAATAACTAGTTAACTGTAATTTTAATTTCTTAAAAACAGTTGTTTGAAATAAGTTTGAATTTTATTTCAATTTTATAATATCTGTAGCATCTTTATGGATTCAGCTTTTTATTATTACTTTAATAAATACTTTTATTTTTTTTATCTTTTGTTCTGTATTTTCGTTCTGGACAATTGTTTCGTTTGCTTAAATTTTTCTCTCTCAGTACTACCAATTATACTTTTAAAATATTTAAAAAGGAAACTAAATTATTTTTAGTTCTCTGTATGATCAAAATTGTATGTAGATTACAAAGTAAAAAGAGATTTTAAATGTTGAAATTTTTCTTATTAAAATATTTTTCTTTTTGAAAATAAATTGTATTTTTTTGTTAATATTTCTCTTAACATTTTATGATTCAATATTTATAAATAACTTAATATTCATACGTTTTCTACATGTTCAACGTTCATTTGCATTCCATATTTATATAACGATATTCAGATCAGTGTAGAGTGGCTGGGAAAATGTGGATAGGTTACCTGTGCAGCAGTGACGGCATCTTGTGAAGAAACAGCAGCATTTTCACCAGTAATGGCAGGTGCAGTACCTAGTCCAAAATTGACACCCCGCAATGCTTGACCTGGTGTGACTGATCTGGCAATACCTGTAGCTAGAAAATCAATTCATTTTTCTTAGTTAGAAAATCTCATTAATTGTATAATAATTTGACACTTTATGATATTATAAAGATCTATTTACAGCTATCAAATTGATCTGAATATAATCTAATATAAAAGACATTTTAATAAAATGCAAGAAATCTATAAAGGATTTTTGATCTGATTAATTTTGAATATTTTAATATGCAATACTCCACTACTTAATACATAGTGCATGAACAAACATAAAAGTAATAAACTAAAAATATACAATATACTAAAAAGATTAAAAATTTTGAATTATTGAATGAAACTTTTCTTTTAGCATTCATATCAATCCATAATAATCAATTTAACTTTGTATAACATTTTTGTTTGTAAATTTTATTTGCTGTTAATATTTTTCAGATAGAATTATTGAAAAAAATTTTCAGTACTTTTTTAAAATTTTTATAAAATTTTTTATATATTTTGTATAAATTTTGTTATATAAATTTTATAAATTTATTCTATATAAATTCTATATAAATTTTTGTAAATATTATTTTCTACTAATAGTTTTCAGATAGAGCTATTGAAAAAAAATGTCAGAACTTATACATTTGTAAAATAACCATTTAGTATATATTTTTTCATTTATTTTTTACCTTATACATTATAAAGTTTGTCAACTATATTTTTTAAGTAAACATGTACAATATTTATATAATATTTATATAAATGTTCAAATAGAAGTTAGTTAAATAATTAATAATTTTTCTTACTTGGTCCACTAACTGGTACACTGGAAACTGTAGCTGTAGGTTGTACTACCTTACTGCTAACCATTGGTGTTCCAGCACCCAATACTGTTCCTTTAACTACAATGCATAATTTTTTAATAACATAAACTTCTTGATAATAGAATTTATCAATAAATAATATATTCTAACCCAATATAATATTTGTTAAAGAAGAAAGTAATGCTAATGACTTAAGAACATATATTTCTTAATTCGATTTGTACAAAGATTAAAACGCTTTAAAAATACTGTATTTCTATAAACCACGTGAGAATATTGATGTTTTATAGAAGCTTCAAATAGAGACATAAAAAGAAAAAACTAAGCAGAACTGTGTTTAAAAAGATATAAATAATTAGAGCTATTTCCACTGCCATCTTGTTAAGTTTGACATAAAACATCATTGATATTCTTTATTTTAGCAATTTTATTTACATGGAATGAGTGAAATGATTAAAAAAAAAAGTCCTGTTAAAGCTGACATGTACAAATGTTTATTTCCAGATATTTCTCTCTTATTCTCTAATATAAATAGTTTAAAAAATCTGTTTCATGCAATTTTCACCTGCTGGAGAAGCGACTGCAGCCCTGAGAGTAGGCATAGCCGTCAAATTTGCAGGCTTTGCCGGTGGCGGTGGCGGAGTTGGCCCAACTGATCTGACAGGCCCATTTGCCAACTGCTCTTTGAGAGCTTGAATTTCTGATTTTAATTCTTCAATTTCTGAAGTTTGTTCCATAAGTCTTTTATCCTTATATGCTGTTGTCCGACGATATTGCGACCTCTCAATATCGAACTGTGCTTGCTGCTTTTCCATTTCAGCCTCCATATGTAAAGATTTTTTACTCTCTTCTTCCAGTCCCTCGGCCATTGAATCCGTGCGTACCTAATGTTAAATTTTTATTTTAATTTAGCAAATGATTTTTATTTTGTACGAGTTATCTATATATAAAGGTACCGATAATAGAATTAACTATTAAATGCTTAAAAATTAATGAAAGAAAAAATTTTTTTGTTTCCACATTAAAATTTAATTATTTCTAATTATTAAAATTGTATATAATTTTAATTAGTTTTATTTTCCTTATTTGTTATTTAAAAATATTTTGTTAGTAGTCTAAAATTCTCATCATTTTATTTAAACTAGTACATTGAAAATCGAGCTAATATTTTTTTTAAACAGTCAAAGCTCACCTGTTCTTCACTAAGAATCTGAGCCAAATCCTCAGACCTCTTATGTTCTTCAATATATTTCATAATAACTCTTTCCCGTTCTGCTAACAATACAATGATTATTTGTTTATAACGATTCTTCTCTTCTTCCAGCATTTCATTTGCTTTTTTTAACATAGCTTCAACTTTTTTTTTCTCTTGCCTCTCGATTTCTAATTCTCTCTTCAGTCGTGTTCGGTCATTCTCCAAGCCATGTGTTACATCATCACCTTGAGCTGGGACATAATCATGTTTTTGTTTTTCCTCTTCTAGTTCTTTGATTACCTAATTAAAACATTGACAATTTGAATTGTATTACATAGAAATATTTTGTATATTTTCATAATATTTATCATTATTTAAAAATTAATTGACAAGACCAGAAAATTTATTTTATAATTTTATAAAACTTTTCTGTTTTTTGCATATATTTCATGTAAGTAACAGGTTTCTGCAAAAATACAATACATCTTCCTAGTTAATTAATTAAAATGTAAATAAATTATAATTTAATTTATTATTAATGCAGTTTATCCTGTCAAATATGAAAAATCTATAGCAAATCTATATAGTGCTTCAATATAGCTATTAATTATTGATAATTCAGTCATTGGGTTTTTTACCAATGACATACATTTATCTAGATTAAAAACAATCCATCAAAAAATTCTGCTCATATAATTATTTATTAAAAAAAAAGATAACTAAGACATTCAAAGAATAATTAAAGCATTATTGATAAATGTTTTAAAAAAATAAACTTACAATTATTAAAATTTGTTTTCAACAGAATTGTTGCATTAATGATCATTATCTATTTATTTTATTCACACATTTGTATTACTTAAGTTTATAAATTGGTTAAGCGCGGATCATTTTTTTTTTTTTTTTTTATTAAGCTTACCCAAGCCTATAAAAAGACTTATACAGCTAAGTGCGGATCATTTGATGTAGACAAATGGATACCATATGATTAACTATATGTTATTTAACGCGAAATTTAGAATAGATAATTTTAAAATTTGTCCTCTAATAATGTTGCTTATAAAGCTTATAAAATGTACTTGAATTTCTAATTAATTGAACAATTAATATATTACATAGAACTACAATTTAAAAAAATGATAACCGTAGCATAAAATCTTATTTGTATTAATAATAGATTAGTTCATACTGCTCTGTGTCTCAGTTCAGCATTCTTCAGAATTTTCGCCATATGACTTTTCACATGCCTCTGTCGACTGATCAGAGTTTCAAGGGCTGTTCCCAATTGATCAGTGTTGTTATCGTGTGAAGTACTACCTCCAATTAGAGCTGCATCTCTGGCAAGTGCACAGTGAGGATCAGGTGTTCCAATTTGATATTTTGTATTCAAACGTTGTTTCATTTTCTCTGACTAAATATTAAAATAAAAATATAATTAAAAAAATAATAGTTTTAAAATTTGTTATACATTATAATAATTAATAAATAAAATTTGCAAACTTAAATTATAAATTAAAACTTTTATTCATTTTACAATGTTTCATTAATGAATATTAAAAGATCTGTTATTATATGAAAAATTTTGACACGATGAATCCTTTAAATTATAGTATACTATTAAAAAACTAATTCATAGTTTAAAACTTCAAAATGTAGTAATTAAAAATCCTCATTATTTTAAAAAAATTACTTATATAAGATACTTAAATTCTTAGTTATTTTGCACAACATTGTGTTCTGATAATTCACCAATTACATTTACATTTGTTATATTTATTAGCATGTTTTTATATTTATTAACACTAATGGTCTAAAAAATATAATACCATCTTCTTTAAAACTTTATACCTCTCCTATCGTGGAAATTATGTGCAATAAATTTCTAGCAAAAGTTTTAAATTTATAAGTAATATAATTCTGATTTTAAATAATAACATAATTTCAATTTGATATGAATAATAACTATTTAAAATTAAATTAGAATTATTATTTCAGATTCAATATAAATGACATGTAGTCAGGATGATAAGTACAAAACCATTGTATTATTCATTTCAAATTTCAGTTGAAATCTATGATTTTAGTTTAAACTCAGTCTGATATTAGCTCTCTGTTAGTTTCACATTATTTATAAACTGTTAAATTCAAGCTAAAACTATCTCTTTCCATTAATGTAAAATAGGTAATGCACTAATGTACTGACTCATTCTACTTTCAAACTCTATTTTTTATAACTGATTCATTAATATTAAAAATAATAAAATCTATAATTATGGAAATGATATATTTGTTATAATTATTACATTATTTCATGAAAAAAGGTTAATATTATAAAACAGAAAAATAGTACAATATATATTATAACATACCTTTAAAGCTGCTATTACAACATCTCTAGCTTGTAGTTCACCTTCTAAGTAACTAAGTAACCTTAGCAGATCTGCTTTGGCCATTTCCATTTTTGGATTGCGCTATAAAATGTAATAAAATTATATTTAAGTTTTGTTATAAATAATTAACACTTTTAAAGTTATATTGTTTTTATTTATTAAATTATTTTTGAATACTATTGTTTATACTATGGTTTATAATAAGAATAATAAATTAAAAACTATTAGTACTTAATAAAGGTAATAAAATAATAATAAAATTTTTGTTTACAGTACATGTTAAGAAAATTAACATTACTTAATTTATCCATTTATCAAGTTTATAAATAGATTTAGTATACTTAGTCTCTGTTGTAGAAGCAATTGAAATTTTCATACATTATACAGAAATTCATATTAAGAAGTATATTTAAAAAATTTTAAAAATAAGTTAATTGGTTTTCACCAATAAACAAAATTTAAAATAATATTCAAATTAATTATCAAATTTATATTAGAGTTTAATAATATTATTGAAATTTAATTTATATCTTTTATAATTTATTTAAAAATTATTAAATTTGATAGTCATTTATATAAGAATATATATTACATTCTCCTCTCCATATGTAGAATTAAATCAATGTGTAACAAAGTAAATATTATTTAATACCTATTTATGATATAACAAGTACAAATCAAAAGCTGTCCCCATTGATTCAATTTTATAATCTTATAAATGCATAACATTAAAATCACTGTATATAAAGATATAACTATAGAACTCGCTAACTTTCTTACTTTAAGCGTATTCGAAGTACTTTTATCCAAAGGCTCGAAACTGTTGCTTTGCTGTTGTTGATGTGGTTGTGGTGAAACCGATAGTGGAGTTCTATTGCCTGCAGAACCTGATGGTCCATTCGCAGCACTGTTCTGACCCTGGGTAGCCATGGTCCTTTGTTATCTGCAACTATTTTTTATTTAACACAAGAGTGATTGCAATTTTTTGACCTGGAATATTTGGAACTATAGCGATCTTTCTTTGACGTTTATTCTACGCGAGATAAGTTAGTAGTGATGGTCGTTAATTTTTCTTGTTGTCGGGGAAGACAAACCGCACCCCCGACGTCGACTCCCCTCGTTCTTCTGCGCTCGAATTGACTAGACGTCATCCTACTTATTCTCTCACTTAGCACAACACCGTCTTCACATAAAATTCTATATCTTTTTTCTCAACTCTGCTATATTATTGCAAGTAAAGCGAGTCTTTCCGCAATAATATCGTGTTGTTGTTATTCGATGTCGAGAAATTTAGAGTATTATAAAAGTAACAAGTAACAATTGTACGTTTGTTAGTTGTATCTGCACTTGTATATATTCTGATCTTATACAATCAGATGCATTTCTACTACATTCTACTCCGATATTTGTGCACTTTATATGCGCGAACCGATGATTCTAGCTATTCTCCAATATAGAATAGGTATATAAGTATTCTGTCTCTTTCTCTCTCATCGACGCGCAAACTGTAGGCAGCAGGGCAGCTACGGTATCTCTTTCTATATATATATTGTAGGATGCGTTTTTCTTTCTCTTCTGCTTCTGGCTTTTCACTGATATACCGCCTCTTACGCTCTTGTCCTTTCTTGTACTACGCCGTACTTCTCTTTCTTTCCTTAGTACGCGCAGCGGCGCAATACACTGGGTATATGTGCTTTCTTATTATAACCTCATATTCGTCCTTTCTTCTCCGATACGTTGAACTTAAACAACGTGAATTTTCTTCTCAACTATTAATCCTAGTCCGTTTTGTACTTTTACTACTATCCATAATGATATATTTCTATTGAGGGAGGATTGTTAGTTTATTCACCTTGTATTTCTACGTAATCTAGTCTTGATTGTCGCGAATCTTCTTATTCGGGTTTTTCGGTTTTAGGATGCTTGCAACCCATTGCAAGAGATTTTCATCTTAGATTTTTTCAACTCAACCAAATTTATTAAATAACTCAATTAATATAATAATATTATATACTTGTACCATACAAGATCATACCCAACTAATTACACATACCTGCACCCTGCACCCTCCATAGCGCACTACACCGCTATAATGCTGTTGCTGCCTGTAGTGGCGTAGTGCACTACTGCACTCATACTCACGCCTCTGCTCATGGACATTCAATATTAGTTCAATAATAGTGAAATCTAGTGAAATGTAAAATCAGAAATGATTTCGATTTCGCACTTGATGCATGCAGGTGCATGTAACGAACAACTTTGGGTTAACTGGCGCTCTAAAAACGCGCGAATTTAGAAATGCAAAGGGAAGTGATTTCAGAGATCAACTTGACTATGGTAGATAAGTTGGATACTTTTATCTGCATTTATTTTAACTGCATTACATAATTTTATGTGCTTTTTTTGTTAAAAGAAATTTTTTCGAAAAATTTCCACATTTTTTATTATTATTATATTTTACACTATTTTTCAATTTATTACTATTATCATTAAATCATTATCTACTTAAATTTCAATAATTTTCATATAACACTTATATAGCACTCCTTAGCATTTTTCCACTATTTTTACAAAGAACCTTCAGTGTTCGTCTAAACGCTATAAATTAATAAATAAAATTAGTTCAATACTATAATGATTTTTCAGATAATGTTAAATAAAAATAGTCTATAAAAGTTTGATAAGAATTATTAAAAAAAAAAAAAAAATTGAATACTGAAAATTATGGATATTTTTAACATATACTTCATTAACTTTTACTTTCTCTTCTTCAAATCTCAAAAAGAAGGTAAATGGACGTACACGAGTGCGGCATTTTGAATAAATAATATTCATTCACTCATCTGTTTATTGTGTTCAATTAAAAATAAATATGTCGTTTCTAATTTGGTGCACTAGCCATTAGTGTACGTAGGTGAATTTAATATAATTTATATAAAAATTCGAATTGTGATCTTTGCTTATGCTATTCGCTCCTCGAGAGACGATCGATTTTTCTCAGAAAATATCGCTTTTATCGAAAAATCCATGAAAGTAAAAAGATGATTTGGCTCTAACTTATAAATTTTCATATATCTTAATATACAGAACAAAAATTATGATTTTAAAGAATTTTCGATAGTTTTAAGAATGAAATTCCTCTTGTTATTAATTTGTTTCTGCAATATTCATAATTAGTTCACTGACTTTATGGTTTTGGAACAATTTCCCACGCTATGTTGAGAATAATTTTATATAAGTTAGCGTATAATATAATTATAATCTTTTTCTTATCTTCATAGGCAAATGTAATAATATGATACATATTAAAACGATGAATCTAATAAATGTATAATCAATATCTTTTTTTATCTTTATAGGGAAGCACATAACAATAATAATTATAATAATAATAATGATACTTTATATATAAATAGCAACTACATAGCCGATGACATTATATAGGCCATAAAATGATCTATTATAACTTACTTTTAATTTATCATCTAATTTCGAGTACTGTTTTAGGCGGTTATGGTAAGCCATTTGAATTATTTAAGACTCATTGTAAAATTAAAAAATATTATTGTTTTATTAATATTACTAGATATTATTATATGTAAGTTCTGTTAAATTCTAACCTAAATTCCATGTCGTAGTATATAGAATTCATTAAATGTTATAGTAAGAATAAAATACACCATCAAATCTTTATTATATTAATAAAATTTTTAATTTAAATTAACATGAACTTGTGCAATTTTGAGAACTGAAGAAAATGTAAATTTTTTATAATTAAAAGTTGCTTCTACATTTTTACCTACAAGAAAGGTGTAAGACAACGGAAATGTTTTATTCATAGTCATATTGTCAACTTTAATAAAAAAATTTTTTAAAACACTTTTTAGAAATAATGTTAATACCTACAGCTTATTTCATTGTACATTTTTTCTAAGTCAAGAACTGTGTGTCATTTTTTTAAAATTACGTTAAATGACGTTAATATTTAAAGTTTTCTGCGATTATAAAAGAACCTTGGTTTACTTTTATAATAGTAGAATTTTAACAGCTTCACTAGTGCATATATTATATAATATATGCACTAGTTTATATTATATATTCTTATTTATATATATCTTCTATTTATATTATATATATATATATATATATATATATATATATATATATTATATTATATATTTATATTATATGTATCATCTTATTTATATTTATATATAATTATATTATATAATTATATATTCTTAATAAATGGAGCTTATAGAACGTATAAAAAGTTTTAAAGTTAAATCTTAAATCATTCTAATATTCCATACAATGCAAGAAAGGTTAAAGACTTATGCACTTAAACGACGTATTCAGTTCAACTTTAAATTAATTGTTACAGTGTAATTGACAAAAACAAAAATGGAAAATTCAAAACTTAATGAATACTTTACTTAATTTTACATTTCATTAATCTAAATAGATAAGTGAGTATAGAGTATGTAAATAGATATAGACGATAATCTCACTTATTGGGAAACACCACTAGTAAAGTTTACAAAAATATTTCTTATGAACATATAATACATAATATTAATATTATCATACCGAATTAATAACTATTTTTATCGGTTTTACAGTCTTTATACAATAATTGGTCCTTGTTTATAATCATCACCATAAAATCCGGAATGAAAATTACTACTAACATAATAAAATAAAGTGGAATTAAATTAAAAATTAAAAGTAAAAATAAATTAATCGGTATACTATGTTGGCAAAGGACAATCTGACTGCCCCCACTACCTAAATTAAAATTTACCTTTGATGTCCAATGTTTCGAACCGCCCCGGTTTCTCTTCAAGGGCCATAAGCTAAAATGGAAAACTAGGATGCTACTATATATACCACACCCCCACCCCACTAAATCTTTACAATTCATTTTATATACTAATCCTGCTTTTCAACATTTATCATACTTTACCATTGCTAAATAAGTTTCTTTATTATTATTATTATTATTATTAGTAGTAGTAGTAGTAGTAGTAGTAGTAGTAGTAATAGTAGTAGTAGTACTAGTAGTAGTAGTAGTAGTACTAGTAGTAGTAGTAGTAGTACTAGTAGTAGTAGTAGTAGTAGTAGTAGTAGTAGTAGTAATAGTAGTAGTAGTAGTAGGAGTAGTATTACTATTACTATTATTTAATGTATTTCTATCTTTTATATTATATTCTCTACTATTTGTTAAAATCTGATTTCTATTTCTTTCGTAAATTTAATTCTATCATGGATAAAATTAAAAGCAACACCATTTTATATATAAAACACTCTGGTATAACTGTAAAGATGCCATCAACATATATTTTATAGATGGTTGATTATTTACAATAAAAACATTTATTAATTTAGTTTACAAAAGCCTACATAAATATACTTGATAATTAATTTTTAACATATTGAAGTTTTGAATTTCGAACATATGTTTCCTTGTTTTTTATATCGCTCTTTATTGATTCACTTAGTTTAGTCAGTTGAGACAAATACAAATATGACTTTCTATAACTTCGACAAGTCTCCCGTTTTGAACATAATAATTTTCATTTCTACAAATTTTTCTTCCTAATTTCTCTAAAAATGATAAACTATAATAGATATACATTTTTTTTCAATATACAATGTATAATGTTTTATTTGAACGTTGGTAATGAACAAATTGAATCTCCACCCACACCAATCTTCATAGACTTGACAGCTGACAATCTTATTACATTATATATATAATGACAGAATAAAATATAAAAACTATATATTCGATTTAATTTTAATAACGATCCGACATAGTAGAAAGGAATCATGCATTCATTTGTCAACTCTCAAAGATCCAAATGAGGCGATCTATTACAGTACTTTAAGACATTTTTATTGTCATTGAGTTTTTCTTAAAATCATTGTATTACTTGGATTATCGCGGATATCTTGTAATATTTTAGAAGAAGAGTTAAATAAATAGTGTAGTTATATTCATGTAGCTTTATTATTAAACTATTTATTCAATATTATTCATAACTATAATGGCCTTGTATTAATTAAATAATACATTCAAAAAGCCAAAAATGATTTAGATTCAAAAATAAAGCGACTTTACCAGGCTCATTTTCAATACGATCTTCACATGATGATAAATATTATTATCTTCATATTTATAATAAAGTGATATATTCAAAAAGAATGCTTTGGAGACAAAAATAATATATTTTAAATATTTTTTAAAATTTTGAATTTAATACATATTATGTGCTTTAATATTTTTTTGTAGTATTTATTATTTCTTCAAAATATAAATTACTTTTTTAGCAATAATGTATACGCATCTACTTTAAAAAAAATCTTTCTTGCCAGTATGTCATCAGTTATAAATTTTGAATATGTATGATTCTTTTTTTTCTTAAATTTTATACGCTGAAAAAAATATTTTCCGATATCAAGTAAATATCTACTTGTTTTGTACCAAGTAAATCATTTTCTTAAATTAAGAAAAATTATATATCTTAAATTATATATATATATATATATATATATATATATATATATATATATATATATATATATATGTTAAGAATTGATATAAATAATATTTTTCGAAATAAATATACGTTTTGCCCCTGATATTGGCCACTAGTTCCCTTTTTCTTCAAACTTTTGACACTGGAGTAGGGAGTGTTCCACGTTTTGTTGATTCTAAAGCATGCCGAGAACTTCGCGCTGCTATATACGCAGATTCAATCTAAGTAACTCTGAAAATAGCCGTACCTAGTCAGCACCTGATATGAGGTGGAGGTTAACGAATACATTCTAAACAGTGGATTGGACCAGGGGAACCAACTACAAAGAAGGCAAAAACAATTTTTTCGGCGAATAAGGTTATGGCTACTGGTTTTTGGGATACAAGAGGTATTATATACATTGATTACCTTGAAAAAGGTAAAACTATCACTAGTCAATACTAAGCAGACTTATTGCAACGTTTGAACCATGAAGTGAAAATTAAACTACCTCATCCGGCGAAGAAAAAAATCTTGTTTCATCACGATAACGAACCAGCGCACACATTAATCGTAGCGATGGCTAAAATCGACTCCCTACTCTCCAGACCTAGCCTCGAGTGACTATTATCTGTTTCCTAACCTCAAAAAATGGCTTAGCGGTAGGAGATTTGCGGACAATGAAGAAGTAATTGAAGCTGTAAATGGGTATTTTGAGGATTGGCGAATGAGTCTATAGAGATGGCATTACTAGACTAGAACACCGCTATGAGAAATGTATTAGCCTTGGAGGAGATTATGTTAAGAAATTAAAAAAAATCTTAAAAACATTGTTTTTCTTGGACAGGCCGGAAATTTATCAATCCACCATCGTACATTACGGATAATACGGTGAATCGATTGAACCTCCTTAACCACTTACATCTTCTTTGCCATCTCCTTCAAAGTAGACCCCTCTCGCATCTATATTTATTATTCCAGCGAGTTTTCTAGTTTTCGTAACAACTCTGGAACAGTTCTTGTGAGACTCTCCGAGTACCCTTGTCACAGATTCTTGGATGTCTTCAACGGAGTCAAAATGTCGACCTTTGACGAATTTTTTCAAATGGGGGAATAGGAAAAAGTTGCAGGGTGAGATGTCCGGTGAATAGGGCGGTTGTGGTAACGTTTCGATGTCTTTGGACGGCAAAAACTGAGAAACACTGAACGCATTGTGACAGAGAGCATTGTCTCGATGCAAAACCCAAGTCTTCTCGAACTCTGGACGCACTCTGAGCACCCTTTTTTGTAATTTTTCGAATACATTGTGGTAGAATACTTGATTTACGACTTGTTCAAGTGGTACAAACTCTTTTTGAACCACCTCTTTACTGTCGAAGAAGCAAATGAACATGGTTTTCACTTTGGGCTTGCTCATTCTCCCCTTCTTTGGCCTTGGTGCTCCAGGCAATGACAGCCAATGTTGGCGTTGTCGTTTAGGTTCGGCGACATATTGAAAATACCAATTTTCTTCATTAGTAATAACTCGATTGAGAAGAGTAAAATCGCTTTCAGCCTGTTCGAAACAATCTTGATCGATGTTCATTCGGTGGGCTTTGGCTCATCTGATAGGTTCTTCGGTACCATTTTTGTGCACAGCTTTTTCATGGTGAAATCTTCAATTAAAATCTTTCTCACTGTTTCCCGATTAATATTCAACTCGTCAGCCAACATTCGAATGGTTAGTTGCCGGTTTTGGCGAACAAGGGTGCGGACGCACTGCGCATTCACGCCGATTCGCACTTGAATTGGCCTTCCGCTCCACACCTCGTCTTTGACGCTCTCACGGCCTTTTTTAAAATCGGAATGCCAACGAAGCACCTTACTACGACTCAGGGCATTACTGCCATATAGTTTAAGCACTTTTTCATAAGTTTCTGTCGCGGTTTCGCCGAGATTCGCACAAAATTTTATCGCGCACCGTTGCTCTAAAATTCTCTGTTCCATTTTCGTGACATACACTACTCGCGCGTTGTTACAAAACACTAAATAGCTGGTGAAGAAATGATCGTACAAGGATTGCCAAGGTCTCAATCGAGAGAGTAGCGATCTACTATTACGTTGTCGGAGTTACAGGTTCGCAGTTGTACCACAGGCTGAGAATTAAAAACGGTCGCATTACTTAATTGTCTGACCTCGTATAAGGCAAAAGAAACAACGTTTTTTCTGTAGTGAAGAAACTGCTATTGTCACCCAAGAACGGTACTTATATTCCCGAACAATGTACATACCGCGTTTCTGAAAAGACTCATCAGCCTAACGAAATGGAAGAAATCAGGGCGTATGCTCATCACTTAAACACAGTGCAATAATTCTTGCATTAATAAGTTTGCGAATAAGTTACAAGTTTATGTTAAAGCTACGAAATATATAATTATATAATTAAAAAATGTTTTTTCCATATATTGCTGGTTGAATAGCTCAGAGAAATACAATCATATATAGGATAGAATGTCCTCGTGTTGCTTGATCGCGGTTATCATGGCTATACTAGAAACTCGTAATCATTCTGGCATTTATTGTTGTACTTCTCACTACATCAAGGTAAAAGGAATCAAACGTCTAAAATACTTTCTGTACTTATTCCTGTTTTAGCTTTTCAGGCGGAAGAAATTGTTGGTAGCTACCGCGTACTTCAACCAAATCATACATACAATGCTGCAATAATTGGAAAATATCTGACTACTAATGCACATTTACTTTGTGGTGCTGCTCTCCTGACTAATCAATTACTACTATCTGCTGCTCAATGTTTTGTGTTTAGAGGTAATAAATTAAAAAACCAAAAGTTTACGGCAGTCATTGGTACAAATATGATGATACCACATCATCTTAATGAAAAAGAAATTGAGAAAATATATACTTATTCGTACGATGTTGATTCGAGTTACAATGACATATCAATCGTAATGGTAAATACAAAAATGATAATTTATAATGAGTATGAGATTCTTTTCATCAAAAATTCACATGTTTGTCTGAAATCAAGCAATTTAAAAAATATTTTTAAAAACATAATATTATGAATTTGAGAAGTTTCTTAGAGCTCTATACTTCTAACTTTGTCTTTCACATCAGAATTGAACTTAATTATCTAAAAATCACATATTTTAAATAACATTTCTTGTTTTAGTTAGCAGAAGGTTTAGAACGTGAATATCCGGCAATCTGGTCTACACTTCAAACGCCACAATGGGATGAAAATTTTGTAGGAGAAACAGCAATTGTCTCTGGATATGGTGTTGATTCGGTTGATACAGTAAATCGTTTTGATAAACGAGAGAGGCTCATACTAACCAAATACACTCAGCAAAAATTAAAATATGCACATGTTCAGATTCTTAATGATACAGAATGTCTGAGATTGAACGACAAAATAAATGTTTTGGCTTCAATATGTGGTGTAATAGAACCTGATATAAATTTTGCACATCGTGGTATTTGTAAGGTAAGCTTTTATAATATTGAATACTATATCTAAACGTCCAAAAATTCTTGATAATTGATCTGAAGTTATAATGAAAGAAAATTTCAATCTATATATAAAATAAGCGAATAGTTGAATAAATTAATTTTAATTATTTAATTTAAACCATGGAATAAATGAACATACATGAGGCAATGGAATAATCTACATGTAAGATAATTAGCATTTGAGGTAAATATTATTTTTAAAATAATAACCTTAATTCTTTCACATAAGCCAGTTATGTACGGTTCTTAAAATTGTAAGTTATTTATTTGTGATTCCTTACTAGTTACTTAATTTGCAATCGATTTCATTTTTATGCTTTATTTGAAAGATTGTTAGAGAAAAATTGTCCATTGTTATATTATATATAAGAGCGTCTTATAAATTCTTATGCAATGGATTCCATGCAGATGGATTTTAACGTATTTATCCCAACAGTAATAATTTTCCATAAGTTAGCAGATGATATTAGATAAGATATTAGTACAAGACATATAACTCTGCTGCTATGTTAGTTCAAGATTGGGTATTCAATAAGGCTCCGTTTCTATACTACCTTTCGTTCTGCTATATAGTCTTCGTCTTTTTAGATTCTCCATATTTTAGGACGGGAACAATTAATCATTTAGCTTGAGAAAAACTCACAAAATATTGTTAGAAATTTAGGCAATCCATAGGGAGTTAGTTCTGGATCTATTATTTTTCAAAGACTTAAACAAAGATATTGATAATTTCAAGGATTTCAAGCAAATAGTGGTCTAATAAATAATTTAAATTTCTTTAAATGTAATAGCTTCTGGTATAGGACTCTGCACTACTAAAAAAAATTATATTTGTAACATAAAATATATAAAGACAATGCGTTATTTATAACTTTTTATATAAAAAATTCATTATAAATTTAAAATTACAGGAAACTTATATATTAAATAATGCACAAAAGTAATATAAATTAAATACCGTACTTACAATAACGATTTTAAAATTTATTTGCTGATTGAAGAGAACAACATCCATTATGTAATAATAAATAAGAAGATTTTTTCATATTTTTTAAATACAGAATAAATAGAAATTGATGAAAAAAGAAATCGATTCATTGTGTTCTTTTGTTTTCTTTGAAGAATGTTATTTCTATCATCATCGTTAGATTTCTACTAGAAGTTTAAATAAATATTTAAACAAATATAATGTTTTTTATTGCATAATGGATAGTGTTTTCTAAATATTAAAATAGTAACTGCAAGTATCGCATTCAATTTATATATTATTTCCATGCATTTCCATGCATAATTTTTTATTTAAAAAGTTGCGCATGCGACACGAATTTAAATGAATATTACGACTATACTTCGTTTTTGTATTCTATAATTACAAAATCTAATTATTTCAGTCGCTCAGAGCCCTATGCGAGGTAAGATTAAGATTTAAGTAAATTTAAGTTATTTATTGAAGCACGTATATGCTCAAAATTAAAATCAATATCTTTGTTCCAGAGAGCCATTGGAAAGAATGGTAGCATAGACGCTCTATTTAGGTATGTTAGAAAAGCTTCTATGAAGTACGACCGTATGTCGTAGCTTGATTAAATTTATTGGCTCATAAAATTTTTGGCGGAAATCATAACTATAAATCAACCGATGATTATTTACCCTGGTCATATTGTTGATGTACTTTTCACTGGCATTGTTAATATTTACAATAACTTGGATGCGTTGTAAGAAATGTAATGTAGACTTATTATATATGAATAATTTTAGTGTCCAGTCCAAACTACATGAAACGAAAAGTATTATCGTCAAACACCTTTGTCAACCGAAGTATTTTCATACCTAGTTCTAACTAAATTCATTTGAGACTCTTATATTTATGGCGTTATTAACCTGAAAACGATATTCATAAAACGAATTATGGAATTCTGCAGTGCAGTTTTTTATTTGTATATGATTTGAGAGTGCTAAGTCTATCGTGTAGTTAAACTTATTAAGTTGAATAATTACAGGCAAGCACGCGCATACCAATATATATATATATATATATATATATATATATATATATATATTTGTATAAATCATTCATAATTATAAAAAAATGTGTTGCTCTTTGATGATTATCGTTTAATACATGTGCACATGAATATCATATAAGCGCATAAAAAATATAGATTGGAAAAATCCTAACGAACATCATATCGGATATGCTTCTAACCAATGAAACTTTTTTTTTTAATAAAAATAAAATATTTACCCCACAGTAATTCTTGGTGAGGTAAAATAAAAAGCTGATCGTTTCGTTAAGCGCACTGAAATCATAAACTGAAAATAATATTGTAAACAATCTAACCAGAATAATTAAATACTCTCCTGTAAAAATGATTTAATGAAATAATAGTTTATTAAAAAAGAATCAACTTATCATGAATATCAGTACGGAAGGTTATATCAATACAAAGCGCGTAATGCTCCCTAAAAACGTGCCGAAGCTAATATCTATGATCTTCGGAAGGCATTTTCCATTAAATTTCCGACTTATTTTTTTCATTTCTGAAGGCATGCACTCTTTGTCTCCCTCTCTTTCTCTCTCTTTCACCCCTCCTCCTCCAGCAATTGGCGAGTTCTATAGTTTGCCGCTTATGGAACCACTTAGACATTAGTATTAGGACACTGCCTACAAAATTTGGCATTTGCGGGTTGACTAGGGATTATCGCCAAGGTATATTTACCATCTATGTGACAGTCCATTCGGGCAGATCGTTGTAGCATCGATCTCTATCTCAGCTTAACCTCGAACACCCATAAATCTGCTATAGGATTGTAATGTTCAAGTCCGGGTAGGATAAGGAAATAGCAACTCAGTCAGTCTTAGAACGTAAGTAAGTTATTTCAAAGAAATACAAAAATTCTGAGCTTTCCAAATTACACATATTTACGAATATGGTATGATCTGATATTATATATTTTTACAAATATGTTAACAAATATCAGAAAAATGGTCAATTATCTAATTCTAACGAAATTTACAAAACTTAATTACTATAAATATATTAACTTAATTACTATAAATATAAATTAGATTATGGAGTTTATTTTTTTTTACTTACTGATGATATATATTTTATAGGGTGATCTTGGTACTCCACTTGTTATTGACTCAAAGATTGTAGGAATTGCAAGCAAACGCCGCTTAGATTGTGACGATACTAAATATGGAGCTATATATACGAAGGTATCGCATTACAAACATTTCATTAATGGAATAATTACTGGAAGACCTGTATTGGGTACAGATGTTCATAATATTCCTAATTTGGCATATTGATGAAAAAAATATAAATTTATTTGATTTATTCCATGTATACATTATTATAAATACCTTTATATATGTATTCCTTTACAAATTTGTTGGTACCTGATTCCCATCTTACGTAACTAACTTAACAGAAATTTTAATCTACCACACCTGCTCCACATACGAGGGTGGTCCCAGAAGTACCCGACCTGACCTAAAAGTGGCAGTAGTTTCTCAAAAAATACCACTGTATTAGAAAGTACACAATCGATAAATCATGTGTCTTAAGTTTGAAGACGTCATGATGTTTAGTATTTATTTGTCAGCGATCAATAGTGAACGTTTTCAGTGAATTTGTAAACATGGAAAAAATTGGTCGTCGTTATGTGATACAATACTTTTATTTGAAAGGCCTCAGCCCAACCAATATAAAAGCTGAACTAGACTCTACTCTGGGTGCGACTGCTCCTTCGTTTGCAACAGTAAAATATTGGGTAGCAGAGTTTAAACGAGCTGCCAAGACGAGCATCGCAGTAGTCGACCAAATGAGGTGAGCACTCCAGAAATGTTGAAGAAAATCCAGAAGGTAGTTCTGGACGATCGTCGACTGAAAGTACGCGAGGTAGCAGATATGATAGGCATTGCAAAAAGTGCGGTACATCGCATATTAACTGAAAATTTGGAGATAACAAAGCTGTGCGCAAGATGAGTGCCGCATTTGCCCACAATAGAACAAAAACAGCGTCTTGAAGATGCTTCAGTTGAATGTTTGGCAATGTTTCGCAAAAATAAAGTCGAATTTTTGCGCCGTTTCATAACCATGGGTGAAAAATGGTTCCACCACTTCACGCCCAAAACAAAAGAACAATCAAAACAATGGACTCAAAAAGAAGAACTGGCTCCAAAGAAGTCAAAGACCGTTTCATCTGCAGGCAAGATTATGGCGTCGGTTTTTTTGGAATGTGTGTGGGATAATTTTCATTGACTATCTTGAAAAAGGAAAACTATCAACGGCGAATATTATGCAAACTTATTGCAACGTTTCGTCGAAAAAATCAAGCAAAAACGACCACATTTGGCTAAGAAGAAAGTGTTGTTCCATGAAGACAATGCACCAGCTTAACGTAGAACGAATGTGTATCCGTTATTGCAATAGCCAAAATTAATTAATTAAAGTTTGAATTCAACAATGAAAAGATTATGTCCGTAGTTAATGGCTACTATGAGGAGCTTGATAATTCTTATAATAAAAAGGGTATCGAACTTATTGAATATCGCTGGGAAAAGTGTATAGAGCTGAAAGGAGATTATGTTGAAAAAAAATGTATTTTTTTCCAAAATTTTTGAGTTTTCTTTGTTGATCCAGATACTTCTAGGATCACCCTCGTATTCCAGAGTTGTACCTGTTGAGCGGGAAACCTATGACTAAACCCAGTGCGATAAATCCCGATTACGAAAACCCGTTCCGGAGTGGTCGGTGTATTGACATTGCTCAAATTCAATATCTGTGTCACATTTCGTAGACTCGGACACCGAAATTTTTCTATTTCACATTTCACGCAGTCACCCATCGAAGTAGTGACTTGCTCCAAGTAGCGAATGTTATTTCATCTTGCTGATCGGCCAACGTGCACTCTTGCCACTCGACGAAGACGTCGGCCTTGTAAAAAATATATTTGAAAATTTTAGAAAATATATTATTTGTGGTATTGAATATTTACTTTATTTATAAGGAAAATAAAACAGTTATTTTATTTTAAAAAATCCAGTTTATTTCACTAGAAATGTATTTTATTATATATATAGCCATTTGTCATCTCCAGTAAATTTTAGATACAAAAACGACATCTTTATGTGCACTGAAGAAAAAATACCAAGGTAAAAAATGATTTGTGACGTTTCTCTGCTTTAGTTCGTGCGACGCTAATTTCCTAACCTTTGCACGAATCCCTGTAATTTAAGTTTTTTGGACATCGCTTAACGTGTTACTTCAAACAATGTGCCAGATTCCTTCTGCGTTTGGCAGGTATCTTCATCAAAGAATGCCTCCAATTCTTTATCCTTAAATTTTTTCAACAGGTCTGGTCAATCTTTGTCTTCGATATCAAAATCACCACTTCTCATATGTGCAAACCACTTGTAACATATTCTAACTTGTGGTGCATATTTAGAATATCAGCTTTACATGCTTGTTTCTTTAAAATAAACCTAGAAAGAAAAATTTTTCATATTTTTTTTGGCTCTGACGTTTGCAGCATAAAAATTTGTATGTCTAAACGTATATTCACTTCTTCGTGAGCTCAAAGAAAGAAACGGAACTAATGTTTATAGAAGGAAAAGTGAGTTTGAGGTACCAATGACGCTGGGATGCCATACTAACATCTGAATCAGTTTAATGATATTTGGCAAGAGGAATCTGAGAATAAATACCTATAAGTTTTATAAATGAAACCACTGAAGTTCTTAATATTTTAGAATTTATATATCGCTGAGTAGCTGATTCTAAACTTGATTGTGCGCCATCTTGCAGTAAATATATAATATAACAGCTAGTAATAGAAACGTCAATGTTTTTTTATCTGGTATAATCATTTCTCGTATGAATTGTACTGAAGGAAGGTGAGTAAATTATCTTCAGTAACATACATAGTT
This sequence comes from Sycobia sp. Sy_11, assembly GCA_018907035.1. Classification (NCBI taxonomy): domain Eukaryota; kingdom Metazoa; phylum Arthropoda; class Insecta; order Hymenoptera; family Epichrysomallidae; genus Sycobia; species Sycobia sp. Sy_11. Next base: position 212,418 of record JACCIC010000002.1, on the reverse strand, counting down.
CAAATTCATTCTCATATATGATATATTAATATATACCATGTTCATCTGAAATCTAAATATTAAAAGTTGAATAGGTTTTACTGTTAATCATTATTACTCCAGTGTTTAGATCTACTTTTACAAAATATTATAAATAAACATCATATTCGGTGAAAACACAAAACATGATTTCATTCTCCATGTTATTCAATGCTCTATGGAAATCTTTATATTTGAGAGGGATAATTAAATTGACCCATAATATTTTTTGTATGGTAACTAAAATAAAGAATTTTATTCTATATATATATATATATATATATATATATATATATATATATATATATCTCCGTTTAAAATAATTTTAAAAAGAAGAAAAAAATTATAAGAATTCTTTGGAATGTAAGATAATAGATCCTTTTCATCAAATAACAAAGACTGCATATACGTCTATACGAGTATATTTAAAATTACGTTCTTTTTGTAATTAACATTGCATTTGGTATATTTATTTATTTACCGTTTTCTTCGGTAGAATCAATTCAGAGTCTAAATTTAAAATACTTGCAAAAGAAAAATAATATAAAATTAATCAAAAACTTGCTATCATAAAAGTCAATTATATTTTAATAAAAGAAACACTGATTTATGCATATAAATTTAGATATTTCAAAAATAATTTTCATTTCCTTTATCAGAATCATTTGATTTTCTGATAAATATTATTTACTAATCTTTCATAACAAAAATGATAGTTATTACTCATTAATTTTTTACTTTTGTAAAAAAACAGAATATACATTATAAATATCTTATATAAATAAACGTGACAAACACCTTTTTCTTATCTTTAAAATGTATGTATGGATATTATCCAAACTATATTAACGACATAGTTACAATAACGATATAGCTGTCGATAATACATAGATCAAACATGATTTATTGGAAGTTATTTTTCATTTTTCTATTAATTTTCAGTTTTTCTAAGGTTAAATTGAGTAAGTAATATTACATTTTTTCATAGATTTCTTATTAGATTTAGATGCGATCGAATTAAAATAAAATTATATATCCACTGTTTTACAAGTTCATATGATGTGTATTACATCAATATTGGTTAAGTTTAATAATATACGAACAATTTAAACAATATTTTCACGGATAAGGTTAAAATAAAATTAAAAAATTACTAAATATTATATTTCATTACCGGTTACATTTCTCATGCATTTTTGATCATATTAACAGATAATATAATGAAATATTTATGTGATACATGGTGGAATGCATACTTGGAAATATTTTAACAACGTTTTCGAAAAGATACATTAATCATATTATCGAATACCTTTCATAGATTTATTTTCATACCAAAGGGACATCGAATCATAACTTAGAAAAAAATGTCTATGCGAATAATTTCAGCATATGGAATAAGCATCCTACCAACGTTATATTGACCGAAAGAAAGATACACATCCATAAAAATTTATTCAAAAATACTGCTTCAAAGTAAGAAAGAAAATATATTAACTGAAAAGACTTTTTCAATTTTGTATACATGAACGTAAAACGTAACAAATAAAATATTCCTAGAAAACTCAAAAGACACTATATGCCATGAGTACAAAATGGTATAAACATATCTACAGAAACTTAATAACTTTTACTCCTACGAGGGGGGTCCAGTAAATACTTAGTTTCATCTCCTTAGAGGGCGAATGTCCTAAGAAAATGTACCTTGGCTCTCACCACGACTAAACTGCATTGAGCTACGAACTGTTGGCCCATCGACTGTATTCTCCAGATTTGATCCCGTGCGACATATTTGTGTTTGCAAACATGAAAAAGTCAGTCACTTAATAAACATTTCAATCGAATGAAGAGTTCATCACCGTCACGAAGATGTGTTTTACAGATCTCAAAAAAAACCTATAGTTTTATGGGCTAAAGAAATTGTAGCATCATTGGGTCAAATGTATCTAGAAGTAGTCTATATAAAAAAATAACTCGCCACTTTCCTAGAATTTTCGTTTTTCTTTTGTAGGCTGAGTACTTAATGAACCACCCTCGTATTAGCAAAAAATTAGGTTTGAGAATAGTACGAGTCCAAACAATCGTCTTTATCGTAAAATTATTGACGTGATCTCAATATTAATCTTTTCGAATGGTAGCTAAACATGAAAGCTCTAGGCAGTAACATATGCTACTATGTGTAAATAATTTAATACGTTAGTTCAAAAAAGTTTATCAAATATATCATCTGCTAGATATATAGATAAATAAAAGAAACTGAAAGATATGTATTGGCCCATTCAGTATTCTCAATAATCTCAAATATGCAAAACTTTCCATTAATGAATCGTTATCTAACCAAAATAAGAAAGAAATATTTTCCATTCCAAAGGAAAACTATTAGTTACTAAATTGAACTTCTATGCTCTTCGTCGCATATAGACATATTAAAACATAAAAAGTTTAATAAATTAATTCAGAAGGCTAGCACTAACGAAAGCTGTGAGAACATTTTTATTCCTGTCTTAGATTTTAATGAAACGTCAATATAACGCTAGTATTTATACAATGTATTCAGTAGTAAATTAAGTCCACTGAGTTAAATCTCACGATGTTACAGAGTGTGGATGGGTGTGTGCATGTATGTGCGTATGTGTGCCGGCCGGCAACCATCCGAATGAATTGTATGTGATATATGTGCGAGTCAATACTCGCTTTTTTCTTTCGCGCATCGACTCGCACGGAAAAATTGCTAAGAAGCAAAGCGCGACGGGTGGTGGGGCGTGGCTGCCGCCGCGGCGTGGCGGTCCATGATATACTGCAGCGCGAGAGACAAGAAATGTGGTCACTTTGTTCGTTAATCCGTGCGAGTAATTACTATATAGATATTAATCTCAGCGCGCTCTCCTATATTAATAATTAAATGATCATCGTCTTAAATGAATTCTTTCGTTAAAAATTGTAATAAGTATTATTTACTAATTCTTCTGGTGATAATTTCTTCTAGTAAATACGTTCTGAAAGTATTTTGCTGAAAGTGTTAGTTATCCTTAATCTGGAGAAGACCCTCCAAAGGGGGATTCTCCAGTACATCGTATACAATGAAATAGACAAAAGATAATACGAACAAATTTAGCACTTTCAATTATCTTTTCAACAACTTCTGACTCATGGATATTATAAAAAAATAAACTCAAAAACTTTTACAATCATCAACAGGTGTAAAGCTGATCGCTACAAACGTAGTAAACTTAGTAACACATGAAGAAAGGGGCCACGGAGTAGGGGGGAGAAGGGGATCAGCCCCTCTAAATTTTTGAAGCGAAAATTTGGTCAAGAGGGCAGGAAACAATTAGGTAGTGTACGTAAAATACAATAATAGATTTTTTCACAGAAAAACGATAGTTCAGCTGAGGATAGAGCTTTAGCTGAGGAAGAACCAACACGCGAACAAAAATGACTAAGATTAAAAAAACGTCTTGGAGAAATACTGACGCAATTTTATTTTATATAGTATCAATCGAATTTTGAAAAGCGAAGCCGAAAATATCTATATCACTACTGATAAGTGTAATAAATCAGCTCGGTAAACTCGTTTTTACATCTACAACATTACTCATATAGGAAACTATTGCTCTATTACAAATGGAATTATAATACCACCTAGTGAACTCGAAAAAAATTTGAACTCACAGTTTTTTTATGCTTTTTAATCACGTAAATCTTACGCGTATATGATCAGGAGCAGAACAATACAATTATTGGTTTTATATTTATTGGCTGAATAGAAATTTTGGTATACGTTATTTAAATGTCTGAAATTATACTCCTCAATAAATTCAGAAATATGTCTAATTTTTGGAAACTTTTCTAGTTTTCATGAAAAATTATTAAAATATATTTTGTTAAATTCAAAATTTTTTCTTAAATTATTAACTTAGAATTAGTGAAATAAATCTCACAATTTTTTCAGATTTTTTAACGATAATTTTTCTAATTCTAACAACAAAGTAACATATATCTTAATAGAAAGCAACTTAAAAATATACAGAGAACTAAAAATCGTTTTAAAAAAAATTCATCGATTAAATGCGCTTTTTTATTATTTTCGTTTTCTTCAACTATATGAAACTGTTTTAAAGAGAATTTTAAACTTAGTTATCCAAAAAGCACTTTGAATAACATAACAAACAATGAATTTGTTGTTCTATTTTAGTACAAGGCAATAAGTTGTTCAGTTTGAAAAGGACAATGGACAATGAATGAGAAACATTCAATACATTTTAATCATATGTACATAAAGTTTAGAAAATTCATATACTAAGAAATTATTAGTTTCTTACCGTTGCTTTTTTTTATTTTTAATATATATATATATATATATATAGAATTTGATGAAAGCGTTCCTCGTGTAATCTAGACAAACAAAACCCCAATCGTATAATCTGGAACTTCTCCTTATATGACAATAAAAGACTGAAATTCATAAAAAGTAAAAAAAAATATTCATCGGCTTTACAATCTCAAACCTTTTCTCACAGAATATAATACAAATTTGCTTGAATACATTGTACAATTTTTGACTACTTGGCATCTAGAAATAAAAAAATTCAATGTGTTTGTGAAATTAATGAAACTATGAAATTAAGTATCTGCGTTTCATCGAATTATCTATAATCCAGTGAAAACATATTTACGTTAATCTATATGCATTAAATAAATGGGATTAGCAACATAACCACAGCTTACAGAGGTTGCTGTAAGCTCACAATTAAAAAAGTCAACGTATAGAGAGAAGCACATTATGAGCGTGAAAGTTCTGATGTGTAAGGTTTTTTTTCCTCAGTGAAATTACAATTCTCGGCGAAAAATATTTGCGACATGACGTGATTGATCGATGCTGGGATACTATAATACAGTTAGTATTATCGGAATGTAATATGCATATGCGATGCTTCTGCTAGCTCACAATAGACACGCCGGAGATGAGACGATTTGTAACTGGAGACTGCGTGTCATTTGTTGAGACAACGAAAGCATGAATTATAGATTGTTTTTTGCAATAGAAAAACGCACCTGCCGAGGCATAATCTTAAATCGATCGCAAACATTTTAGCCCGACGCGTTCGTAAAAATTATTATTACTAGGAGTCTGATTAATCAAAAATCAATTACTGGAATTTTTTATCATTCCATTATTGTACTTGTATTTCTTAAGCATTTAATAGAATTATCCAGATTATGCAAAGTATAAATTACGTCGATATTTTTTAATATTGTATTACTTTCCAAACTTCTTTTTTCTTCATCAAAACATGAATAATATGAAGTATAATTTTTTTAATAACAATAACAGTTGCATTTATAGGATACGTTTTACCTTGATGTCAGATGTTATTTTAAGATGCAACTGGAATTACAAACTTAGTTTTAGCTATCCCTTATATTGGAAAGTCAACAGTTTTATTATATAGGATTATTATAATAATAATTATAATAGTTGCTATTATTCTTATTATTATTCACTTAAATAAATAAATAAATCGCAGCTCACTATATCCAACCCAAATTTAAAATTGAAATATTCTACTCTTTTATCCTTTCTGAATTTTTTTCTCCCTTACTTATTTACTATAGAGTGTCGAATTTATGTGACTTGTACTATAAAGTAGTATAAGATATAATGTATATATGTCTTAATGTACTATTCCAGAATAGATTAAACAAAAGAGCAAATAAAAGTTTCTACGGGGGATTTTAGTATGGAAATTGTGACGATTATAAATTAATAAATATTATAATAAATATTTAAAAAGTAAACAAGCGAAGGGTGAACAAAATATTATTAGTTATGGTCATTCTAAAGTAGAAAGATAATCATGAAAGAAAATTAAAAAATTTATATCGAAAAGGAACGGTATTGAAAATTTAATGTGAAAAGTATGTACGTCTTGCTGTAAGTCGTATTTTTTTGGTTTTTTACTAAAATGGTAGGCGTGTCCTAATCTCCTAGTCTTAAATGTACAAAAGCCAAAAAGAACTTAAATTATTTATAAATTGAATAAAAAATGTTATGTACAACGATAGATGCAAAATTAATATTTTGATGACTATTTATCAAATGAATGGAAATATGTTTATAGAAGTAATGATATTATCTTTAAACATGAAACTTTTAAGAATAAAGTATTTTATTTCAGGTTTAGCTTACCAAACAGAAGAAATTATTGGTGGTTACCCCGCATTTCAACCAAATCATAGATATCATGCTGCAATTGTAGGGAAATACGAAAACAATAATATTCCGCATTTGCTTTGCAGCGCTGTCATTATCACCAATTACTTGCTATTATCCGCTGCTCGTTGTTTTCTATTTATTCAAAATAAATTGAAGAAACAAATATTTCGAGCAGTCGTTGGTAAAGAGATTTTGAAACCATTTGATTTTCTGGAACGAGAAATTGAGCGAATCTATACTTACGCATACAATAGTATTTCACAAGAAAATAACATTGCAGTAGTAAAGGTAAATATTACGTTGATAACCATGACGAAAAATAATAATAGTGATAAAAGGTGTAGTCTGGTAGTATTGGTAAGAATATTAATATATTTAATCATTTTTCTACGGTTGATATTGTGTGGTGCTATTTGATAACTTTTTTCATATATTAACTTCCGTAATGACAGCATTTTTACGATTATGGAATCAATACCTTCATTACTTTGATTATTATAAAAACTTACTTTTAGAAGGATACGTTTCACAAATTACTTTGATCATGCATAAGCTCTTGTTTTCGATTATATTTCCAACATAAAGATTAATTTAAAAAGTTAACGTTTACAAAAAGAAATCAATTTAAAAGATTAAATTCCTTGTAATAAATTAATATTTTATGTAATTTAATAAATTTATCACACTGTATTATTTAAATGTCAAATTAATTAAAATTTTATTGTTGTATAGTTAAAAGACTATTTGGATGTTGACAACACTCTAGAATTATCGATTGCTAAAATACCATTTCCGAATGAAAAATTTGAGGAAACATCAGGAACCGTCTCTGGATTTGGAATGGATACAATTGATACCATACACCATCGTCATAGACAAAAAAGAATACAATTTGATAGAGATACCGGTCAAGTATTAAAATATGCATTTGTAAAGTTGAGTACTAATGATACAGAGTGCAAACAATCGTTCGAGAAATTTAATAACATGACTTCAGTTTGTGGCACAATAAAGCCTGATTCGAAGTTTTCACACCGAGGACTTTGCATAGTAAGTATATGTAGTACACCAAAATGTATATATCAAAAAGTTATGAACTTATGATATGGAACAAAAACGAACAGAACAAAAAATTCTTAAATCCTAGAATCGCTGAATAAATAAGGGGAAATCTTTGTAATTACGTCATTGAAATTTAATAAAATTCTAATAATGCTAATCTTTTTATAACAAACGAACAGAATAAGAAGGGTATTCGAAAACAATACTTAAAATATATATCGTTTTATGTAAGAGTTATCATAATTCTCGTGGAAAGTATTAAGTTCAGAGTATCTAAATTATGAACTTTATTTTAGTAGATTCCATAGGAATCAATAAACTAAGATATAACAAAAATAATAGTAAATAAGATGGTTCAGTATTTCAAGAATAATTCACAAAAAGAACACAAACAACGCTTATCTTTATAATACCAATATATTAAGGGTTCTTTTTTATAAACCCCTCTTTGGATCATTCGAAAAAATCCTCTCGTTTTTAATTCCTTAAGATTATAATAATATAATCTATACCGGATTTCTAAAGACGATTATCAATTCAACGGTGGCCAGCCTTTAATTCAACTTCAATAACAATCTTAAAACGCTCGTTTCTAAACGCTTGTTCGATATCTGATGCGTCTTTTGGCGAGCTAACCTACAGTCCTTTAATTTCTTGGTAGGTACGTTTCCTCGTCACATGCCCTGCGAGGTAAAAATATTTAGTATTGTTCATAACCTTTTGAGATAAGCAGTATACGAATCGCTAGGTCTTTTTCTCCGTTTCGTATACTGGCCGTTGGCTGTAGAATTGTGCCTGATAGAACGCAATTTTGAGATCTTGATCCAGCTACTACTTAATTAACATGGTGATACAGTTTCGACAATGCATGAAATGATAGTAGATTCTGAATACGAATGTGTCTGAGAGATGTTGTTGAAACCTCACTTGGGAGCCATGTGTTGCAATTTGATAGTGGAATAGTTTTGTTTGGCTATTGTGAAGCTCCCGTTTATGTAAGCGATGGTGCATTCGGTTGCCGCATCTTGTTAAATGAAAACAGTCCTTCAACCAGTTTTACTAGTATCGGTCTGAACTATGAACGAATTTAACCAATCCGGATAAATTAAGACTGTGTATCCGCCAGATTTTGCTTCAGCTAGTCGAACGTTCTGTTTGCTAAGTAGCCTCCAATTACAACCATTGATTCTTCTTCAGCAGATTTATAACAAGTGAATATGTAGGAAGCAGCGGGAGATAATGGAATAGATCTTTCTGATGCATTATACGTGTCAATTTTCAACTTAGAAGAAAAGAAGATTGTATACGAAAAAGTAAATATCGTTTGATTGTCCAATGAAATGCGAAAAACCAGCTTCTTATCATAGAGAATATAATAGACCGACAGTTTATCCCCTTTCGCTCTTTATCTCCGTTACATGGTCACACTATTTTAGTATAATTTTCTCAATACAGTTATGTTCTTTTGTCATAATATTCTTATATCTTTTATTTTATGTATAGTGAGAGGCATCTATGAAATCTCTACATAAAATATCATGATATCGATTCAAACGAGGAATGAATTTGACAGCGTATAAAGAATTTAAATATAACCTATAAATACGTAAATGCATTATCATAAATTTGGAAAGCACAGTGAGATTCTATTTTACGCGTTAATTTAACATCAAATACTAGTAAGCCAAGGTATCAAAAATATATTTTAGAATTGTACGTGCGTTCTGCTCCAAATAACATAAAAACATTGTAAATATAGAATAAAATTTCGTAGATTTAATATTTTTAGGTCTTACTAATTAATTCTATTTTATAGGGCGATATTGGTGCTCCACTTGTTTTTGATGACAAAGTTGTAGGAATCGCAAGCATACATCGTCCAGATTGTGACGATACTAAATATGGCACTATATATACAAAAGTAGCATTCTATAAAGATTTCATTGATGCTATAATAATGGGAAGTCATTTGGACGATACGATCATTCATTACACAATTTGAGACAAATTAATTATTTAAAATAGAAAAATTATTAAATATATTTATTTATTTTTATTATAAATATGAATATTATCTAAAAGCAATTCTATAGGTATATCTATATTTGTAATACAAAGATAAAACTTGTAACAAACTAATGGTAACAATATTGATAAACTTTATTCAAATATTCTGTATTCAATAAAGTAATAATATTTTATTCAAACTAATCATATTTAAGTTTTCTTTAATATATTATTATAATAATTACGTAATGTTTAATTTGATACTTCAATTTAGCATCACTCATGTACTATAAGGCCTTATTAAAATATCTTTCACTGAAACGACCATATTATAATCTTCTATTTACAATATATGTTTTAAAAAAATAAAAAAAGAATATATATTTTATATAATTATTTTCAGTTTTTGCAATTTAATATTTTATCTCAATATCTATATCGAAAAATTACGACATGTTTTGCTCATTCAGTAATAATAGTTCTTTTAAAATTATATAACAGGTTTTTCTTAATAAGTTTCTTGAGTGTTGTGTAAATTTAATGTACGTTCAAAACGACATATTTTATAGACAGGTTTAGATAATAGGCATTGTTACACTTACATATTGAACTGTCTTTTATTTTAAAAATGAATATATATATATATACATAATGAATAACATGCGAAAATCGAATACGTAAGACAACCATTTTATAAATCTTAAATCTTAAATTATGATCATTTTAATAAAACATTTTAATAAAACATTTATACAATTATCTATTTAATTATGTTTTAACAAAACCAACAAATTTAGATAAATACAACTCTCTATACCCGTATAAGAGAATTAGGTTATATTCGTAATGGAGATAAACTATATCCCCCTGTGTAACGATCAACTGTTACAGCTGATGAAATAGCTCATGAAATACCAGCCACCTATACCGTACCTGTATATGTGCATGCATAATTTTATCTTTTTCAGATAACCTGTGCAGGCCTTAAATATCACCTCGTTACGTGCCTGTAGAACTACTTTATGTGAATCTGACAGGGACTGCTTTGTGAGATTTATTAATTTCCACTCAGGATATTATTTCTCTACAATGCGAGCGTGAGATGAGAGACTAATGAGAGGTAATGTCCAAGCCTACGAAAGGTGACGCGGATATCAAATTTGAGCAATTGGAATATGTTAACCACTCCGGAGCGGGTTTTTCTAATCGGCATTGATTCAACTGGGTTTGCCATAGGTTTTTCTCGCTCTACAGGTAGAATCATGGGCGAATGCGGAGTGGATAAAATAAATTTAAGTTTAGGTTCAGTTGGTTTGTAAAGCCTAGAAAAGGCACAGAAGTAATGTTGTGCAGGGAAAAAATGTAATAAGATTTAGTAAAACGTATACATGGAAGGAATAAATAAAATAAATACATACATATATATATATATATATATATATATATATATATATATATATATGTATATATATGTAACTAGTAATGTTATATACCCTCGTTAAAATATGTAACTTATTTATTCTTATACCTTATCATTCCCGGAACTCTCGAAGTAAGCTAATGTATTTCACTAAGTAAAATAAAGTAAGTCAATTCACCCTCAGACCAAGACCGATTGTTAATTTGTTTTAAGCCGCTAAACTTATGGAAAGGGTGTAGTTTATTCTTAAATTACACATTTGTTGGAAACTCATTATCTCATTGACTAATGTCCATCCGGATTTCGTACAAATCACCACACTGGAACAGCTGCCCTGACATCTTTTATGATATTACCTGCGACATTTACTCTAAAAAAACTATTCATCTTATATTATTCAATTTTTCCAAACCTTTCGATTCGATTACTGATTCTGCATTTTTATCTACATTAGAATCGCATAGTATAGGTGTCAATTAGTAGTCAATACATTCGGAAAATATTGTGACTGACTATCGATATTATCTGGAGTTCCTCAAGGAAGAGCCATTGGCCTAGTTACTTTCTGCTGTCATTTGTGGAGATGCCCAAATATATTAGCATTTTCATTCGAACTGACTCTTCAGAAAGAATATATAAATGATCGAGGACGCAAGCAGGACCTTTCAAGGTCTATGGTGAACCCGTGTGAACGATGAACTATGAAGACACTAGGACCTACCACTTAAGGCACAAAACGCAGTCAACAAGCTAGTCCAGCAATAGTAACTGCTCTCGAGCTTCAAGAACGGTTTTTCGCCCTACTATCTAGTTACACCAAAATTGCTCGGAACGAAATTAATGTGGGGAAACTAGTTAGAGTATAGAAAATGGTTAGGGACACTATCAAACTATGTCTCACACTCCCAAATGACACACCAATGAGCTACTTCCACGCTCGTGATGATGACGGAGGCCTCTGTATACTAACTGACCGCTGGTTGGCGCCACGCCATCGGCACAACAGACTGACGAGCTACATACGTACAATTCGTGTGTGCGACGACTTTCTACAACTGGAGATTTCTAGAAGCGAGAAATGATCCACCTGTGGTGGAGTATCCTACCGATATAAGAAAACTCAATGGTGGATGAATTTTCTTCATCGCCTTGAACCGGAAAAACTACTGATGTACAATGTCTCGTTTGTAATAAACGTAATGTCGGTATTACGACTTGAAAATCTAGAATTATGTCAAATCCAAAACGATGATCAAGATCTCAAAAATTGTACATATAATATAAATATAACAAAGAGGAATAATTTTTAAAGCAAATGTCCGATATAAAAGATTAATTTTTTCCTATTACTTAGAAATTGCGATTTCAACCATTTTCTACGGTATTTGATAAAAAGAATTGCGGATACGCAGTTTGTGAGCCAGAATAGATAAGAAAGGCATTTTTTAACCAGAACCATATTGTTGCAAACAGGAAGATACCAAGCGCCAGAAGTATTGAAAGTTACGTAAAAATTCGAAAATTTACATATTTCTTTTTTGTGGTTGTTCATTGAACTATTAGCTTATCCTATATGCAACAATTCATTTCAAGAAAAAAATATTTCTAAAGTCAATGACCTTTTAATTAATATTTCAATCAAAATATTTTATTTACTAAAATATTTTCTACATTATAATCAATTCAATGTCTCGAAATTAAAATAAAATCAATATAAAAGAAAAGATAATATAAACCGAATGCCGATCTCAATATGCTTTACTTGTAACACCTTTCTATATATATATATATATATATATATATATATATATATATATATATATAAATGACACTACAGTCTGTTTATATTATCTATATTTTTTAGAAAAGTATTTAATCGCATAAACTATAAGATTATAATATTATTGTAAAACAATAAAAATAACTATTTATTAAAAATTTTTGGTAATTATTTATTACCAAAATTATTTAATAACTATTTAATAACTATTTATAGTCGTCGACGTGCAAAAATTATTTCTGTTATTATTTAATTTTTGTATTTCGACGTAAAAAGAATTAGACAAATAATCGAAAAGAATACTTGTGTCTTATCTTCATATATAGAGATACACATACATACATATATACACATACACACATATATATAATATATATATATATATGTATATATATATATATATATATATATATATATATATATATATATATATATAGACATTGTATACTCCGTGATGTCATGTAAGTCATAAAATGAATAATTGTAAAGTATGTTTTAATTTTGTTCACGTCTTCATCCTTTTTTGGATTGACCCATGTAAGTAATTTTGATTTTTTTCCTTTCTTTATACCGTTCATATATGCATTATAAAGTTAATAATAAAAAGTTTTATTTAATCGATATTTAAACTGATATAGTATTCTGTGAATGAAGAAAATAGTACCACGAAATTTCATCTTTAAATTAATTTAAACAATTCTTCGTCCGCTCTTGCGTGAGATAATCGTCAAAGATAGTGGAAACGCAACCACTGGTACCTGGTATCAGCCGGCAATGCAAAAAATCTACACCGAGGTAGTTTTAATGTGATGCCATGAACTGGTTTCTTAAAAACTAGTATACAGATGAAACTAACAAATATAGACTTCATTTTAGTGAAAGTATTTTTAAAACTCACTTACAAGGCATTTGAATAATCTATTTAGTCCAGAAAACAGTAACTCTGTTTACATTTCAAATGATTTTGAACTTAAAACCCTCTCATTCCGAAGATATGGTACTTTTTTGTTACAATAACTACTTCAATAAATTAAAATGCATGTACTGTTTCGCCAAAAGAAGTTTTTAACAAAAACTCTCGCTTTTCATGGCAGTTTTGAAGAATGAATAGTAGTTCAACCAAAAAAGTTTTAATAAACCTATTCGTCCGCAAAAAAACAGTTTCGAAATTTTTATCGATCGAAGATCAATCAATTTTACAGGAATTGGCAAATAATTAAATGCTTATAATAGTTTATGTATTAAATCAGCCAAACCTCAATCAATATTAATTCAGAAATTATGTGTTTTCATAGACATATGTTCATTGGAATTTTTTTGCTTGAACTGTTAGCCTATCAAAGCAGGTCGACGCGATGGGAATTTCGAGGAAAAGCGATATATAAACTTTACATAAAATTTTAAGAGTTTCTAAAAGTCTGTGGCAAAAACTTTCATCAAACAATAATGTTTAATAATAATAATAATTAGGCTATTAGTGTACGTGAAAATTTTGTAAAATACGAAAAACGAATAGCGCGACAATAAAATAACAACAAAAAAGTAGGTAATTTCCATTGTTACTCCTATTAATTTTTTTTTCTTGATGTCCAATTGTTGCCACAACTGTGTCTACAGAGCCTATAAAAGAACACGTGGTATTAACATACTCGCAAATATGTGATAATGTCGTTATTTGTCTGTCATTGATAAAATCATTGCGTCGTTGTCAAAAAGAATAGTAGACTACCAAAAATTAATTAGATACGTAGATTATTTCAATGCGAGTATTGTTCAAAGTTAATGGAATAATGTAAAGATAACCTGGAAGAAAATTTACCTCAGAAAATAATGAAATTAGTAGAATTTAGAAAATTATTCGTTATCAACATTATTGTCATGACATTATTCAACCTGAAGAAGAAAAACTTGCTTAAATATAACCTCTATAGTAATTAATATTTTGTTAAAATTGTAATTTACAACAATGAATATACATCATACGAGAAAAAGATCTTTTTTGAAATTGTAATCAATGGAAACTAAACTGAGATCTTTAATGACTCAAGATAGGATAAATAATTTAGCTCTATTGAGTATTTAACTAGTGATTTTTTTTCGAAAACATTCATATTTTGTAATATTAATGACTATCTCAAATAAAACAAAGAAAATAAACTTATAATACGTACGAAAATAAGTCAAATCTAAATTTAATAAAGCATTTCAATGGATGAGCAATAATTTTTTGTAATCCTGTCTATTATTCATAAGCCGCCTAACTTTCTCGAGGCTTCAATTTAGCTAAATCCGACACTGGATGACGTTCTGAATATCGAGCATTATGTTTGACATAGAATTTAATAAATAAATAAAGACATTTCACGGATTAAAATTTTGAGAATGGGAGGAAAGAATGGGAGGCTGGTGGTCGTGCACAGCACGTATTCGTCGGTATTTTCTTGCCACTGGAACAAGGCAGGCACAGTTTTTTTGAAATTTGGAAATAAATAATTCTCATGTTTTTTGCAAGTATATAAAAGTAATATTGAATTGAATTTTTAAGATATAAATTAATTAAGGGTCAACAAGTTTAAAAACTAAAGCTGCTAAATATTTGCCTTATTTTATTTCAGCTTTAGCTTACCAAGCAGAGGAAATTATTGGTGGGTACACTGCCTATCCACCCAATCATAGATATAATGCTGCAATAGTGAGCAAATACGGCGATACTAATTCTGCTCAATTAATTTGTGGCGCTGGTATCCTCAGTGATTATTTCTTGCTATCCGCTGCCCGATGCTTTATAGCTTACAATCAATTGAAGAAACAAAAGTTTCGAGTAGTTGTGGGAAACGATACCCTTTTACCGTTTCGATTTCAAGAAAAAAAAATTAAAACCATCTATACTTTTGCATACAGTCAAGTGACGAATGGTAATGACATAGCAGTTTTAAAGGTAAAACGACTATAAATAAGAACAGTATATATATATATATACAAGAATCTTACCTAGATTTTTTACTAAAAGTCCAGATTACACTTGCAATAGGGCAATCCGCAGATCTATCCAATGAATATCAATATATACTTTATTTATCCATATTTCAGCTAATAAAAATTTTCATCGACCTTGTACTTTTTTATTTATATAAAGTACTATAATTAAAAAGGCAGTCGTACTACCCTTATTTACAATAATTTTCACTGCCATTATAATTATACTGGTTTATAAAAAAGGCTATAAGTGCTGTTACGCGCTATTATGAAAATTCGCACGTATAGTATAAAAAAATATAAAGGTACAGCTAAGAAAATTTAAAATGTTAGATTAAAATTGCACTATAATCTGTGACTTCAAATTGGGACACTCCTTGTTGGTTGAAATTATAATTATTTTATGACAAATAATTCTAGAAATATTCTTTAAATGAATAATAAAAAAAACTTTAATAATAAGTATCTTTGTACAAGCTTCGAAGAAACTTATGATCTTAAAAAGCTGGGCCTGCTTGAAAGACTTGAATAACTATTAAAAAATCCCTGTCCCATACCAATCAGTTAAATTTAAGCCTACGTTTTATTTGAAATATTACAAACAATCGCAGATACCTTCTCTATAGATTTTTCGTAAAATTGCGTGAATTTAATACAGATTATATCTATACCATGTACACCGTCTTAAAGTTCCAAAATATGATTTCAGATTCGTAATCCAACGCCTCTGAAACCATAAATACCAATCAAGAGCTAAACTTTTAAATTTAACATAATAATTTACTACGCTATCGAACTGACAAATTTGTTAATAAAAAATCCATTATTTTAGTTAAGAGAAAGCTTGAACATAGACAATCATGAAGAATTATCTTTCCTTGAAGTGCCATTTATAGATGAAAATTTTAAAGAATCATCAGGACTTATCTCTGGATTTGGAGTGGATAAAATTGATATTATGGTTTTACAAAAACACCATAATCGAGTGAGATTAGATACAGAGAATGGACAAAAATTAAAATATGCGTTCGTTGAAGTTGTAAATCATAAAAAATGTCAGAATTCGTACCCTGGTATTAGTAATTCGACTTTACTTTGTGGTGTTATCAGATCAGATATGAATTATAATCATCGAGGAATTTGTGTAGTAAGTTTCAATATAAAGTCAATAAATAATATAGGGGTAATTGCTTATTTAAATAGACGGTGTGGAATGAAATAGAAAACCTTTCAGTACAATTAAAAAGCTATAAATATAAATTATAGGGGTCGTTACATTGAGAAACCTGTTTATTATAGCTTTATACATCATGATTTTTTACCTTTAACACATTTTACACAAAACTTTTTTTACAAAAACAAATCACAGACTTTTTGTTTTTCAAAAATAATATTTTATTTGTGTTGTTACGCTCCACCTAAAAGCTCTGTTAAAGAAACTTGCCAAATCGTTGAGAGAAGAAATCATTGTTATTATTATTGTTATTAGATAATTTAATAATTAAATTTTTTAACTAGAGATCTGAAGAAATAGATTAGAACTAAGACTTAACTTTTAAAAAATTTTTAAATCAGCGCCATGTTCGAAAAGGTAGTATGAAATTTACATACTTTTTCGTTAAATTTTGCTGGGCTAAAAAACAACTGTAACATATGTTATTAACGTTATTAATCAGTTCACTTGTTATTTTGGCATTCTGTCAATCAATTCGAAAAATTCGTTTGAAGAAAAACCAATTTCAGATTTCAGTTACTATCTATGATCTATAATATGATTATCGTTTCTTAATCGTCTTAAATACTATATAATCATTTTACATATATCTAAGGATTATTTGCAATGAAAGCAAAACAATCAATTTTTGATCCCTTAATTTGTAAAAAGATTAAAAGTAAAACTAAAAATTTCAGGCCCCATAAAGATTTTCTGAATTCTTTGGTCATCTTATGGTATTGGTGCAAAATAATTTTTACTGAACAGACAAATCACGAGAAAAACAGTTCGGCTAACTTAAATTAAATTAAAATTTTAACAAAAAATAATTGATCGTTTCCGGAAAGAAATGGATAAAAAATATTGAAATATAGAATAAAATATAAAGTTTTTCATTGACGTTGTAAGGAACAAATATTTAAAATATTTCCTGCATTTAATCGACTCCGATACACCCACAATTATACGTTTCTTTTTCTTATTTCAATTAGTAATGGTATCGCGTAGATATTAATAAATGTGTTTATAACATGAGAATTAACAGATACTAATAAATATGTCAAATAAATCCATTGACATCTGTAAAATAAATTTATTAACACGTGTATTGTTTACGTGAATCATCAATAAGCACCTATAAGGCATTGTGCACTTGTGCGCCCTGGGTAGGAGAAGATGTTTTAATTCTTTTATAAGTTTAATCATATACTATTTAGGCGTTTTTCCATTATAAGCTCGAATACCCATAATGGAAAAACTTTATGGTCCAATTATCCATTTACTGTACCCTCACTTTCGGCAGTCGAATCCGCTAGAGATTAGCTATGGGCTATTATGAATTTTGACGATAGTTTTTTCTAATTTATTATTATTATTATTCACTGACATTACTTTTTACACAAACACCAAAAAAATTACCATTATTGATATAGTTTTAAGAGATGATTCAATTAGTTTTGGAAACAAGCTTTAGATTCTTCCTCAATAATATTTTTCCTTCTCTTTTAAAAGACGCGCTTAGCAATGTGAAAAACATTAAAAAGAATGGTATTTTTGCGAAGTGTACATCAACACAAAAATTATTATTATTTTTTAATTAAATAATTACTTAAAATAGAAAATAATTATATATATTACAGAATTATAATTAACAAAATCAGCCATAACTTTATAAATATGTAATAGAGTTTTCGTAGTTGTATTTTTTATGCTTACTAATGAGATGTATTTTGTAGGGTGATATTGGAGCACCACTCGTTTTTGACACGAGAATTGTAGGAATTGCAAGTACGCGCCGTCAAAATTGTGATGATACTAAGCACGGAGCTATATATACTAAAGTACTATATTACAGGTATTACATTCAGGCATTGCTAGCAGGAAATTCTCCACTACATGGCACATCAGCTTATGAAATTACTATATAGAAATTCTATTTGACTTGTAACTATATAATATTTAAAATAGAGAAATTAGACAGTATGTACGTTCATCGTATATAACTTTTACCAGCTTATGAATTTTGAAAAAATATAAATACTAAGTAAAATATTATTATATGTTAATTTCTTCTTGTAAAATAATTGATTATTTGAATTATAATCATCTATTTCATCGAGTCGATATCATTTCATCGATCGAGTTATGAAAAACCCCTCTTCATGAGAAATATAGTTTATAAGTTTTTAGATATACTCAAAATTCAAATAAATATATATATGTATAACATTGAAAAAATATATATATTTTATAAGTTTTTATTTGTGCTTTTAATATGTCTTCGTGCTGTTCTACTATGAATAAATCTATACTATGTTCATCAAATAAGTTTCAGAATCCTTACAATATCCAGAAAATAAGTTAAACAACAACAACAAAAATAGTACGAAGTTTATCGGCAATACCACCATAAGATAGGAATGAGGTATAAGTCCAATCTCGCATCACATGAGAGAAGCTGACACATAGATATCGCGAGTTTAATCGATCTATTAAGTAGCCTGGGCCCATATAATTTTTGAAATTTTAATCCGAGGTGCTACAGAGAAATTGCGCCTAAATTTCTGTCTTTTGATTTTCAGAAGAGATTACAGGAGTAGGGAGGATTGTCTCGATCAAGCAGTTAAACGCCGAAATGGTGTACATTTTAAACTATCGAATTTCACACGTTGCTCAGAAGAGCCCAACTAGATGAAAATTACGCAGAAGATTGCTTCAATAGATAGAGAATCAAATCTTTGGTGACTACAGTTGCGGAAGAATTCATTGGAAGATTCTTTCTTAACAGAAAGTGATCCTCCTTATCCAGACAAAACCCATCGAGTTGGAAATGCGAATAAGAGCCCCGCCTCAAAAAGAAAAGCAGGATATAATAGCTCGAGCGGGAGAACAATAAACATCCGGACGAGCAATCTCCGAGCAAGAAAATAAATGCACCGGGATCTCTGACATGTTCGTAACGCGGAGAGCTAAAATTTTGGAAGACCGGTCATTAACACTAAACTCAATACATGATGCTCAGTAAAGATGCTCAATAAAAATTCCCGACATTTTAATACAATCAATTCGAATAAGTTATCTAATGTGGAGATCGAATTACGAAAAAAATGTATACTAACGGAAATGCTTTACGTATAATATATGTAATATAGTCAATACATAATAAACAAACAAGAAGATTATACTCAGTTAACACAGCAAAATATAGTTACTATATCCTTCTTATAAATATCATTCGAGGTTTATATATTATTTCTAATTGCATACACTTTGTTCACTTGAGCATCTACAAAACTTATAAGATTTTGCCACAGATATCGTTATAATCTTCACCGTAGTTGGGTTATAATTTTCAAACCTTTAAGTTTGCCTTACTGTATTATTAGTGCAGATACGATTTTCTTGGAATTTTTGTGAATCGTCGTTGTATGTATTGATTTATTTGATTAAAGAACTTGAAAACGTCGACAATAACGGTCAATCGGACTTCTTCGATCGAAATATGTAAAAGCACGCTTCACATTTGAATTGAATCCTTTACAGTGCGACCATAACAAGACCGTCCGAACAGCATATTGTATGATTTTAGCATTTCAAGGTTTAGACCAGAATTGTTCTACAATTGTCCTCAGCCATGTGATCAAAATTTCTGACTAGAATTCGGAGTAGACGCTCGTGGCCCCGGAAACTTACAACTTTATGTCACGAGTTATACGTAGTATTGCTATCCTTGCTGATATGGCGAATTTAAAAGTCAATTATTACGTCCGAGTAATTTTCACTGTTGCACTTTCGATATGGCCCATGATGACCTACTTTACGGAATGATGTTTTAATAGAACCAATATAGGCCATACTAAAAACTTCCTCATCCTGAAGTCCAACGTCTGAATCTACCATTCGAGCCCGCTGGATAGTCATTGATCGGTTTCGCGGATGTGCCCCGGCTGAAGTTACTGCGAATGAAAAATTTATTCGATAAAATCCCATCAGAAGATCAAAAAATGCATGTAATGATAACGAAAATGCTCGTCCCTATCCCTAACTATTCAAAAAAATCTAAAAGATGGTGTGATAGAACTATCAAAATTGTGTATGGTCATACCCACAATTGGCATGGTATATGCAAAAGTCATAAAAAGAATATTTTCTATATTGATCTCAGAGAAAAGAATCTGGTGTCAAAATTCACAATGCTTTCCCGTTACCCAATATGGAAGCATATTTAAAGGAAGCTAGACTTTGCGAGCTATATCTCGATCTCGACCTTAGATCTAGTGCGTACGATCAGATACTGATCCACCCGGAATACAAACCGATCACACCGTTATTCTTCATAACATACTATCCAATGAGCACAGAACTTGACTTTTAACATACAGAAATTTTATCAATAAAATTTCTACCCATATATTAGTTTTGTTATATATCACGATACCTTCATCATACCACAGACCATCGCATCATTTTCACATGTCCCCTTCACTAGGGTATATGTATTAAATTTCTATAATAATTCCTAAGGGCCTTGAAGCGTTCTTGATTTTTCCCGAATTAACTTTTCGAACCAAGACTAAATATAGAAAATAACATTTTAAATAAATAATTCAAATGCGCTTAAGCCCGAAAACATATAGTTGTTTAGTCACTGTGAATTTGCGGTTCAACAACTTGGCACTTGTTAGCATTACGCTAACTTAAGTAAGGCGTAATAATTTGTTCCGGCTTCCTCACAATGATCTGCATATTTTTGTTCATCAGTTCAATTTCAACTTTCCGACTTGAAATTCTATTCTTCAAAATATACTGCGTACACTTATTTGGGGGACAAGGGAAGTATTTAATATAATATGAAAAATTCAAAAATGACATAAAATCGTTCA
Source organism: Sycobia sp. Sy_11 (assembly GCA_018907035.1). Taxonomy (NCBI): domain Eukaryota; kingdom Metazoa; phylum Arthropoda; class Insecta; order Hymenoptera; family Epichrysomallidae; genus Sycobia; species Sycobia sp. Sy_11. The sequence goes on along the minus strand of JACCIC010000002.1, from coordinate 190,842 downwards.
ATATATTGTGAATTTTTTCAATAAGAAAGATAGGTGAGAATTAATAACCTTATGTCAATAGCAAATATTTTATCAATCACAAGTTTATTATTGTACAACAATTAATTATTTAACTATAGAGTGTATATAAATTGTATATATAAAAATTTTAATTTAATACAACATCTATTTCTATATAATAGATTTTAAGAAAAGATGCAATATACAACTAAAATATATGAATTAAATATAATACTAATAGACAATTTTATAAAAAAAATAACTTACACCTTTAAAATATAAAATTGTTTGTTATAAAATAATTTCATATAGAACTAAGTTCGATCATTATTAAAATAAAAAACATGCTAAATCTACTTCTACATACAATTGGTAGTTGCGACATTATACTGATACATTTTAATAAATAATTAGTCGCTATTAATATTCGAATATTTTATTATGAGCACTTTTTATTGTACTTTTAAAATAAATATAACTTTATCGACCTATGATGAGACAAAAATTTGTTGGGAAGAAGACAAATTCTAAAGTAAGTATAAATTAAATTGATGGAAGACTCCTTATATATTTGGTAATACGTGTTACAATAATATAATATTAAATTCATATAAAAAAACTTGGCTATTTTCACTATATTAACAGAGTTTTATTTTTGACGATCTTTTTAGCAAAAATCGTTAGAAATAAATTAATATAGTAAAAATAGACAAATATTTTTATCTTAATTAAGTATTATTTTATTAATATGAATTTGTTCAAGAAAAAAATAAAGATTGTATACGTTTTACCCATGGTATCTTTAAAATTTTCGCAATTTAAGGTTTCTAAGGTAGTAATTGAACAAATTTAGTGATTTCAGATCTTGAATAATATCTCTTTTAATTTATGTCGTTTATAGTTTTCTTTACACGTACATTTAGGATGAAATGTAGGCATCTGTACTTATTTCCTTCATCAAATTAATACCTTATAATTTTTCTTCTTTCAACAAATTTAGAATTCATCATAGATAGATGAAATATTAATTTTTTTTTAAAAATCAGCCATTAAAGTAAATTTTGTCCGTTTTTTTTAAAATGCTATTGTAGTTGCTAGTTTCATTAAAATTTTAAAGCTTGTAATTAAAAATATCTAAATGAATAATGAAATCAAATAGGAACCTATACTATGAACCTACAACTATTTTTAATATTATTTAAAATTTATATTTTATGAGAAATAACCAAATTCATTTGTTTATGTTTTTGTACGAAATTAACTCATTTGTTGCAAATATTATTATTGTAATTCATTTTTCTGTAATGTATCAATAGACTTTTTTGTAAGAACCGATATGAGATGATTAATGGCGTACTGTTTTTTTAAAATCTTAAGCAATATTACAAAAAACTATTGAAAATTATAAGTTTTCAGATAGCGTTTGCAATAGGATATGATATTAGCAGACTCCTATTGCGGGCATCGTAAGATATTTTGCTCACCGCTTACGCTAATAAACACGACTTCAGCAATGTAAACCAAACCGTAAGTACTTAATTTATTAAGTTATTCTTACATCAATCGTGTGACATTGATTCAAGCGAAAATTTAATTTACAATAAATTTAATATTTAATAATTATTCAACGAAATAAATAATATTCACGAATAAGTTCATAGTATTTAAATAAAAACTGTTCAGAACTAATATTCAATCATTTTTACCTAATTAAGTGTTAATTCCCTATTCTAGGTACGTAATATGTATTTTAAAAGTACTGATAATACAGCTAATAAAATCTTCATTAAATAATATCAAATTATTCATATTTATACACTTAAGTATTAGTAAAAAAATGTGTATGCATTTTAAAATGCACGTAACAGAAAAGGACGATACAAAATACAATAGATTTGTACATATGATTTGTTTTTACTGTGGCGGAAAAACTACTCATTACTGTCGTTAATATTATGTTAATGTCTAAAATATAATTTTTTATATTTTATATATCCTGCAAGTATAAAATTTCCTTTGATCATATATAATAACGCTTTCTTTCCTAAATATTCGATTTTGTTTTATACTCTGATAGACAAAATTACCGCAACGTTATTGCTTGCAAAGTGCAAAATATGCACGATCTATCTCGTAATTCCTAAGACAGTGGCATTACACCACATGAAATAGAGTAGAATTACATAAGAATTCTTAAGATTTAACTATCAGGATATAACTTGAAAACATGCACTGTATAATTAATATATGCATCATTTTATACATAGAAAAATAGGTTTCCATGAATACAAAGTACATTGGCACTGCGAATATGAGTAAAGGACATTAATTCATGGGGTAAACTTGTCGGTTTTATCGATTTTTTGTTAAAAAATGTATTTGTTTCAATTCAAAATTGTGATTTTATAGATGTAAAAATCGTTAATTGTAAATATAAGCTTCTGTATATGGATGTTACTTATATTCTTATAAAATATAATATTATTTGAAGTATTGGGCATTCAATATTAAGAGTTATGTTAAATTTTGTACTTATATATTTCAAATAAATTTTACAAAATATCGATAAACCAAATAGTATAAGAAACCCTGATGAACAAGGATCGGCACATGATTTTTTACTTTTAGAATACTTTTTCAACATTTATCATTCTTATGCACGACTTAAAAATCGATCAAAAGAATATATTTATATGTGGTATATATAATTCGTTTCATTTCCATAGCTGTACAAAAATGCATTTACGGTAAATGCATTTATGAGCTTATGTTATTTTTATTTCTATATCAATAAATAAAAGACGTATTGCATATTAGAATTGCGCATATAATTGCACAACCAGACTATATAATATATTGTTCGTTAACTTGCGGATATTTGATCGGTTACAACTTTTAGAACGAGATATATTTAAAAATATATCAATCTTTAATGCCTATTTTTAGCACACTTGGAAGTAATAGCTAAATTTACGATTCTCTTAAGAAAAATTCTAATATAAAATGTTAAGAAGTGTTATTAAAATTGCCGTTTATAGCTATAATAAACCTCTGTTTTATTATTTTCAATGAATCGGTATTAGAACTATATTTTAATCTGAATTTTTCTGGAATTTCATCACACTATTAGACTTTGACATCATTTTCTTAGATTGCACTTTATATTGAAAATGTTTTTCATTTATAAAAAGCTTGTACGCTGTGACTTTTAATAGATTATTTTAAATACAATGTTTAAAAAATCTACAATTTATATAAAATATGTCAAAAAATTTTTCCACTTTACTCGTGATAAGTATCAGTGGAGTTGAGGCAGTCTTTTATGTTGCTAATTCTGTGCAAGTTTTTTATTTGTTATACGCTATTTCAGTTGATGCTGAATTGTAAACTAAGAAATGCCTGTGTTACAAGTCTTTTCTCTTTAATTATATGTGATTATACAATTAAAACAGTCTTTTATTTTATTTTTGTTTGTTAATATTACTTATTGTACCAAATTTACTTTCTTTATTCTGAAACTTTATTACTTTCAATACGTTTTTTAGAAAAAGTGTGAATGATAAATTTTAAACTGTAATTATTTTTTCAACAGTTTTTTATATAAACTTAACTGTCTAATTTTTAAAATATAAAGTAAAATTTACTATCACTGGACGTCTTTACAAAACGAAATTAATCGCTTTCAACTTTGGAAGACAAAATTTCTTTTTCGATGCTCTAATTTCGTTTAAAAACCTTTTTTGCTTAAATATATTTTGAATTTTTTGTTTATTGTATTTTACTTATTATATTAACTAACTTTATTTAAATTTCAGAAATACTTGTAACAAAATGTTTTCTAGATTTTTCAATATTTTTTAATACACATGTCTATGTGGATTTATAAATATTTAAGTAAAGAATTTTATTGATTTTAATTATTCAAAAATCAATTAAAAATTTACGCCATAGCAGGCTCCAAAAAAGCTGTTAGCCCGCATCTCTGTTCCAATATCCATTTGTTAAAAATTCATTGGAAAATCAATTATGAAATTCAAAATATATTTAAGATACTAATTTAAAATGTATAAATCTTATGAAATTTTAGTTAAAAACTTATGATTAACGCGATTTTGTATTTAGCCTAAAATGTTGATTTGAAGCCTAATTATATTTAATTAAAAATAACATTTTATAAAACTACTCCTATTACTTGTGTTCGTTTCTTTTTCACTAACAATAATTCGTTTCCATGTTACGATGGACGGTGACGGCAGCAATGACTCGATGCGGTGAACCGAGTTTCGTTGTCGGCGAAGGTGGAGCGATGATCGTTCCGGTCGTTGAGGTCGACGTTGCAGGAGAATCAAGTGTTGCGCTACTCGTTGAAGGAACCAACCCACTGTCGCTACCAATGCTACTATTACCAGCGAGTATGAGCAATGGTTCTGAAAAATTCTGTTGCTCTGAATCTTCATGGGGCGTCATTGTACTGTAGCCATGATCGCTATCACCACCCGGTGGTCGTCTACGTTTTATAACAATATGAATGTTATTAAATTCTGATTAAAACTGAATGTGATAAAATAAAGCTTTATAGATTTTGGATTAAGACAAATTAATAATGCAGCTAATAGCACACTGAGGGCAAACATACGATTTTCTATAGCGATCTGGAGTGAGCAAAATACTACTTTTCCTCCATAAGGAGTTGAAAAAATGCCTTTTGCGACTAATCAGAGAGCAGAACTTTACTTTTCCTTCTCCAGAGTAAATTGAATGAAGAAAACCGAGTGGTCGGGTAGGAGCCCAAATTTTCCGTTGTTCTCGCATTTACAAAATACAATTATCTGGCTTTTGTGTGCCATTCGAGCGCGGATTTGACGTTATTTTTGCACTTTGAATTAGATCTATTAAGTATTAAAAATTACCTGTATCATTTTTTAAAATTAGTTTTAATTGTTTATTCTATTTTTATGCTATTCGACATTTTTTAAATTTATTCTAAGATTGCATTATGAATAAACTCATAATATTCAGTTGGTTATTCTTATTTTTTTACAGGAGGGAAGGCTCCATCCCACAACTCCCGTTCTTACATTGTTCCTTAATCATTTAATGGAACATTACCAGGTTCAAATAAATTGCAGAAATAACCTTAAGAGAAAATCGACAATATTATATGATTATTAAATTAATTTGACATTCTTCCATTCCGTAACTTCCAATTTTTTGAGCACCTTGGTGAAGAAGAGAAAGCACCCTTGTATGGGAAAATAATATATGAAATAAGGGAGCATAATAGGCGTTTTCCGATGAGGGTATGTTTGCCGCCCGAGCGTTTTTTATATAGACTAGATATTTTTATTTATATATAACGAGCTCAATTTCCACGATCGAAAAAGTCCAATGTAGGTAGAAATCAAATTGGCGACCTCGAGCTAACTCTACGAGTAAACTTAGGTATCTATGATAATAAATCAGCCAATGCCTTTGCCGCACGAGCCAACTAATGTTAAGCTCTAAATAATTAATTTTTTTTTTCAATTTTTCAATTTATAAACCTAAACAACTATCATAGCGAATTTTTTTATAAAAAAAAATCTTTGTTTCACCTATAATTTGTAGACACCCGATAAGGTGAAATAGGAGCAACAATATCGCGCAGCAGGGCTGAGTCCATGCTAGTCTTTGGTTCGCGCTCATGATCCGTAGGCTCAATGTCGCAGTCGAGATGAGTCATACGGAGAGTGTCTGGTGAGTTGTGATTATGAAGACATTGATGCTCCAGACCCGTATGCACAGTTCGCAACCTATAACAGAAGAGCGCGACACCCAGCACGAGGACGAATGCCAGAATACCGCCAGCAACGGGACCAACCGATGGCCACTCTCGTGAGATTATCTCTTCTGTCGATTGAGAAACTGTAACAGTTAAATAAATTATAGAATAAACATTATTATTATTATTATTATGTTGAAAAATAAATACCCTTCTACAGTATTTGTTAAAATATTGTATAGTTAGTAGGACATAGTCACATTCGTATTCTATATGCTTATATAAAATATATGAAATTTAGAAATAAATAAGCAATATTGAAAAAGAACTTAATTTGAATAACATTCGACAATAATTATATTTTTATTGAATGTAAAGCACGCTTTAAAAAATAAGTAAATATTCAAAACTCACTGTAACTTCCATCTCCATATGGTATAGGAGAACCGAACACTCCTCGAAAGCATACAGCGATATCAGCACAATAAGGCTGCTGCAAATTAGATTCGCCATCGCTGTCGATTTCGCACCACTGGCATCCAACGACACCCAGACAATCATCTCTGCTCAAGTAAGACTTGCAAGTAAAGGGCTGGCATGGCTTAAGGGGTACACCTCCAACCTGCTGTATCCAGGGTGTGGCGAGGCTCGAGCCTTGCTCCTGTGGAGCTGGGCAAGCTTCGATGTCGTTTGATACACTATCCTGCAATTGACATTCACTGGAGTATAATGAGCATTCGCACGGGCATTCGCAATCCGTTTGCTCCATGCGTTTACAGTTCAAGCATGAACGATCCATCTGCAGGAATAAATTGGATAAAATTAATGTACAATGAAATAACATAATACATTTTATACACATAAGAATCGTATGTATTAAAGAGTTGCTTTTCAATCGATTCTTTACATATTGAAGAGCTTTTTCATTTCATGTATTTGCTTACAGTGCTGCATGGACAGAAGGCGTTGAGTAAATCACAAGTAATGTTAACGACACCAAGGAAAACATTGGTCCCGGGCACAACAGCCAACTGATACATAACACAGTGCTCGCCGTGCACAATATTCGTAAGAACTTCATCTAATGAAATGTTGAACTGATAATAACGCTGGGTAGTTCCATCCATGTGACTGGCGCACAACTTCTTCTGCACGAAAAAGTCGTGGTTCAATATATCGTTGGCAACTAGTAACTCCTTATTTGTCAGGTGCTGTTGCTCCACCTTACTTGATGGAAGTAGCAGAGATGGATGGAAAACTAAATAACCTGCAAAAATGAGTTTATAAATTGAACTATAATAATTAAAATTATACATTAATAATTTTACTGATTTTGATCGATGATTTTAGATTTTGTATCAACGCACTTATTTTATAGTAAATAAATTATTCTTCCCGAAATCTTTAAGGTACAATCATGTCACTTAAACAAAATACATTTTTTTAAAACAAATTCTTACCCTTGTCGTCCATTAGGAAACACTTGACCTTGGGTAAATCGCAAAGAGGAAACAGTTCGATAAGCATGTGGGACAAATAGCCAAGAGTCACATCCATAGCCATTACAGCGACAGCTGGGTCAGATTTGGAATGAAGACCAACCGAGCGACCTTCGTGTACTACCTGACTAAGAGTGACAACATAACCAGCACCCCCTGCATCTAAGTAAGGCGGACTCAAAATAATACGACCAGGTTGTTGCAAAGCTTTGATATACCAACCACGACGCTTTGGATCTAAGTCGGAATCCAAAACGAGGCCGGGATAAAGCTCAAGGACGCCACTGTTAACCGACGTTACATATCTGAAATAAATAGAACATTTTTATATTTTACCGTGGTAATCTTTAAATTGTATAGTAATGTTAAAACATAAACGCATAATGTATCGCAATATACTGAGTTTAAAGCAGTCCATTACTACCTTTGAACAATGTATCTTTTTAGCTGACTTTCATCATGCCTCTTCCTGAAGTATTCCAAAATCTGTGCAAGGACGGCAACATCAACCTTAACAGTCTCTTGCATACCGGGGTTCGTCAGTAGCCTGGTCACATCTTTGATATAAGCCATATAACTCTGAACAGTAACTGCCGGAGCGGATTGTAACTGTCGCGATTGCTCTGCCGGAGACTTGAAACACCAAGGGGAAAGGTACACGACAGCCGCATCTAAGGTAGCCACGCGATTTCCATTATAAGTGCATAGACTATCCCTTCGCACGTTTGAATTTAAACCCAAATCTAATCGATGATGTAAAATATTTGATGGTAGTGCAGGTGGTGAACGAACGATTGGCATCCGTGTATCATCCTCGTCTAGTCTGGCAACAACCAAGCAGACGATTAAATCCGAATAAACAAGGTGCCGCCAATGTATTTGCTTTTTGGAACCTAGCAGGGTTTGCACCTCTACTACACCTTCTTCTTGATTCAGCATACTAAAAATAAAAGTAAATAAATGAAATCATTCCCTTGAATTGATGAAAAATATATGACTTATTAACAAGCTTATTTATTATTTTTAAATTTATCAGAATAATAAAAATATAGATTTAATAATCACAAAAATTAAAACTCAAACATTATTTTAATAAAGCAAATAAAAAATAAATAAACTTTTCTAACCCAGTCATTTCAATAATATTTTCATAGAGATTTTCAAGATCATGAAAATAAACTTTCAATGGCTGTTCAACTATGGTTTCCATTCTAGGAAAATTTTTATGCATCCACAGCATCCCCCTTTTGTCAACAAGTAATGCATGTAGTTGATGAGCTCCAGCTTCAAAATATGTTACATCTTCAACAAAGTCTCGTAATTTTACATCAAATGAAAGAAAAGCTGTATTGGTTATCTGACCAACTGAAAGCATCATTGCCTTGCTATATGGCTCAAAATATGGATCAGATAAGTAGTATGGCTTTACATCATCTTTGTTACACTTAAGTCCTATAAATATAAGAAACATTGTTAATACGTTAAAAAAAATTGAATATAAATATCTTGATAAAATAATGTAATTATTAATTAATTATTAATATAAAGCAATAATTGAGAGCTGAAATAAAATAACTGATTCATAACTAAATAGTAAAAAAAAACAACAGATATTTTTAAAAACTTTAAAATATTAAAAGATAAATACCAGCAAACAATCTAGCTATTTCATATCCAAGAACATGTTGAGTAGGCAATACAATAGTACTTCCATTTGATGAATAGTCCTTAATATTTATCTGTGGCTGCTGATTGGAAAGTATTAAAATCGTTTTGAGATGTATATTTATTTTTTTGCTTTTGATAGACTCTGTAATTCCTTTAACATTTGAGAAGTCTTTTAAATTATTTGTTAAATGTATTAGTACCACTTCACCATCAATATTGTGAATAATGCCTTCAATATCTACACTGAAAGTTGTATTAGCGAATGACCTAATAAGTGAGTCTATATGTCTATCCAATCGTATTTTATGGATATCTGTAGCTCTTGACAGGCCTCTATCTGAGCATAATGTAGAGCCACTACCTACAAGACCTATAACAGTTACTCGATCAGTTTCGGATAACATGTGCACAATTGTTTTAGCAGTTATCTGCGCAAGAGTTACATCTTCCTCTGACATGAAAGTTTCACTATGTTCTAGCAGCAGAATTACATTCTTAGAGCGGTTACATTGGGAAAGCAAGAGAGGTCCAATGTTATGAGCAAGACTTGGAGGCCCACACATTGTACCTGGTTGACTCACCTTTAAATAAAAATATATTATTTATAATTATATAAAAAAAATAATAAAAAAAAAATACAAAATTTAAAACGCAAAAAAAATATTTTAATTAAAAATTATATAATTGAAATAGAAAAATTTTATTAAATTGAATTGGATACCGGCAAAATATGTAAATTTTTCCAGTCTTGATTGCGAAAATTCATGGCAAGAGCATCAGTTATCTTAGAACATGTATCTGTTGATTTATTTGAATTATCTAACTTTCTATTAGAAGAATATATGTCTTGACCCTGTTCAAGCAATATTGGTTGAATAATATTATTGCTATCTTTCAGTAAATCTGTGTATCTTTTTAACTTGTCATTTAGATTTTTGGCTAATTCATTCAATCTTGATTTTAATGTTGTGATTGAATCAACAAAATCAAGTTTATCTAATATACTCTGAAATTTAGTAACTCCAAGCTCTTCATCATTAAGGCTTCGTAAATGATTAGATAAATGTACAACCATGTCTCTAAGGCATACACCATTCAGTGGCTGTACATCTATCTGCTTTCTGATCGATTTACTAAATTGGCATTTAACGACACTATTTGATGATTTTTCATCCATCATAGCTGAACAGCTATATATTATCACCAACACAAAAATACTTAATAACCCACCAGATGCCATGTTTAGTGCTTTATTTTATTTTTCTTACGATTAATGATTATAAATTATGGCGCAATGAATTATAATATGATGCATAGAACAATACTACATTGGAGCAGCTTGAAAAAGCTCCAACTTGAAAGTATTGATCACATGACAGCTCAGTTTTAGCATCTGCAAAACATTATAAAAATAATCAAATTGTAAACATAATCAAATAATTTCAAGTTTATATTGTTTTATAAATCTGTATAAAAAAAACAGTTTAAATTTTCATCAATAATACTTATTTTAATCAGTAATTGACATTTTATAATATAAACTCAAATAACTTATTATAAAATATAATTTAAATAAAAATTAATTTGTTAATATCTGTAATTAGAATTATTATTAGAATCAAAATTACAGAAAATATATACCAAACTTAGCAGAAACTGTATTACAATCATTATCATACAGAAAATAATTTTAAAAAATATATAATAAAAGTATCAACAACTATTGTATATATTTCATTTATTCAGTAAACAATAAATACTTCATCTAAATGTTACTAGTTGTATTCTCTAATCTAGTCTGATTGATTAAACATCTAAAAGTAAAAAAATATTCCAAAAAATAACTTGAAACTACTTATAATGATAAAAATATAGGTATATATTTTTTGAACTGTTTAATCATTTTCAATACTGGCTCTACTTACAGCTGCTTACAGCTATGCATATTATCTATATAATATATAGGTAAGAAAAAACGAAAGTGTTCTTACTATTTACAAAAGTCTTATAGAACTTCATCTGCCTGTGATAAATCTTTCTCATATATGTATATATCCTTGAAATTTTAAAAACGGGAACAAAAATACTAAAAACAAAAAAGATTCAAATTAAGTAACATTAACAGCACAAAGAGGAAAAGTTGTTTCCTTTATTTTGTACCTCTTCTTTTTTATTTTTGTATGTACACAAAGTTAAATAAGCAATATCTCTGGCAATATTATAATTATCCTTTCCTTGATCACGCTAATTTTATGATTTTACGAAATGGTTCTAAGCCTTCAATTTTTTATTTACGTAATAATAGTTGTCCCTTTTTTCATCTCTCTCTTCTCTAGCTGTTTTTTTTTGTCTAAGCGTGGGTTGCTGAGATTATGAAGTTTGTCCATCTCTACATTCTTATATAGATAGACAATAATACATTTCAGTTCAGCTGATTTCTGATTAAAGTTCTTATATATAGTGTTTGACAACTATAAATATACCACTGTATAATATAAGTAACAATTGAGTTACCTATGATAAGGGCTATATATAGTGGTAAAAACAACTCTAGTGACTAGTGCTTATTACGATTACTTAGCCCTTGGATATATATTTGCACTTTATTGCATGGTTCACTCTATTCCTGTTTCCTGTTTCCTGGATAAAAAATTAGAAAGGTAAGCCCAAGAATCCTCGATCCCTCGATCTTTTCATCCCTATTCCTCATTGGCTTGCTTTGCTTGCACCCGCGCTTTGGACGTCAAAATACTTAAACCGCGAAAATTTGAAATTTATGACGTCATATAATTTCGAAAGCACCTGTTTCGCCAGGTTTCACCTGTTTGACATACAATTCTGTTCTTACTTTGTTTTTGATCAATTTATAGTATTCTATAAATATTATTTTAATAAATATTAAAACATAAATATAATATACTGTTTTATTCAATAATAAATTTATAAATAGGTATAAAAATAAAAAATCGATGAAAAGAAGGTGAAAAAAATATCCGATGAAAATTTTAAAAAATCACATATATATTACGTACATAAATTATAAGCCACTGATTATGAATATCATAGGAAAAATTTACAACGAAAAAAAATTTCATGATGAAAACCATGAACACCCCATAAGATCGTGATATATTCAACAATTGTTAGTATTTACATTTGAAATAAAAATTTAAATTGAAATTAAATCTAATAGAATTTTTATATTTTTCGAGAAAAATAGAATTATAAGAACAAACCGACGAATGTGCAACGTAACTTATCAATCAATCAGTCTTATCACCTGCGTTAGCCTGGTAGCTGTGTCAATGGTAACTACTTGTACGATGTACCTGGTACAGGTATGAATTATATGTATAAACAGATATAGAAGTGCGCACAAAACACAATATTATCAGGTGGAAATCGTTGTATTTATATAGAGTATTATCAGGTATTATCATAGAAGATTGTATCAAATCCTACAATATAATCAGTTTCTTAGACCAGCTTTCAACTTGCCGTTATGGTATGGTTATGCCAGTTACACTCTCATCTCTAGACAATGCAAATGACAAACGACTGAAGAATGACCGAAGAATTTTGGAATATTCGTCTTAAACATGCTATTGCAAGTCTGTTGTTGATATTATAGAAAAATTAATTACTATTGTTGTTGGTTAGTGTTGTTGTTAAGTGATTTATAATATTTATGAGCTCTTGTTTGCTCTAAAAATTTTGATAACTAATATATTTAATTCAATAATATGGTAAATATAAAAACATAACCTACTCTATTTACTAGGTGTTTATAATACTTTCAAAATGTGTTTTGTAAACTGAAATATTATTTTTTACAAAGTTTTACTATATTTTCGCTTTACAAGTATATACATTATTTCAAATTAAATTATTAATTAATAACTTAAATGAGATATAAATTATTTTATTTATTTAAAATAATGCTTGCTATTGCATGCAATAAAATATTTTTTAATTTAAGATCTTTTATTAATTATATGAATAAATATTTTAATTTTATATAATATATTATTTTAATGTTTCAGGATATTTTGAAATATTTATGATAATAAGAAAATTTTAAGCCATGAGAGTGCGGAATTAACTCTTAATTCTAATGGATTAAGTAGCATAGCTGGTTAAGCAAGGGCATCGTTTGAATCTTTTCAAAACCACGATGCCCGATGCCCAGCTAAAAGCTATATTAGTCAATACCTCTACTATAGATGAGGCCAGATTTTTTTACATATCATTAATTTTATTCACTGGTATGTATCCTTTTCTTTTCTTTTAATTAGCATCGATAATGTTTACTAAAAACTTTTAAAAACTATTATTATATGTATTTATATTCTTCTAGAATTGTAATTTGATTTATAATTCTAGCACTAATTTAGATAGATTCTATTGTTCTTTCTGTTGTAATTTATACTTTTTCTTTCTTTGTATGTATATCAAGAATTCAACAAAGAACAAAGGTTTAGTTAAATGCAGACTCGGCATCTTCATTTCAATTCTTACTGAACTTAGCCGATTCGATATTCTGTTCTACTATAATTTACTCTATTCCACATTCAACAATCATGACTTTACAAACCTTTTCTGGTATGTAATTATTTTTTTATACCTTTTTTATGTATTCTTTTAATAAAAGCACATAATATATGATACAAAGTTAATATTTAATAGACCTTTCATTAATTTGATTTGCTATGTTCTAACTATTCTCATTAGAATTTTTTAATAAATTGTTCGAATTTTCAGAAATGTGGTATCAGATATTTCTCTGGGCATTATTCTCATCAGTTTTTGTTCATACCATCGCTGCTGGAATTTGTTTTTTAACACTTCGGAAGCACAAATATGGAAAGTATGTTTGTCAAAGGAAAATAATTGTTAATAGTTTTTGTTCTTATTGTTTTAATATAATGTACTAATATATAATTTTGTAGATTCTTTCCACTGTTAATCTTGGTAATGGGAATATTAATACCACTAACATCAGGTGCAGTGAGCTCAGCTGCCATAGCCTTTGTCTACTGTTCAGCAGGTTATCAAATGTCATCTTTGTATGCTCTTTTATGGGGTATTGGGCACACCGTCCTTACAGCGTGTATTGGTTTTACGAGAATTCTCGCAACTCTCTAAAAAAGACTCGCTTTCTTTAATATTTGCATACTTCAATGAACAAATATGAATCGAATACCAAAAATTTGCCTTTGAATTAATTATATTACATGAGAATAATAGTCTCTTTGATAGCACAAAGTATAAATAATTCTTGTAAGGTGATTCAATGTAAATTGTTTGATAAAACTCATTAGAAGGTTGAAGTATATTTAGCTTCAATTATAATTACTGTGATATATTTTTTATCCATACAATATTTATTTAAGAAATTGGCAACTGGATTATAAAAAATAAATTTGTAATATATTTTAAGAAGTTCTAAGTTTCTAAAACTTTCAGTTTAAAGATTCTTTTTGTTAGCATTAATTAAAATTGTCCAACTTGTCGTTGATATGTTTAGAATGTAAAAAATGCGAGATGGTTGCCTTATACGAAAAAAATGAAATTTAAAAGACATTGTCTTAAGATTAAGAAAAATCTGATTTAACTATTTTTTTTTATGGTAAACTTATTTTTACACTGTTTAATAGTAGTTTAAAGCTGTATATAAATGATTTCTTATTGATAGAGTTAATAACAAATTTTATTATTATTTTTAAAAAATTCCATTGCAATAAAGATGTTATTTCTGTGTAACTTCTAAGATGACATGGCTGTAAATACTTGTATATGATTTATAATCTTTTCTAAGAAAGTATAATGTGGTATTTTAATTTTCTTCTACAAATTCCCTTATGATTAATAACACTGATGCCTATTTTTTAGCCAAGATTTTAGACCCTAAAAAATGATTTATAAAAGTATTTGTAGGTAAATGCTTTTTAGTTATTTCCTATAACAAATTTATATTTTTAGATTAATTGAATTTATTCTTAAAAAATAATTTTTCTTCAAAAATCATAAAAAAATGTTATAGATATAATATTTAAGTTTTTAAATTGACGAATAAAGATAAAAGAATCTTTTTTTATTCAAAATAAAATATTTTGGAAAAAAAATCAATTGAATTCAATGTCAATAAATAAGCTATAATTAATCTATTTATTTTACTAATTGCATAAAATTTAATTGACCTCACGGACGTAATAATAAAACAAAAAATTCGAAAAAAATTTTCTTGCGCTATTTTTTATGGAAGCATCATCTAGCAGTACCTTATATTTCTGAAGCTACAGGGAATTTTGAAGCCTTATATGTTATTTTTTGTCTTTTGAATACGGAAATTCATCAGAAAACATATACAGACTTGACAACCGTGTTCTCTTTATTTATATACACTTATTATTATATCTCGATATTCAAAAAAAAAATGTAAATAAACACAAAAAAATTTTAAATAAAATATACTAAAATAACATAGAATGAAATTGTATTCATATATTATGATCGATATTTGTTGACCCGTGTGGTTCTTCAATATATATTTTATATTGACATTAATAGATATTACTCACCTAATCTTATTTGACAATTTCTAGTCAAAGTTTCTCTTAGACATTAGTTCCCGATACAAGAGTTCTCTCAGATATTTCTTTGGATATACCACTAAAGAACTCTAATCTTAAATATAAGTGATTAGTCAAATAATATAAAAATATTAGATTCGTAAAATTTATGTAATATATATAAATTTATATATTTATACTTTTCTATTTAATTGCGTCAAAGTAGTGCGCTTCATATAATATATATTAAAAATAAATGAGGCCGCGGGTAATTTTTACCTCTTGTTCCAATACGCCCATCATTATATATTTCAACGAGAATATCACAATACAGGTATATAACAAATATTTGGCAAATCGAACGAAAAAATAAGGTGACTTGATCTGCTCTCGATTTTAGTCATTTCTTTTAGCCATGATCTGTTGAATATTTTTATTTGAAGGGAAAAAAGCCCTTATCATAAGTCGCTAAGGATGAAAATGATGCCAGAAATAGTCTCTGAAACTGATCGACTTCTATAAGTTTCTTCACACGATTTTAACGCATTCAAGATGCGTCCGAATTTTAAGTTTTTCTTTTTATAGCTTGAGAAAAATTTCAATTATATATAGTTTTTTAAAAATTTTTATGGATAAACTTCTTTTGATATTATATATATATATGATCGCATTGAGCTCAGAGAACGGTATATACTTTAAAATATAATATGGTACTATGATCTACTAAGTAAGACTGGAACAATCCATAAACCGATAAACTTCTGAAAATTATCCACCCTTGATTTTGATGAAAATTTGTATATAATTGGGGGACGAACTTAGTTTCCAAGCTTTTTTTAACGGAAAAAGGACATTTATAATGGAAAATGGATACACGCTTAATCAAAATTCTTTCCGTCATGTTTTACTATTTTTTCCCATCTTTCTCGCAATATGGTGATATCGTGTCGAATCATCCACAAATTCTCGCACTTCTTGAACATGTCGTAAGTGCAGATCAACGAGTTCGCGCTGCATCGATCTGAATAGATGGTAATCAGAAGGCACTATGTCCGGCGAGTACGCTGGGTGCGACAACACTTCCCATTCAAGCTCCGACGGGATGTTTTTGACAGCTTTCGCAACATGTGGCCAGATGGGGAGTATATGAAAATGCATTACAGCATTACCATATCTACTTATCGGCAACTTACTGGAGGCCTTTCGGAACAGACCGCGTAAATGGAATCCTGTTTGCGTGCAGGATCCCTACAAATATATTGACGAGATTTACAGCTTCTATTTGATGTATTTTTTTAAATTTTGGTAATCGCTGGGTATAAATTCCAAAACCCATTATTTTTAAGATTTTTTTATCGATTTGCCCATCAAAAATCAATTTCAGACAAAAACCACTATCCTAATATATATAGGTAAAAAGTACCTCGCAAAATATATCAGTGTATATTCAGATGTCTATACCAAAAATTAAAAAATTATACTTCTCAATTTCTGTAGAGAGCTCTAAGATAAATTAACTTAATATGGTCTTAGTAAAAAAATAGTCACTTAAAGATTTTTCCAGATTATGCTTAATAAAATTGTAAATTATGTAAACATTATTATAATTTCTAAAAAAAAAACGGCAAATGCTATATATTTTTTGTAAAATATTGTATATACATTAGTATATACATTATATATACATGTATATATATCAGTTTAAATTATAAGAAATCGTTTAGAAATGTTCAGTACGTATGAGCGATTTTTGCATGTTTTTGCTACCATGTAACGTAGAAGCACTCAGCAGTAGCAGTAAACCGCAGCTGCTTTTATTATCATGGCCACGTTATTGCCACGATATCACACCGCGAGTCTGATAATATAAATTTGTGTATGTGCGCGCGTGCGTGTGTGCGTGTGGAAGGACGAGGTAAGTGGTGCGGTGAATCCAGATAATATGCCACATCAAATATCTGCAGTCTCCAGATACCAAACCTGCACTCGTGGATATACGAACTTACTACAGCTTACTACACCTGCTACCTACAACTACAACTAGCTACAACTGCACCCACACACTAAACTGCAGACGACACGCGTGACGTGAACGTGTTGTCTTGTTTCAAACTAAGCATTATGGAACCCGGTATATTGTTAATTATAAATTTATAAAATAATCCTCGCGTGTCATATCTATTAATACCATTCTTACTGAGCAAGGGTGAAAATTAAAATAATGCTAACGTTTCCATTTTATTACACAGGATAAACAAGATCACAGAGGCAGGATTCTTATAGAGGTTAGTTTGCATCAGGCTTTAGTCAGTTTTAACTAACATTTTTTATAAAAATGGCTAACATAACAAATGATATAGATAATGACAGTAAGTAATGGTTTCATTTACACTGGAATTATCATTACATATCAATGAATAAAATGATAAAAAAATTTTCAAGCTCAAACAATAGAAATGGACAGGATAAAAACTTCACATAAGGAGATTCACCTCTTTTGTTTTAATATTAGCAACTACAAAGTCAAAACACAATTACTATGGTGCAGTTTAGGAATATTTATATTTTATATTCTATATGGGTATTTACAGGTAACTTGATAAATGTTATCTATACTGAAATCTTGCTGATTTAACTATAATTTATGTAAAAATATTGTTATAGGAATTGATATTTACCCTAGATGGCTTTAAACCTTTTGGATGGTACTTGACACTTATACAATTTGGATATTATACAATATTTGGCTGGGTAGAATGTCGTATAAGAAACATAAGTCGAAAAATTCCAATCAGAACTTATTTCTTATTAGCTTTTCTAACTTTAGGTACCATGGGATTCTCAAATTCATCTCTTGGATATTTAAATTATCCTACTCAGGTTTGTAAATATATAAAATATACTAAGAATATCAGAATATTTGTTCATTATTTATTATTATACTTTCGTCACCAAATTATCTAACTAAATAAATAAAGACTAAAATAAATTATAATTTCTTATAATTTCGATAAATTATATTAATCCGATTTCATCAATTAAATATATATTTGACAAATAAATAAATTTTTTAAAACTTATTTTTGAATTAGGTGATCTTCAAAT
This sequence comes from Sycobia sp. Sy_11, assembly GCA_018907035.1. Taxonomy (NCBI): domain Eukaryota; kingdom Metazoa; phylum Arthropoda; class Insecta; order Hymenoptera; family Epichrysomallidae; genus Sycobia; species Sycobia sp. Sy_11. The sequence goes on along the minus strand of JACCIC010000002.1, from coordinate 172,237 downwards.
GCTGTAAGTTAATTCCAGTATTAATTGGTGGAATATTAATACAAGGCAAGAGATATGGTTTCCTAGACTTTGTATCAGCCAGTTTAATGTGTCTCGGACTCATCCTGTTTACCCTAGCTGATAGTATGGTATCACCACGTTTTAATCTGCTAGGTATCTTTATGATTTGTTGTGCTCTTCTTTGTGATGCTCTCATTGGTAATATTCAAGAAAAAACAATGCGTCAGCACAATGCTACCAATACTGAAGTTGTTCTATATTCTTATAGTATTGGATTTTTGTACTTGCTAGTGATTCTTATAGCTACAGGGGATATTTATAAGGGCGCAGTATTTTGCAAGAAGGTAATGTTTGAATGTTCATTAATTATTCAAAACATGCTAATTTATAACATCCTATTACATTTTTTAAGATCTACTTTATTATTATTTAATAACTATTCAAAAATTTAATTAGTAATTAATTTATTTCTGTATCTATTTTTATAATAGATATCTAATGATTATTTAAAATTTTTATTCAGGAAAAACTATTTTCATAAAAACATCGAATAATTTAAAAAGTAACAAAAGATTTTAATAATTATGAATTTTACTTGTTACACAGTATCCAATAGAAACCTATGGCTATGCTTTACTCTTCTCACTATCAGGCTATCTTGGAATTCAGATTGTACTGGCATTAGTACAATGTTGCGATGCTTTTGTCGCAGCGACGGTAACAACTTGTCGTAAGGCCGTTACTATTATCATCAGCTTCTTATTTTTTTACAAGCCCTTCACCTTCCAGTACATATGGGCAGCACTGCTTGTCATTTTGGGAATTTACCTCAATATTTACAATAAGCAAACTAAAAACCAGATAGGTTGGTTGGAGATCTGGAATGGTATCAGAAAATGCGTAAAGCGTCAAAATCGTATACAACGAAAACTGATGTCTAATGTTTAGATCGTCGGTTCAAATTTCACAGATTAATTTATACTTAAAAACAATCAACTCCAAAATAAAAAATTATTAAATAGATACTTTTTTAAAAAATATGTACCTGTAAATAATTTTAAAATTAAACATTCAAAAAGTATTAATTTAAATCTCCAATTTTCGACTTGATTATTAAGTTTGCGATTGGATTAGTTAAATAAAGTAAACAATTGTCGGTATTTAGTCAGTTTGCAATATTTTAAAAGTTTATTTATGACTAAGAATTTTAGCACTTTCCATAGCTTGTTGTAGTATAAGAAATTTAATGAGGCAAAAACAAGATTTTGTAACTGTGCTTATTGTTTAGTGAACAAAGTGAATGCCTTTAATGTTTATAAAATCTAAACTGTAAAAAACTGAAATAATTATTGTAAATTTTAGGACATCAACAATTATGTAATTTTATAATGCAAACATATCATTCCTTGTATATATAACTAATTAGCTGTATCATACCAAATGTAGTATGCATAATTAAGTGTTTTTTCATGTATAATTCTGTATATTATTTTTATTCTCATACAAGTATGACAATATTCAAAAATTTTATTGAAGTTTTAAAGAATCGTGATTAATGCCTGAATTCTTATTGTTAATCCTAATCTGTATAGTTAAATTTTGTATAGATTTTCTTCAATCAATAATTATAAAGCATAAAGCAATAAAGATGATTTGTATTCAAATCAATCAATATTAATAAAATTTTATTCAGTAAACGAAATAAAATATTCTTATAAGCAAATAATTTAATTTTTATCTTATCATCAATGATTTTGCAAGTATTTAAAAAGTATTTAAAATTTTTTATTACATCAATTATATTATAAAATAAAACAGTTAAATATATGTAATATAATGTATATCAAATTTCTATACAAACCAACTTTGTATAAAATTATAAGTAAAGATCAATAATAAATTAAGAGAAATTTTTTTCAATATATCGCTTTATTTATTTTTCCTTTGATCTACACTTGTTATACAATTCTCATATTTGAAAGTAACTAGTCATTTTTATATATGCAAGTCTTTTTCAGTACAGAAAAATTAACTACGTTTTTATGTACATATGAATATTTCATCATTAATAATGAACAATAAAAAAAAAAGTTTTATCATTTAAAATTAAACTTTATGTAGGTCTTACATAGATGTTTTCATTAATCATCTAAATTAATCAAGGATTTTAGATTCCTTTGAATATGATATAGGTTTCTATATTATGAAATTTTTTTCTATATGCGAAAGATCTATTGTTTATAAACCTATATAGAAACATGTGAAATAACATGGAACTTTACAGTTGAAGTGATGTTTCTGTTCCTTAAAATGATAATTATTTCTTCCGGTCGCCAGAACCACTTCGACGTGAGCGAGATCTTCTGCTACTACTAGTGCTGCGTGAACGTCTAGACCTGAAAAAATTTACATTGTTTACGTTTACACTTCCTATTGAATATATATATAATAACAGAAAAGCTTCTTTTTTTTAATATCAGTATTAATCGCTTCGGTTATACAATCAGAGTTAAATAAAAAAGGAGATTCATCTGGAATCAATCGACTTTCTATTCGAATCTCAGTTCGGCCGTTTCAGATTCATCATATCTTTAATTATACTTGCATATTTTTGAATTATGTGAAGTAAAATATAAATAAAATGTTTTTTGTATAAAATGTATACGAAATCGCAATATGTATGCAATTCTGATTTTTAGATAAATACCGGAAAAAAATAAAGAATATTCATGTTAGGTTTTAATAAATTGCTTTTTTCCAGTTACATACGTTATTTAGGAGTATTTTAAATACTTTTTTAAGATCACTCCTTTTCTTATTTTATGCATATAAAATGTTTCTTAGTATTCATTTTTATAAATATTTATTAAACAATTTCCTAGCTTAAATAAGTTACTATTTTATAAGCTTGAAATTCAGTATGAAAATATGATAAGTAGATGGATTTTCATTATCTTATATAAAGTGAATATTAAGATCTGACATGGAGAAATAGAAATAGAAAATTTCTGGTATTTTCTTTAAAATATTGAAACAATAAGAATATATTATCTTTGTATAACTGGTATATAAATTTAGCGAGAAATCAATGTCTTTTTAATTTAATTATTATTCTATTAATATTAAAATTATATTGTTTTTTAGAACATTATGTTTCAAGAGCATAGTATAAATAATTACAATATTCATTACTTTATAATTACTTTTAAAAAATTGTTTGAAAAGTAAACTGCCGCTTAATGTGAAAACAGTAGAAATAATATTAACCAAGTAAGAAGAGAATATATACACACCTTTTTCCTCGACTTCGACTTCTCGATCTGGATCGTCTCCTATCTCTGTCCCTACGATCACGGTCCCTTTCTCTGTCCCTATCTCTATCTCTATAACTCCTTTCCCTGTCCCTACTCCTATCCCTATCTCTGTCCCTTATTCTATCTCTGTAATTCCTATCTCTATCCCTATCTCTACTTCTGTCCCTGCTTCTGCTTCTATGTCTACTGCTTCCCCTCTCTCGGTCTCTGTCCAACATAGAATCGCGCTTTTCCTTCCTGCGCTCCTCTACTGTCTTCTCGAGTTCTGACAATTTTTCTCTAATTTTAATGAAACCCAAATGAAGCTTGCCACCGAAATGATCTGCCAGTCGTCTATCGTTGTCATGAATACCTAAGTAGGCACTGCATACTTCGCAAACTCGTAATTTCTGCTGTTGATATGAAGAAGCGGGCATACTATTGCGATATTCCTGCTCGGCCTCGTTCTTTTTCTTGCGCAACTCATCGATCTCACCCATAAGCTTCATAGATTCTTCGACAAAACCCTCTTCACCCAGCTCTTCAGCTTTGGCAAGCTTCTTACCAATCTCTTCTGCTAGCACATGAACGTTATTGGCCTTAGCAGCTACTTCTGCGCTCAATTCTTCTTGAGTCTCAGCTAGTCGTTGTTTAGCTTGTTCTGTACGACGATCGCAGTCGGCTATGAAACTTTGGAGATGTTCCATTGCCTAAAAATATAACATTATTGAAATTGATTTTATTTTATAAATTAATTTTCAATGTGTTAATTATTTAGTTTCGATTCAAAATAATAATATAATTTGTTCAAAATAATTATTAGTTATTAGCTGCAATTTTCTCTTTAACTTTAAAACTTATTAGTCAATAAAACTTTATGTATAAATACGCATATGAAATTTGCTTGCCATTATTCCCAGATCAAGAAAAAATTCAATGCATAACTTAAGTTATGAAAACCATTACATTATGATTGTGTGACTAAACGTTTTTTATCATTACAATGTGTTAATAAATAAACATATGTAAAACTTTATTGATAAAAATTATCAATTAGCAGAGATAAGAACTAGAATACAAAATGATTTGCACATACAATGCTCTAATTGATCAGGTCATTCATTCTGTATTTATTAGCATACAGGATTTCATCAGGGTGATTCAAACAAGGATGGATTTTTTTATAGATTAGATGGTTCGTGAAATTAACGGAATATAACTAATTTAATTTTAATCTTTTGAGCATAAGATAAAACCACTTTTTAATAATATTTTCAACATAAAAATCTTTCACTAAAATTTTGATTATCTTTTTGGAAATGTTAATTAGCATTCTACTTTTACAAAATGATTTTAATAACAATTCATAGCAAACTTTACTTTAGTTTTTCAAATAATTCATTACAAATATTACATTTTACATTTTTGTGGTTGCTGTAATGAAATACATAATAAATTTTCACAGCAATCAAATACAACTTCTGTGATAACAATTAGGATACAAAAATGTAAATAAAACTATAACAAGTATTATTTTCAGAGCTGGCAAATATCAGAATACAAATTTTTATGTTAGAATGCGATTTTGAGAAAGAAAATGTAAACAATAATAGTTTTTGCACCATGAAAACCTATTTTCAAAAAAATAAAAATTTTAACAAACTTTATTATGTTTCAGAGAAATAATATATTCATTTTGAATGCTTGAATGCTGAAAATACTGTCAAAAAAACGGAAATTACCAATTAATTTTCATTGTTATTTGGATGCTAAAAATTTTATACATGCTGCAATGGGTAATATTTAATATTAGTACTGATTTAATATGGAGAAACATCAAATGAATGTAATTACAATAATAAGATACAAGTTCAGTTACAAATTAAGTAAAGGTTTTTTCTACTCACGTCAATGTCATAAAAATGATCCCTCTTCTTCTGCGCTGCCTCATAATCAGCTCGCAGAGCCAAGTCGTGAATCTGGGGGCATTCTCCCAGGTCCATGCGCTGCGATTCATAAATTTTTAACAATTAGTGAAATGTTTTTGAAACAAAAACGAGACTTTTAAATCTCGCATTTAATCCTTTGTGTCTAGTAAACCATTTAATTCAATCCATTTTGTGTTTGTAAAAATTTCATTTATATTAAACATTAATATCACCCACCCATCAAGTGAATCCATATATGTAAGGATATATATATATATACATATATATAAATGATAAAGGGTAAAAGCACATTTATAGCTTAGATGCCTTTTTACCCTGTTCTTCGTAATAAAGGTGGAACAACATCATCTAAACAACTTTATACATTTATATTTTCCATAAATCCTGTTTCAACTTCATCATTAACATTACTGCTTAATATTCAATATCTTAAATTCACATTAATATATTAATATTTTTTTGAAATGAATTAAACAATTTGTAGACCCTTAGGAAATACATCGTCAAATAAAACAAAGTTTATATACGTATGAGATTCATAAATAGGTATTAAAGCTGTAGAAATGATATTGACCTAAACTGTCAAAACATTAATTTGTACTAAAAAAAAAAACAATTTCTTAATTATGCCCTTCATTGAAACCCCTGATTTATATTATATTCTTTCAGATTAAGAAACTCTAGTACTTTACTACATTATGTTAGTGTTCCTTTCAGATTTTTGTTCTACTTTTCTCTCTGAATTTAATATAAGTTTCTTTTTATGTTCAGACTTACAAAGGCAATGTATCTTCGGCTTAAGTCTTCCACACCGGTTAATAATGCCTACGGAGAGCTCAAAGGATGCGGTTGCTCTGGTAACGGTTGAACTTAAGTCTACATTGAGATTTCACCTACAGGAATAGGAGCTTGGCTAATCTTATGAAAAAATGCTGCCTTTGCATCATCAAATATATTTATTTATTTTGTTTTTCGTTAGTTTAATTGAAGAGCGAATTTAACAAGTTTGAAAACGTGGGTACAGAGGATCATAAAATTAAAAAATAAGAAAATAAAGATAAAAAAGTACAATAATAAACGTTCTATAGATAGATATTTTATTGATTTCACTTACAGAGTGGAAACACCTCCCCGCCTGACATTGCGATGAACAACGATGCTACAATCAGCACACAATCTTAAGTTTTTTCATGTAAAGTCAATTTATTTAAGTTACACCTTACATTAAATTTAAACATGTTCATTTTGTTATTTTAAGTTTGCATTTGCTTTTACAGTAATCTGTTAAAAAGTTATACTTAATCACCGATTTAAAAAGTCCATCTTATAAATTTTATTTAATACGTACGATAAGAACATCTCTGTTGTTTATTCCATCGAGCCAAAATCCCTGTCTGTATACTTGACTACATTGTCGATTTCTTTCGCAAATTGCCAAAGGTTTTTATAGTAATGACATATAGGAAATTATAGAAGTAAAATTACAATAATCAAATATTAAATGAAAAGTACAGAAATAATAAAGTAAATTAAGGCAGCTAAAAAGCTTTATTAATGTGTATAGTCATGCAAAATGTAGTTGACTTAATCTTTTACTATTTATAGGTTACAAATAATGTTACACGATATATTATAACACTATAAATCAAGCATAATTATACAAAAAACAAAAATATTTTTACACAATAACATGTTTACTAAAAAATTTTTTATTATAAGAACTTTTATTTAATTTTACCAATAAATTTTTATTTCAAAAACATCCACATATGCAAATAAATACAACTATTATTGTTTCAAATTATAATTTCATAATGAAAAAATAAAATTAAAACTTTTACAGTTGTAATGAAAAAAAGAAACGGATAACTTACTTTACAATTATTAAAAAAAAAAAAATTATTTTAAAATCATTCAAAAGTATTCAGTATATTTCAATAATGTTTTTTTTTTAATTTTTAAACATAAATTAATTTGCTAAATAGTAAAAAAGATTTAAACAAATTTTTGGCAATTCGCGATGGCTTACTTACAGTCAGTGCTTTCCTCTCATACGTTTCTGCGAGCAAACAAAATGATAGATTTCTCTCTCACTTCTTTCACTCATACTCACAGAAATTTTAAGCATTATTCTTTTTCTTTCTCCCCGCTCAACGGATGTACAAGCTAAAGTTGTATACTGATTCTGTCATATAATCTTTTCTCGTATATGAACGCTCTACTCACCAAAAACTATATGAGACAGGATTGTTTGAGACACGTCAAGTCTTGGGATATTGGACATATCTGACTCCGCAAAATTTAGGCGGAGCAGTCCCGACGATAATCCGATGTATCTCTCCCAAGCAAAGTTAACATAATGAATGCATGAATCTTGGTAGAAATATTTCTAGATAAATTTATTAACTCATAGAAAATTACTTAAGATATGACTAGCATGAAATGAAAAATGTTATGTTTATATATAAAATTAAAAAAATTTTTAAATATCTTTGAAATATAAATTTGCCTTTACAAACCAAAAGTAAAGAACTAAAATAGCAATTTCAATAATGATGTAAAAGAATAGTCTGTAAATAATAGTTGATATTCCTCTATTTCAAAGGCAAATATATATTGTCACTACATACAAGGTATCATAAGTAATTTCATAGCTACAAGTATAGAAATTTCTAGTCATATTTCTATCAAGATATGTATTTTTAAATGTATTATGTATGAGATACTTATAATCAAGTAACTTAATTATGTTAAGTAGAATCAATTGTATATTAATACGTACGTCCTTTTCGTGTTTCTTTTTTATAATTAATCACTTTCAGTACTTACGGGTTTAACGCGATCTTTACTCAACATCAACGAACAGTACATTATTCAACAGGGTATTGCGTACAATTGGATCACAATTGCTTTTCCAGACGCTCTGGAAATAGAGAACTGCTGATTAGCAGTTCAACATTAGTTAAATTTCAAAATGGCTGATTTTGGTAAAAGGATTTCAAAGGATATTAATTGTTTTTATAAAATTATACACAAAATTAACCTTTGTTTAAAAGTACCGTTTTGCTATTTAGATTTAGCATCTATGTTAATAATACAAACTCAAGTTGAGAAATAGAAGAAACAAAGAAAAATGGTATGAGATTTGAAAAGTGATTATTCAAAATCTGGTTTGTTTGAAATGATACAGAAGAGAACAAAAAATTTGTACAATCTTTAGAAGTAGCGTTGCAATAAAAGGGCATTGGTGGTTTCGACTTGCCAGAATGCAAAGTGATCATAAATCTAATAAACTACTCACCGTAGATGAAAGAATCTCGTGTGGACAACATGCTAGCAGGAAACTCTTGCAGACCTTTGGATCCGAGTATTTTACTTGAAATTTGTTATTCTCACCTGCCAAATAAGAAATGCAAAAAGATTCTATTAAAAATAATTCTAATTTTAATTACTTAAATATAATCTGTAAGAAAATAATAACTACAAATGCACTGAAATTACAAATACTAATGTTTGGTGTTATTGTCCAAAATGAAAAAAAACTAAATCAAATTGTACATTTTTATATTGCAGAGGTAGGATAACTTTTTATTTACTGACAAACTCAGATGGAAAAAGTTAATACTAAATGAAATTACTTATCTACAAACCACTGTAAACGACATGTAACTGATACATAATGTATCAATTACAAAAAATGACTAATAAAAGATATTTCTCATACACCTCTAAAATGAAAGTATCAAAATTTTGTTTTTGCAGTAAAATGTCAATTTTCTATTAAATATATAAACGTACAATTATTTATTTAGATCAATGTTATAGTCATAGTTAACAGACATATAATTTTTGAATGTTAATTAATAAATTGTTTTACTAAGCTTAAGAAGTTTTAAAGCTTTACTGCTTGATTAATATACATAATCTTAATTTTAATATAGTAAGAATTATAAATTTTCAACCAAACATAAAAATATAAATTATGCACTATTTTTCTAAAATATCCATATATTTGTAAATGTCAAACATTTTTATCAATATTAAAACGTCGGTTCAACGCAATATGCTATTATAAATTTAAGTATAATCAAATCAAATATAGCTTTAATAATAACAAATTATTCTTGTTTAACCGAAAGCTAGTAATATTAAAAAAAAATCAATATAAAATTTGGACGTAACTTTATCTCTAGCCCAGCAACCTGCGCTTCGCATCTATAGGCAACACTAACCAGTAAGGTACATCTGGGTAGACCACGAATAAAATCGATAAACGAAAGCTAAAAGTGCTGGCAAACGCGACAGCATGTAATTGGATTATTCGAGAGAAAAATAATCTGAGGAGTTGTTAGATAGTTAGAGTATGGTAGATGAAACTGAAACCCACACGCTAAAACTCAAAGACGAAAACATAAAAATTTCAACTGCTGCCACGCGGGCTTCCATTTTGCTTCACGGGTGCGAAGCGACCCGTGGTTTTGCCACGAGAGCGTAGCGTCTCATTTCACGCTGTACATTGCACATACAAAACATACAAACATGAATCGAGTTCGATTCGAAAAATAACTCACCATTTCGTCCGGTTCCCATAAGCTGATCGAGCATAGCTCGCATCTGGTCGTGGGCCGTCATTTTTTCGAAGGCAATGGCTGCTGCTTTTTATTGCTACTCTCGAAACGACGACGTTAGTACGTCGACGACGAGAGTTGCTAACCGGCGATAAAACAAATATTATAGGCGTGATCCTCGCCTCTCTTTACTTTCTCCCTGTACTTGCTAACTCTCTAAAATTAGAGAGATGCGAGTTTAGAAACTCTTCCAACTTTGTACGCAAATAAACTTGCAAGCCTGAAGATTTGTAATAGATAAATTGACCAACGAATTGCGTAGCTGCGTCTGGATCGCGGCCTGAACTCTGAATGATTGGATTTGGATCGAAGGAAAGCGGAATGAAATACTACGGTAGCGTCCCCTAAGGCATAATGCGTGTCTCACAAAGCCAGCAGGCGTTGACCGCCATCTTCTTTAACATCAGTTGATAAATTTGGATATCTGATAATGTAGATCCCTCACAAAATAAATATACCCAAATTAGTAAAAACCGTCGATGGATAATATCGAAATTTTTTTTCGATAATGCGCATTTTCGAATAAAAGGAATTATATTCTTGTTTTTTAAATAATGAATATAAATTCTAGTAAAATATAAAAAATAAATCACTATTAAAATTTTGTTCAAATAATTTAAATTTCTTCCTGTTTTTTGAAAATAATAAATAAAAAATTTAATTTATTAAAAAATTTTCTTTTTTATTTTATATTTGTCAATTAGAACGTTGCTGTTTTCAATTTGTAAACATATATATATATATATATATATATATATATATATATATATATATATATATATTTAAATTCATGTGAATCGTAAAAAGTTTAAAAATAATAATTTAGAAACAACAATTTTACCTATGCATCGTATTTTATACACAAGCATTTTATTTTGCACATCATGTATCGATATACGTAAAAAATTAATCAATAATCTCAAAACATACTGCTTTTTTAAAATTAATAACTTCCATTTAGCCTTATTATTTTCGAGTTAATATTAGATTTATTAGACAATCTATTAGACAAATAGATATTTAGTTTAAAACGTAACTTGCTTACGAGTCACAATGTTAAATATATTATCTAAAATAAATGTATTGTGGCTTCAGTTATATCAAACTGGAATAGTCATATTTTTATTTTAACTTTTGGAATATTAAAGTAGTAAACAATTTGTTTATACTTTAAAAAAATATTACAATATAGGTTTGATTGTTGTATTTATTTTCAGTAAAGTACAAAAAGTTCATATTGGCTTAACAATCTTTACATCATTATTACATTAAAGAAAACGAATTTTGAGAATAGTATAAAAAAAATTAATCACGTTTTATTCGTAATAGAAAAAATATCTAAAGGCTATTTATTGTTGATTTCAAATAATTTAATTAAGGCAACTTTGTTGATTTTTATACTACACGCGCTGTAAATTTAATATAATATATTATAATATTACAGATTAATTTATATTATATATTTTTGATCAACTTCACAAGTATGTGAAAAGGTTTAATACATAAAGTATATATATATTTATCAACATATTTTCTCAGAAAAATGTCAAAGTTATACAATGAGATATTTTTGTTACAAACATGTTAAATAATTCAGATGGTTTGAGAGTAATAATTTCTTGACAAAGTTCTTTTTTTATAAAAAGTATAAACTTCAGTCAAATATTTAGGAAAATAGATCTAACCTACCCTGCAGACTAGACTAGTAGCAAGCAATCAAGACTCCAACTAGCTTTTACATATGCGGGAGAATAAAATACAACGTGCGTATGATGGATTTGCCTTCGGGGGGATATGGAAGTTTTCTAATGTTCCTAAAATCGAGTTTTTTAATAATTGAAGAAATTATTACATAATTTCAAATATTAAAGGTTCTGTATTATAATTTCTGATCATATTTACATAAAATTAGAGTAATTTGTAAGTAATAACATTATATAAATAGAAAGAAATAAATTTTACAAAGGTACATTATATTTTAAATACGTTTGTTTATCCTCCTTTTTATAAATTATAAAAAACAAATAGTACTAATTTACAAAATTAAAAATTTAAATAATACTATAAAAATTACTGTCTTCTTATCCGCACAGTAGTTAATTGTATTAAATGTTTTAATTTAATAAGTATATTTCTGATATCTTTCACATCTCCTTTGGTATTTACCGTATTTGAACTACTTTGCATTGCGTGAAATTATAAAATACAACATATTTAAAGTATTAAATTAGTAATCTAAAAATAGTAATGCACTTGTAAATTTTAGATAAACTCAACCAGTTTTTGCCTGAACTCCAGAAAAACGTAAAGGCAAATTTATCTTCCGACGAATCACAAAATGCAATCCGTTATAAATTTTAGTTACAAAACAGGATAAAAAGTATATATATATATATTGACGAGTTTATAAAATTCAAAGGACTTTTGAATCTCTGTATTTCATATAATTCAAATTTTATAATTGATTCCACCGTTCATTAACGTTAAAGTTAAGACAATTATTTATATTTACTATACAAAATTAACGTTATAGTAAAAAAAAGCTAAGCTTTACTGATATACTTGTTTTACAGATTTTTTAATAAATAATACATGCCAAAAAATGTTCTCCATTGACACAAAGGTATTTGACCAACAGTAGTTGTTTAATTAAAGAACCATTTCATTATAAAAATTTAATTTTCACAATTAAACTAAACATCCGTTAATTGTTATTAATTCGAGCGAAGAAAGATGTTTGCGAAATGGTAATAATTTCATATTTTTTCCTCAAAATGTTTGTCCTATTTATAATTGAATCGAACGGGATAATTCATATTATCATTATTTTATCTTTTGATACGACCGTTTATTATCATACGCAGATGTTCATTAAAGCTTGTTTAATGTTCGATATTATTTCAATACAAAACAGTAACGAAAAGTATGACGCAGTTCCGATAAAACAGATATTGTTTTCCATTACGTTTTAAAACAAAATAGGAGATGGTTACTTTTCGTTACACTGAAAAAGACTATCGATACCTTCATCAGTTTCCGCTTAAAACTATACATTAATTGTTTTATACAAGAATGTATAATATATACATTTTTAACAAAATGTATTATACACAAAAATTTAAAATATAAAATTTTCAATGTAACAAAAAATCGCGGAGCAACGTATATAAAATACGAAAAAAACCTGCTTATGCTGTTGTCGATCGATTAAATAAAGTATCGCGTCATTCTGCGCGGGTGCAGGCGTGCGTGCAATACGCCTCCTAATAAAATCTATATACAAAATTCGAGAGACAGAGACAAAGCAAGGGAAAGAGAGAGAGGGGGGAGGGAGAGAGAGAGAGAGAGAGTAAAATACATTGCGCTCTTTCTAAACCTACGTACAAAAAAAAAAAAAAAGAAAAAAATCGCAAAGCTCGTCCGTGCCCTCGATAAACCGCTTCGAGGTGTACGTTGTTAATTTGCGCGTTAGAGGGCGGTCTCGAGGGCCGGGGCGCTGGGACTGCGCGTCACCGCGTTGGCGGGAACCGCGGCCGCGGCGCCGACGCCGGCCGCTCTCTGGGCGTTCTGCTGTGGCGACTCCGACCGCGCGCGGAACCGCTTGCCGAAGAAGTCCTTGTGCGAGTCGTTGGCCGTGGTTGGGGCCGTCGTCGCCGTCGCCGCCGGCGCGGAGTTCGCCAGGAATTGCGCCCTGGCCAACTGGTTGCTCATCCGCCGGCTCTCGATGGCCTTTATCGGACTCTCCGGGTTGCCCTTGTCGCCGGCGCCGGCCTCGAGCCTCCTCTTGCCCTCGTCGAGATCGATCGCCTGGAGCCTGTTCTCGAGCTCCTTCTCCTGCTTCTCCAGCGGCCTCTGATTCTTGTTGTCGTTCATCGCGTTCTTCAGCTCCTCGAGGTCCTTCGAGTCGCTCCTGTCGGCCGACAAGTTCAGCTGCCTCCTCGGGACGGTCGAGAATCTGGAGACCGGCGTGGGATTTTCGGGGGAGGGCTTCATGGCCTTCTCCTCGGCGGCGGCGTCCTCGATAATCGTCGACGAGAGCACGTCCGAGCGCGGGGTCTGGAACCTCCAGACTGAACGCGGACTGAGAACTTTGGTGAGAGGGATTTGCGGGGAGGTCTTCATGGGCGAGGCAGTTTGCTGCTGCTGCTGGTGCTGCTGCTGGTGCTGCTGCGATTCCAAGGCCTGCTGGCGAGAGAGCTTCAATTGTTCGGCCGCGGAAATCCGGGCCGGTCCAGCTTTGATGCTCTGTTGCAGAAGGAGGCGTTTGAAATCCAATCGAGACGTTGCCGACGGTGACAGAATGGTCTTTGGAATCTGAAAGTACGCGTTCGTTATGCCGTTGATAGTTCCTCTCAACGAAAAACGGAAAAACAATGTAAAGTCTTCTAAAACAAACTCTCACCTCCGGCACCTTCTGAGATTCGGGGCTCCAGCTGTGCCTCGTCCCAATGGCCTGTTGATTCTTGGAAAGTGACGTGACGGAGCCGGCCGGGGACAGGCTCTCCGGATCGTCCTTGATGTTGAGGCGCCGCTTAGACTTGTGGATAGCGGCGAACAGTTCCTCGTTCGACATCGTGCTCTTAATGGGCGACAGGAGCAGATTGGTGGGCGTGCTGCGACCCGAGTCCGTGGCCAGCTGCTTCTCGGACGAGGCATGATGCATCAGGGCTGGATTCGGCGACGCGCACCTCTGGGACTGCAGGGCCAGGCGCTCGGCCACGCTCGGGGCCGCGCGGCCCGTCGGCGTCGAGGTCTTGATGCCGTTCGCGTGCTCGGGGCCGATTGGCGATATCTGCACGTCCTTGACTCCGTCCTGAATGCTCGAGGCGAAGAAGCGATAGCCCAGCGCGGAGAGGCCAAACGGCGATGCTAATCTGCATTGTTGTTAAATCGTTACAAGATTATTTCAGATATACATATGTAGATATTGCATATTAGCTGATCCGTCGCTAGCTAAGTTATCAAGTTATCGGTTCGTTTACTTATGCGTAAACGATGGACCTTACTTCTCAAGAGAAGTTTGACTCTGTCTTTGCTTTTAAATTCACACGATTCCGAAACTATCGAAGACGCCGTCTTTCAAATCGTATCTGTCGAAATGAGTTATAATAGCAAAACTGAACTCATTAACAACTATAAAAACGCGTGTAATCCGGTTCATCGTAAAAAGTAAATTAATTAACGACCATAACGCGTGTTCGGGATCGTCAATCGTCAGGGGGCCTTGATCGTAACGAAATCTTTACCTGTTTTTTACATCGGCCGACGCCTGCTTCTGCTGCTGCGTCGTCAGCTTGCAATTCGCATCGAACTGTTCGAGATTCCTCCTGTTCAAATCCAGTTGGCAGTTGTTACCGGGCCGATGCTGCTGGTGGCTCGCGAGCCTTTCCGCCGAATTCGATTTCTGGCCCTGTCGCGCCAGCATGTGCATCGCGCTGAGCGATCCACGAGCCAAGCCCCTGGTTATGTCGGGGGTGATGCTCCTGGGCGGCTCGACAACGACCTCGCGCTGGGGCCTGCGATTGGGCAACGTATAGAACTGCTGCTGCTGCTGCTGCTGCTGCTGGCCCTTTTCGTAGCCCTGAAGTGGGTGGCGCGAGTTCGGCGCGTAGGCCAGTGGGTTCTCGGCGTAGGTCGAGTACGGCCGCTGGCCATTCTGATGGACGAAGTTGCTCTTGTCGGAGATCAGCTGCTGGTAGGAATCTGCGATCCGGTTCATGCTCGGTTGATGCGGATGATGATAAGGCTGATTGTTGCAGACGCGATGCTGCTGATTGTTAGTTAAGAGATTCTGGCGCAGTTGCGACTGAAGATTATTGGGCAACTGTTGGCCGTCGTAGACGATCTGGTAGGGATAATCGTCGCGAATCTTTTGGACCTGCGGCGGGCCAACGTAAGGTGGCGGCTGCTGCTGGTGCCTCTGTGGCTGAGGGCATGCTGACGCAGAAACCGGCTCGGCCGGCTGCAGTATTAACAACGTTTTCTCTGTAACAAATTAAATGAATAATTAGACCGTGGTAGTTTCGCTCTGCGTCTACTCGATAACGTTATGTAATCGCAAGTATAATCGCTCAGATATTAGACGAACGTTTATTATACGAAAACGATTATTACTAGTAGAGATGTGAGCCAAAGATAAGTTTGAACAAATATTACAAATACGATTACTCATTATTTATTGCAAAGATTAAAATTTTGATTATTGGAAAATGTTAAGTGATTCGTAACGAATATCCAGATGTTTTATTTTATTTAATGAAAATACTCGGTCGTTTTTTGTTAGTAATTTTTGAGCCAGTATTAGAAAACAGTAGTGATAAATTTTCTCATGCCCGAACGACAAATTAAATAAGCGCAATCGTGTCAGATTAGAAAAAAAAAGCATCAAACAAACTACTGATGATTAAGAGATTAACAAACACTGAGATACAATTTCGAAAGCTGAAAATATGTAACGAGCCAAGATGTGATAGTGAAGTCTTCGAAATTGAACGACCGTGTTCGTCAAAGGTACGTGCATGGAATGAAAAAAAATATACTCACCTAGCTTTTGTGATATGCAACTATGATAGATGAGAGTTACTATATGAAGGTACTGCACTCGTGTGAATGGGTGCATATTGGTGTTTAGAGATTGTCATAACAAATATCGCTACTGATTACCGCTTATGAGTGACACACAACAAATAAAAAACGGGAAATACAAGAGAAAAACAAAAAAAAAAGTGCCAAAGACGTATGGAAAGACACAAACAAGTGAAATTTTTATATAATGTACGAAATATATAATTTTTGCTATTAGCCAACGACGAAATTTCACCCGAGCGTGTCCAGGTAATAATGCACAATTATTTACAATCGATGGCTGCAATAGCTTAAAATATACAAATGATTAAAAATGGTAAATAAAATTAGTTTTTCCTCCTTAATAGTTGTGCAATACGCTACTGTATGATAAAAAGTGCGGGAGATTCGTGAAAAAAATGAACAAAATGCAGATGCGATTGTCTCTTTAATAAAAGCTATTCATATACATCATTAAATAAATCACTAATAAAAGATAAGATTACTGTAACATAATTTTAAAAACTATAATAAAAATAAAATAATTAAATGCATAATTATTAATAAGTAGTTCGTTATATTCATTAAAAAATAGTCCATTAGAGAATAAACATTTAAATTTATAATTATATACAAAGAAAAATAATAACAATAAAACATATACAAACTTATTCTAATAGATAGATGATGCGCTTTGAAAAAGATTCGAAATATTGTAAAGTGTCGAAAGAGTGAGAAATAATATAAAAACTTAAAAAATACGTAAAAAACATATTTACAATTTGTAATATACAACACGTAATATCTTGCCCATCCCGGGTTGTAAGTATACGTCTCAAGTGTCTAAATTATATCGTGAATTAAAAAAATTTGTCGACAACTTTTACCGAGACTTTTGCACCCACCAAAAGCTTTGTTAGAGTGCTCTTTCGCTGTTTTTTTTTTTAGTGCGATATTATTGTTAAACAAAGGCGGATTTTTTTTAAAGCATTAAAGGAAGAACGAACACCAACATTAATTCTGAATCGTGTATAAAAATAATAAACAATTTACGTTATTAAATCGATCATTTTCAAATTATAATTTTGATTTAGATGCTAATCCTCTGTTAGTGTTCAATTGATCCCACACGCCAAGCCTTAATTGTAATTTTTATTGGTATCGCGCTTTTTGCGTTGTATAAAAAACAGTGTGTTAGTTATTTGAACATTCGCAGACCAAACTTACAACGCGAGGCAAGTACTACTAATACATCGTAGTCAATTCGTTGTCGTCGCTTTATTCCTCGATAAACCAACGATATTAAAAAGAGAAAAAAAAATACATAGTCGACATGCGAGAAGGACAGCGACCAACACTGGGTTAATACTCACGGCTAATAATTAAGTGCATGGTTTAGCATTCCTATATATATATAATACTTTTCATTGTTTATGATATGAACTTATGGAAAGTGCCTTAAATATTTACAATTGAGAATTTAGCGAATGCGTGCCCTTTTGTTATATATATGTATATTTATATATAGGTCCTTGGATGGAACACTCATTTTGTTATCGCGGAATATAATTATGCTACAATACCGACAGATATTAAACTTTATAGATTACATATTCAGTCAAAATGAGTATTACATACGTCCTGTTTTTAGCTTTCCCTCGAAATGACCGTTACGCAGAAACCGATTTAAAAAACACCGAGGTCAGAAGACGTTGATTCCAGAGATACCAGAATTAATTATTCGTTGCATTTGATCTATTTGATCCGATAATGTAAATCCGTGTTTGTTGTAGCCGTTTATTTAAATATTTTGCCTACATAGCATATGCGAGCAAAGTGAAATTATTTGGGACTATCCCAACCATCCGTCCATGGATTCATCGTGATTATGGACAATTTGTAAATGCTTCGATCGATAAGCAAGTAATTCTAAGTATGTTTTAGAAAATGTATATATATACAGGAATCAAATGTCCATATCATAATGTGAACTCTCTAAATTTGAATCGATGAAAGATCACTGAAATCCACTACAGAATTATTGGCTAATGAAGGTATTTTCAGAGGTGAGTATTGCACTATGTGCCAATGATTTTCACTGACTTATATTTAGCGAGTGGCTTTGCAAGTGTTCAAAGCAACCGTTGACCATTACATTTGGATCTCTTCTGAGGCTGGAATTATTTCCATTTTCTTTGCTCTTTCGATGCTTCAATATCATCGATAAGCGAATGTTTATTCTTTGAAATAATGCAGTTACCGCACGTATTATTTTGGCGCATGTCGCTTATGGAATTGCAATTTGTTTTGCAACTCCTCCGATACGAGACTTATATAAGCTATATAAATACTTTTGAGTTTTTCATTTTGTTCGTAAAAAGTCTATACATGTACGCGTCTGTTGCGACAGACGACAGAAATAAAAAGAGAATACTGTGTTTTTGAGGGGGGAAAAATAATACAATTGCAAAATAAAAGAGGCTTTAGCTACTCGAGGTCTTCAAGGAAAGATTAGAGATGAGAAAAGCGAGGAAAACTCTCGTTACGGGATCCGTACAAGAAACGGCGAGATCAAAGGTCAAGGGGCGAGTGTATTGGTTTCCTAATAGACAGTTATAAAAATTACCGGATTCTTCGATGACCCAACCGGCCCTCCCCCCTACACTGGGGGCAATGGACTTTTTCACTTGCTAAACCCTCCACACGTACCGCTCTCTTTACACTTTACACTCGGCTTTTTCGCTCTAATTTTCTAATCGACTTGCGCAGAGACTTGCGCAATCCATCCATCAAGATTATCGCTCGACAGGAGGTATACATACGAGAAAAGTCCCCGGGCGAATTCAGCGAGTATATATATATATATATATATATATATATATATATATATATATATGCATGTACATCTGGACGATGTTGATGCGCGAATGCGGAAAGATGAGGCCAGTACACGAGGATGATCGTCCGAAGCTCGTGTACGCGCGACACGACGCTGGATCCCGAAAGCAATCTTTATGTATTGTGTACAGGATCTAGCGCTCGTTGTCAAGGAACAGCTCGGCGACGCTTAAATGAAAATTATGGTTGAAAAATTCGTTTCGATTATAATCAAGTCTTATATAAATGCCATCATCCTGTAACGTGAGCTCTCCTCGGCCGATGGTAAGGATTTAATAACAGACGGACGTATACATATATTATCATTGTTTTAGCCGCGACGCGATCTATTTTATTAATTATATATAAATAAACGATTAATTCACATCAATTCGCTTATCTCGCGAGCGTATCGGTGACGCTGAATGCGAATAAATTAATGAAGAATTCGGCGAGCACCGTATCAGCTTTTTAAAGGCGCGTGAAAAAGCACATTGGTAATATCAGTTTGTTCCAAATATTCGGTGGTCAGCATAGGCGCATCTACATATTCGATCTCTCTCTCTCTCTCTCCCTCTTTCGGCTCGCGTTTAAATCCGATCGTTGCTACGATTACTGTGTTTTATTTTTGCTTTTTTCTTTTTTCTGTTTTCTTTTTAAAGTGTCGCAGAAAAAGCTCGGATATTTATTATGTGAATCTAATCTTTAGTTTCGCATACTTCTTACGCAAAGTTAATAAACAATCAGCAAGTTACATTAATCTTAACTGCGCGATTATATGTAGTCTCTTCAAGTTCTGTCTTTTATTTATTTAAATACTGCGCCATGTATATTAATTTTCAAGTAATACAGTAAATCGTGCAAAAAACGTATTATATTACAGATAAATGAAAGAGACAATTTTTTTTTCTTTCATAAGCTATTAAATATTATATTTCCAATTCTTTAACAAAGTAATATCTTTCCGCTGGATTCATTTACAGAAACGCGCCAGAACGTATAAGCGACGATTTAATTTCATTGAAAATGCACTGGAATAACGCATGATGGATCTGTTAAACTTGAATAAATGTTCCAAAAGAGGATGATGATGAGATGACTAAAAAACAAAACTAAACGTTAAGTTTTCTTGTCAATTATTTGACATTATATATGGCATTTTTCGACCTTTGCTATCCATTTGTCAATTTGGAAATTTCGAACTTCAGAGAAAATGTACAGAATTTAATCGCGATAACTATTGTGACCGTTAATAGCTGTTTTAGCATGGTTTCTAATTTGTAACTTTTTTTATCGGTATAAAAAGACAACAAGGGAGGTGTATTTCCGATATCAGAGTTACGAATAAGGCGCAAAATTAATTCGAAATTAACTGGATTTCCTTGCAAAAAGTCCCCCCCCCCCCACCGCGCGAACGAAAGCAACGAATCGTACAATTAAATCCCCGGCATTGGAATATTCCGTAAAATTGTTATACATCGCGTTGCCGTGCTCGCCCGACTAAAGCCGCCTACAGTGTATTGATTATCGTTTCGCTTTTATCCTGCGCCGTATACACTTTAAATACGCAATAAAAATGTCATTTTCTCTATCTCTCGATTTTCGATATCTTCGTGCCGAGGGATCTTCGCCGGCGTTTATCCGGCACGTGTACGCCAGCGAATATTGCATTTTATCAGCTCGTCGAGCCACTGTAAGGACAATCAATCGTCGCTGGAACAATTGGCGATAGATCTGAGGGTCAGAGGTAGGCTTTTTCGTTCTCGTCGTTTTTTCGTCGCGATCGGCAATGGCATAAGGAACTCGAAGCATTTTCATTTATTGCGATAGATCAATGTCGGCGCCGCATCTGCTATAGCGAAATCTCTGCGTCAAATCGAATTCCGTCGATGATTCATTCTATTACAAAACTTGTATAAAGAAAAACTTTTAGTTACTAAAACAATACAAGCAACGTTGTCGATAAACTATGATAGATTACTACTTTTTATGCGGGATTAAAATCAGGGTCGCGCGATTTTCTCATTGCAATTAATTGAAAATTGATATCTAATGTCGAGCCAGAGTTGACTCCGGATAGGCCATTCATTATTTTCGACAACCTTGACTTAAGACGTATTGTCCGTTTTAATTTTAATTTTCAAGTAAAGCACCTATCAATAACCAAGCCGTAAACGATATAAAAGCGAGCGAGTTGACTTGGAGAAAAGCGAAAAATAAACTTTCAGCCTCGAGGCTGACTTTCAGCACGTACGCTGTATTATTACTCGTTCCGTTTGCGAAAGAAATATGCTCGCAAGCTTTGATAAACCCCTGTGTTTTCGCATCGCCAGCTAGCTAACCGCGTGTAAATTTCTCCGAAAATTATTAATGTTTTGCATAATGACTTGGCTCGCCGTACGTCCAGTTAGATAATGCATAACAATATACCGCAATACATTACCGCTGCTCCGATACAAAAATAAAGTACGGCTATCTGTGCCATTAATCATAATTAAAAATATATGTATATAACAGATTGCGGATTTCAGTTATTAAGAAAAATTAATTCACAACTGTACTGTCTTTCATTTAATGCATTCCGTAAGAAAAATATTTCAAAATATCATCTCGAAGTAAATCAAAGTATTTTAAGTTTTGCCCATAGTTCCGCGCCTCGATAGACCAACGAAATATCTTGCTTACGTACAATTTTCAAGTAAAGAAAATCTCTTGCACCCTACCGATCTAAGCGATCGCGCACAGTCGGTCGAATGTTAAATGAATTATCGCAATTTCGTAAATTCAATTGACTTACTGGGTCGTCTCGTTGCCAAAAACAAGAGATGCCTCGCCAGCATGATGGGGTGCGACGACGAAGAGCCGCAGAAGCAAAACAAAAACAATTAGATAAGATCCGCGAAAATGGAGATGGAGAATACGAGCGCGTCCATCCGCCGTTGCTCTGCGTGCCGACTCGAGCTGCGGCCGCCGACTAAAGGCTTTAATCGCGGGGCGACGAGGCGTCGGCGACCGTTTGTCTAGCAGCGAATTCCCACCACGCTCGCTTTTACATTATATATGCTCCCTGTGGCGTTTTATCTTAGTGGCACACTTGACGCACATAATGCCGTATAAGCACACCATATTTTCCATCGTGTACACGTACTATCATCCTCTCGCGCTCCGTCTCGCTCTGCTTTTCCCTATATAATACGTTCCGTCGTATTGTTTTTTCCTTCTTATCGACGGGAAAATTGAAATTTCATCGATCCGAGCTTCAATATTTATAATTTTACTTGAACGTAGCTGGGCTGCTTATTCTCCCAAATGAAGCGAAAGTTACGCGCGTGATGAAGGACATTATCCGAAGAATCAGAGTAATCAAACATAACTAATGATAAACTTAACCTAAAATTGGTAGGTTAGTTTTAGAATAAATTTGTATTTTTTAACCGTAAATAAAAGAAACCAACACTGAGCAAGGTGGATATAAAATCATTCTTGATCGGCCAACGAACGTTATGTTACTCGAGCAACGAGGAGGAAAATGGTTCTGCAAAACTTAAAAATGACTAAACATAACCTAAAAATCCACCGCACATAACCTAAAACCGAATGCAAATACCCTTGGCTCTAGTCAAATGCCTAGGCTATCGTTTGAATTATGTTTTATTTTTATTTTATTATTGTTCATTATTTATACCGAGTCGGGCTTGTATATATAGATTGCATCTCAACATGGAATAAATAATGTCAGTTTTTCAGTCTGATGCAACAATGTTGGTCTCTTGAGCGATACGTCGCCAAAGATAGGAGAAGAAAACGTGCTTAATACGTAAGCATATACAATATCCCTGGCCTTTTCCATACGGTTACTCATGTGCAATCTCCATTTGTCCTATGTGCATACAAGTGTTTAATAAACAAAAAATCTCGAGATAACAGTTTATTTAGTTAAAGAGATTATTGACCATCACGCGAGTGTTCTAATCTTAAGAGCCAAAAAATTTTGCGAATACGTTTCCGTATATATTCTGTTTTCTTCCTGAATCTTGTATTGATGGAAGATGAACTCTTCTCGTTATAAGGTTAACGAACCCAGAAAAAAGAAACAAAAATGATTAAATAATACTGTCAAATTACGTCAGATCATTAAAAAGCACAAGGTTATTATGCAGTGCATTTCGCCTACTCCATCGTTTTACTGCTATCGCTCATTTCACAATTTCTAAAATAGCGTATTCTACATAATGATGAACTAATGCCAAAGAAAAGAATAATTTAAGGATATTTAGTTTTAAAAAAACAATAAAAAAAACTAAATTGAAAATGTTAGAAAATAATGCATCATTCAATTATCTAGGAATAGCGACAGCAGTAATTGATCTTAAAATAAAAGGAATCATAATATTATCAATTCTCATTGCTCTCTCTCTCTCTCTCTCTCTCTCTCTCTCTCTCTCTCTCTCTCTCTGTTTCTCAGTGTTTAATTGACGAACTCATAAATAAGGACCAACAAGTTAGCTGTTGCTGTGCACTTACATTTGTCACCCCTAATAATCAAAGCTTTACACGATTGGTCTTATCGCACTTTTTACGTTGAGGTTGGAGTGGATTATTCTCTGGAACTTTTAGCCCCTTGTTTCCCCATTCTGGTACTGTCGCAACTGCAGGTCGAAGTTGCATAATGCGAAGGACGCGTATGACTCGTATATCGAAGCCGCCGCGTATCAAAACATATGATTCGCAGAGTTTGCGTAGATCTTCGTGCCTATAGGTATACCAGATTTGTTCCATGTCTTACGTTAGTCAGCCAATTATGGAAAATACCGCGTGTCTTCGCGTAATATTAAATTTAAAATGTAGAAAAGCTTGTCCTTCAATGTTGCATGCATGCGTCATTAAAATGCGCCTGAACGCGGACATTACATTATACTCGAGCTGCAAATGAGATAATACTTCGCCGAATGTCAATCTAAATGTGAATCTGGTCCAAGCGAGTGCTCTCTCTATTTTCTTTTTTCTCGTGCACGATTTTATCAGTTTCTTTTTTACAAGTGTTTTCAGTATTCTATAATTGATGTTATATTCTGACACGGCACCATCATAATTTGACAGGCTCGACAACAAGATGAGAATAAAGCAACTAAGAATCCAATATACAAAGCTGTTGCGACTTTTATAATATACATATTGCACAATAAGTATGTTGGATGTAAAATATTGGAAGCCAAATCCATTAAAGTAGACGGGACAGAGATTTTATTAATGATTTGACTTTACTATTTATGTATCCACTGTTATGCAAAATGTTTTGCTACTTTAAAATAAAAAGTCCAAAGTATAAATAAGTAAAATATAAAATAGGATTCCTCACTCACATTTGTATATATGCCCTACAAAATCATTTAAATAAAAGAGTCTTATCAGTATTTTTAAACTTTCTATTTGGTAAGCATTATATATTTTTAGATTGACGGCTGGAATCGAATTTAATCAGCATAATAGGATTGAACCTTGGAAATCTGCTTACTCTCGCAGTACTTGTCGATTTCATAAAATTTAAGTACTAACAAATTATAAGTAAACAGTGTATAACTGTGAAAAATTAAATGAAAAAAGATTTTTAGTCAAACCATTTTTAACATCAAATGAGTTAATTCTACCAATTATAAGTAATGAATTTAAAAATGGAAGAAACGTGGAAAGAATATTATATTGCATAGTCCAAAGACCAAGAAAACCGTAAAATCTATCAAAAGAGATAGAAGAATGTAAAAATCAGATAAACAAGAAAGAGAGCAGGAGAATGAAGCATAAACAAATTATCTACCAATATTATATGTATACTATCGGCAATGATAAAAGGAGACTGTAGTAATTCATAATGTTAGAAATAATATAAATTACTGGTAATTCAGTTATATTATTAATACAATGGTAAAAACTTCATGATTTATAATTATTTGCTGATGGTTAAACTATAGCCGCAATCTGTGAAACATATTTTATAGCTCTAAATTAAAATATTATTTTGATTACTAAGTTTTTCTCAAGCTCATTGATTATGAAATTACTAAAGAATTAATGACCTAATTATGATAAAAACACCAATTGTTTGTTTAAATTTAATTGAACATAAATGTAATAGGTTCGGTTTTTAATAATAAAATCATTCAGGTATTATGTAGTAGAAAAGAAATAATGAATTTATATAGTTGTGTTTATACATTACCCAAAAAGCCAAATTAAAGTGATCTATACGATCTAAAATTATATTAATATAAATAATTTAAGCATATATTAAATACAAATATCACACTCGATACTACACATATACATGTGACTTCCTTTATTTCGAATTCAATCACATCATCTTAAGGCAAGAATATTTCGAGAAATAAATTCTAAATTTATAATAATAACTTTCGAAAAAATTAAAATTTACTCCTATTTGTAATAGCAATATTCACGCTATTCAGCACCATTTTGTAGAATGCATTTATATAATTTTATAATAATCTCTCATTGTCGTAGAAAATTTTAACTTGTAATTAATTCAGCAAAAAGTCAGCAATACATAATTTTGTATCTTCAATTGATTTTATATTGAAGTAAAATGTTTGATTTTTGATTATTAGTTAATGATCAATATAAAATACACCCGATATTAAAATTGTGATTATAATTTTCATTCTCTTTAGAAAGTAATTATAAATCATAATTTTTTTAAGTTTACTTTCTAGTAATTATTCCGTTTTGATAAAAACTAAATTGCATTTTATCTACATTATATACTTAATCCTATAATATGACAGGAACATTAGGTTTCCCAATTGGTCATATTTTTCTTTCGACATATTCTTATTCAAGAAAGACATATGGACTTAAAAGATAATTCCAAAATAAATAATATTATTGTTCGTATTCAGTTATCATTTTAAGTTTTAAAATCATATGGTAACCTCGTTTAGAATAATCAATTGCTCTCAATTGATCTTACGAGTTGTTGGATGGAATGCTTCACCAAATTTCTGTATCTGTACCTGAATATTTTAATACTCTTACGGGTTCTAAATCCATCGCCCTAGGTCTTGGGCTGTGTGGTATTTGAGGAATAGTGTTATAATTGGATTGTACTATGTTAATTGACGGATTTTCTACAGTTAATTGCTTCTCATCCCCATTATTTTCAGGTTCCGGGCTTGCCACAGTTTCCGGATAATTGATTCGCTCTTTGAGGAGATCTTCTCGTAGCTCCTCTGATGCCGTACGAACAATTTTTTTCTCAATAGATGGAGATGACGAACTGCCAAGTTTTTTTATAAACATGATCGGACTGTTCGCCATTCGGTAGCTTTCGCTACGTTTAAGTTTGCGCTCAATTCGCGGAGTTTCGTTTAATTTATCAGACGAGGTTTCATTAGAATCAAGCGATGCATCGACTTCTGTACTTTCAAGCGGCTCTGCTTTCTCTTTTAAGGAACCATTTGCCATGTCTTGCGCGTTTTCTTTATTTTGACATAACACGGATTCAACATCGGGATTTTTTATAGTGGAATCCGTGTCGCAGTTTGGTAAGCGCCTAATTAACTTGGGCGTATTCCCATTGGGTATAAGACTCTGAGGATACATGCATGCCTTATTGACATGTCCGTTCAATTGCCGAGCATTGGGCTTTAAGACTTTGCGTTCGAGAGAATTGTACGTTTTGTGCCTAAATCTAAGTACCATAGGATGTCTACCACGAATTTTAGTCTCTGGGGGCTTATTTTCCGTGTTTTCGAAACCTCTGGAATTTTGACTTCTGACCTCTTCGCGTACCCTATTCAGTCGCGCATAATTGCCATTTTTTAACTTGGAATTCGAATCGTTACCGTTAACGGACAATCTTCGGGGGCTGCCGAAAGTTCGCTTTAGGCCGGTCGCTGTCTTACCTTCGCTGCCGTTGCCCTGGACGTTGACGTAAGCGCCTTGACGCATCTGCCGCTGCGCAGCGGCCAAAGTCGCGTTCGGCGTTGGGCCAACAACCGTCGCCGGGGTTCGAACGTAGTCAGGACTAGCGGCTCTGTCCGGCGATTTAGCTGCGCGGATTATCACTTTTCCGGGTTGCTGCTGTTGCTGTTGTTGAGGAACTAACGTTGTAGTAGATTCTACGCTGGGTTTGACTTCGCCGTCCACGGCATCTGCAGTGTTTCGCTGTACTGCTCGTGGCGTGATTTGTGCGCGATGCAATAGCGGCGAAGGCGCTGGGGACGAAGGTATGTCCTTCACAAATGGTCCTGTTCGAAACAGAAGATGCGTTTAAAATCAAACGGTATAATATTTTAGTGTTATATTATATAATTTATGGTATAATGTAATGTAATATAAAAAAATCAGAAAGAACTCTTAAAATATCTTTTTTTATCATTATTTCAAAGTATTTATTGACAATATTATGTATTAGAAATAATTTCAGATTTAGTTCTTCTAATGTTAGAAATAGAATAAATATTAAAGTTTAATTATTATTCAAATATAATAATAATGATAATTATTACTCTAAAAATGATTACTATTACTCTAAAGCTATAAAATTTTATTCACCTGGAATAAATGTTGTATGAGCTCCTTTCCGTCTCCTTAAGCTATCAGATGAATAAACAACTTTTCCTTCAGAATCGAGTGTGACTCTTGCGCCTTGCCTTCGCCTCTCCAAAGATGAATCTTGTTTTTTTGGTAGTTCACTTAAACTCACATACTCTGCATCCCTTTTAAATAGATCTGCATTGGCGTAAGTTACACTAGTCGACCGAACGGTAGTCGGAGTTGTGCCATCTTGCTGTCTTTTATCATTATTATTTCTCACGTCGGCTATAGTGACATAGTCGCCGGAGTCCGACTGCTGTTGGTAACCGATTTCTTGACCAAATGTTGCCTTCTGCTGATGTTTTCTGCCCGGCAGAACACCGCGAAGTTTGCCCAACATACCGCTTAATGGACTGACCTTTGTAATCTGCGTAGTACCCACTGTAAATAATTAATTATTTATTAATAAAGTAGGTAAATTGTACTAAAATATGTTTGCTATTCAAATACAAAGCCAAACAAACCTTTTTCGATATTAGTTGATGTCGGTGGTACAATAGTTTGTACAGTAGCGTAAAGATTTTTATCTTCGCCGTTGATTACTTCCATCCTGGATGTACCCACTGTCGCTGACATTAATACAGAGCCTTCAGGAGTTTTGGACGTAGTTTTCTCCTTCTTTAATTTAGTCTCTTTCGTCCCAGTATCTTTGTGATGCTCGTCATCCGAACCAGGTGGTGTAATTACACACATTGATGGAATTCGACTCGTATTGATAGCCGTTTTAGAGCGTATGCGCTCGATGCGCTCACAGCCCTCGAGATCACTTGACTCGGAGTACTCGAATTCCGAGCAAGATCGGCCAGTACAGGCCGGACTAGATGCGGACTCGACCGGTGATGAAGAAGTATTATGCCCACTGTCTGGTGACTCGCCACCGTTTTGTTTCTGACCGTGAACCTAGAATTATAAGATTATTCATTTCATTAGAAGGCGCAGTGTCGATAAAAAAATATTTTGAAATGTGACCATTAAAGTACACGTTTTTTTTATGAAAAACTAATTCTATCCAACAGTTTTGTGCTCTCAGTGAATAATGCATACCATTGCAACAACGGTCAAACTGGACTTTCGTTCAGGCGGAGGTGGTGCCAGGAGAGTCGTACAAACGGTTCCAGCAGAACTCGTCGTCGTTGACGTCGAACCTCTACCAAACAGCTCGTATTCGTTTTCAACGATTGGCGAAGTTGGATCCGATTGAATCTCGTTTGTCTTTATCTGTGGAGTTGATGGCATGAGCGGCTCTTCCTCCCGTAAAGTCTTTAATCCTGAATCTACATGGAAAGACGTATAGTAACCCTCGGTATCGCAGGAGTAAACAGAGGAGGTTTCCCCATCGTCCGAAAATGGAACTGCATTTATGTCCTGAATAATATCAGGCGTCAGAGTACCTTCCGAAGTTACGGATGATGAAGCTGAGGTGTCACGACCCTTAAATCGTCGCCCATGCGACAAAGATGTTAAGGATGTTCCAATCGATGCTGTTGTCGTTGACCTGAAAATGTAAGAATTGGTTATGTAAACGAATGAATAGTTATGTTTTATATGTATAGCATAACGATAAAAATGGATAGTTCTGGTATTATAAAATTTTTTCTTTTTAATCAACATCAAATTAAACAGATTGGCTGATGATACCTGTACTAATATATACAAAACCATTTAAATCTGAGTTTATTCAAAAAACGTTTAGAATAATTGGGAAAAAAATTACCTTGCTGGGTGCGTAGTAGTGGTAGTTTCGCTACCGATGCTAGCCCGACCGCTCTCGGAGGAGGCGCTCCAGTTACCAGAGCTCGAATGCGGTGGTTCGTCTGGTCGGCTGCTGGCTTTACGGCGTTCGCGCCTCTCGGCTGCGCTTTCCCGCAGTTTTACGCTGGATTGCCTCGACGTCAACGTTACCTGCTGCGCCAGCGGCTGGTCTAGCTGTTGTATCAAGCTAGTCTCTTCCTTTGTCACAGGGCCGTTCGCTTGTTCGTGTTGCTTTACAACTAGACTGGAAGTGCTCTTGCCACTGGAACTCGACGAACTTGGCTTCCGCTCGTGATACGATTTACCTGATTCGCGCCTTACACGTCGATTGTTACTGGATGAGAGCGTTTCGTGAGCAATGTCATCTGCCTCGTGAATCTCGTCTTCGGCTGGATGTCGAGAGGACTTCTGTTCCAAAGAGTTATTGGTAGGCGACATTGTGGTCTCATTAACATCCGAGGTCTAAAAACGTAGAATAAAGGCATACGCTCAATTTACATTAATGTTAATTGGGCGTGAAGGATTGGTAATAGATGTATATTAAATAGACTTAAAGCAAATGAGAGCTCAAGACGTGTCAGGGATAAAATTTTTATAAAATATTTCGATAATTGAAATATTACCGAGTGATTTTGTTGTTGGCTGGATTTAGAGTTCATAAGTTTCAACCTCGATCGTCCCCAGGCCTTCAATGTATTGAAATGTGACTTCTTTTCAACCGATGAGTCCTTATTACTAGTGCCCAGCAGATCTGTGCTTGCGGAACGGTGAGTTCGTTTTGACGTTGAATTGTTCGTGTTCGCGTCTTCTGTCGTCGTTTCTCTGTACCAAAAAAATCACGAAACTGATTAAATGCTATACTTTTTATTCCAATTTAAAAATTTACCATATCCATTTCCCAAATCCATTAGAAAATACTCAAGATCATGATTTAAACTTTTTAACGAATATTTTCTAAATTTTATAAATAATTCTTTAAATCACTATTCATGGCTAAGATTGTAAAGAAGTAGATGATTAAATATTTTCTGGTAGATTTGAAATTTAAATATTTTGTTATTTTATTCCAATTAAAAAATTTTCAACGAATACTTTAACTCAAAGAGTGTATCGGACAATTAAATACTTTTGTCTGCAACCAAAATCTTATTTTTGATCATAAGCGAAATAATGTAAAATCAGTTCATTCAAAGATATAAATGCACTGATTTAGTCTCAGATATATAACACACTTTCTTACAAAGACCTGTGTCTGTATAGAGTGAATTAACGACTAGTGATCATCGCTCCAAGAAAGCCTTTGATACTGTAATGGTGATTGTGGACCACAAGTGAGGTTCGATCCCTAGAAAACGATATATAAAGTTCGCTAACACAAGAGAGCATAGTCCATAGTTTCTTCCATTCTTTTGTGCCATTCAGGAATATTCGCCTCCACAGTTCGACGACCCGGAGATTTTATCGGAAGTGCGGCGGGGATGCGTCGTGTGTGCCGTCAGACTCCGGGTCGATCGATATGATTCAGAGTATCACGCGCATCCGACATTGTTTCGTCGAGCTCGTTGCTTTTGTTTCACGTTTTCCCGGGGATATGTAGGGGGGAGAGTGGAATATGCACTCCACGCCGAGTCAGATATTCGTTATTCTCGATTTTCTAAATTCCTTCTACACTCGACACGATTTGAAAATGAACATAGTACCTAGATGGCAAAGTGACTCACCCGCCAACCGCTTGTCGAATCTCCTTCTGATCCGTACCAGCGATTGTGTTTCGTCTTTTGCCCCTTGGCCTGCGAGGTCTCGATCGCCTCTTGACTGGTTCGTTTGACTCCTGGCCCGTGTGCATTGATTTGCGTCGCATTGACATACGTCGGAAGCCACGGCCACTGACGTCCACAGCCACAATTTCCGCTGGAAATCTGCAATTATGGTTGGCTTAGTTGTCTCGCTCAAATAAATGTACGCGTAATATTATGCACTTTCAATCTCATACTACTTATAAATGATTTACGTAGTATTATTAAAATATTGTTTAATATTTAACATAACTATTTATTAAATATAAAATGAAACTATTTATAATGTATAGAAATTAAATATTGTAGAATTTATTCTATCTTCCAAAATTAGAAATTTTACCGAAATTTATTCTCGATATAAGTTTAAGCGTATTTATGATATTTATCTAGAAACTCCGACGTATTTGATACTGATATCACAGAGTTTAATTATTCTTTTGAACTTACTTGAGGGCAATTGCCTGCACTTGTTCCTCCGGGCTCGGAAGCTTGTGATCGACCGGTTGACTGTCGTCCACGGTGTCCAACGTGATTCTGGAGGTGCAGTCCGGCGCAACTGTTACATCGCCCAGTGCTTCCGCCGACGTCCAGCGACGCAAGTCCTCGATCGCTCGTGGCTGCGAACAAAATTAATTATTGAGTTTCCAGCTTTTTTTTGAGCATTATAGGAGTTACCGCAATGTATAAAGAAGTATGTAAAAGGGTAACTAGTTTTCATATAATGAGATTCATTGATGAAGGAATCAGGTACGATAAAATTCTTTCACATTTGTACGTTTTAATAAAGAGCAAATAAAGTCTAAAAGCAATCATTATCGAGTCTGGTTCTATTTTCGAGATGTTATCTCACGATCAAATGATTTAGGATTAGATGCATATACAAGCTATATGCTAAAAGTACGTTTCGTAATTTTTTAATCTACATAAACAACAACTGACAATATTGCAGACTTATAAAGTCCTATACCAATTTTGTAAACTTCGGATTAGCCCGATATATTTATTATGATATTTACCAAGTGAAGATTCTAAATATGGCTCCATATACATATACTTGTGCTTTTAAAAAGACGGAAGTATTGGATAAACCATGTCAGAGAGAGTATTTCCTAAACTGATTACTTCATTCATTCGACTCTCCCACCCGTTCATGTCCAAACAAAGATCTCCTCTCTTGACTATTGTAAATTATTCTCATTACACCCCAGCTAGCAGTGTTAATGCATATTGTCATATCCCGCTGGTGCACTTTCTCCATCTCTGGCTCTCTTTTCGCCATTGCTCGCTTTTGTACTACTATATTCATGTACATCATATGTACGGGCATACGTGCGCTCATTGTCTCGCTCTTCCTGAAACCGAAGACGAGCGGAATTATCGGGGCGGAAAAAGCAACGGTGAACACACGACACGAACGTTTTCTCGTACGTTGGCCTAGGAGAGTATATTATATGCATATGATACGAGATGTCATCAAGCGACAAACTGGATTCGCTCTCTCTCTCTCTCTCTCTCTCTCTCTGTCTCTCTCTCTCTCTCTCTTTTCCTCTCTTTCTCGGTCAACTACTACTATATATACGTATATGGATTCGGTTTCCGACTGCTTCTTTCCCTATATATATATATATATATATATATATATATATATATATATATATAGTGCAGCTTATTGCCTGAGTGCCCTCTTGAATTCATTTGCAGGATATGGAGACACAATTTAATAATCCCCGATCAAACGATTTCTTAATGCAGCACTTTATATTTTTTAAAGTTGAGATGAATAAGTATTAATGGCCGCGTTATCGCCAAAAAATTGAATTTTGATAAAATATAAAACTATAAATAACCAATGTATTTTTGATCACTTATATAATAGAGAAAGTAATTTAATCAAATCTTCTACATAATAGTAATAGCCCCTTATCAGTGAAGAAGTGAAGAGGTTATATCATTCATAATCTGATTATATGTTAGATATTTTAAGTTATCTATTTGATAGTATACACATAAAAGCAGCTAATTAAAACTGCTCAAAATTTCTTAATCATTTTGCTCTCATTTGTTTACATATTTCCATATTTCTGAAATGAAATATAAACCAAAATAATATAGCGATTATATTATATCCTCCTGTCTATATATAAATCCACAAATCGCAATGAAATATAATAAAAAGCACAAGAATTTTGCAGGTCATTAAAGCTAATTTAAAATCATACGATTCTATTATATAAGTAATCACTGATGGGAGCTAACAGTGAGGTTCTTTTATCCAATGAGTCATCCGTTATTTTTATTGGACTTCTGAGCCGACAAATGAATTGATTCAGCTTTGTTCGTATATGAATTAAAGTAATTCTCTTTTTAATAATATTAATCTGTTAAATGAATATTATTTGCGCCGCATTGTATCTGATAGTTTCTGTTATTCAAAATACAAAACAATGCATTTTCAATCAACACAAATATAATACGTAATGAATAATGAAAAGAACAATTTAAGTATAATATTTACGCAGATATGCAATTTTAATTTCATGCTCAGCGTATTTATCTTATCCGATCCAAAAATATTCGTTATTTAACATATAAAAAAAATATGCTCCGCTTCCCGACAGAGAGCGAGCAAAAAATTGGAATTTTACAGTCTTACATTGTATATATGTGGAAGATTATTTTGAAATAATGTAAACAAAGACGAAATGATGCAAATGGTAGAATACGAGATATTAATCCAAGTTTTGAAATGTTCGTTGCGCGTGTAAATTTTTGCGTTTTCTTAATCACGTTTTCGGCTAATTCAGCATAATGTTTACTCCATACGCCAATTATTGGACTATGATTTTTTTTAATATCCGGCATACTATTGTACTTTTCTGTTAGAATTTTTCACTTCTTATCAGAGATTCTTAAACATATGCATACTCTTCATAAATATATATTAATTTATTTTCAAATATATACTCCCTTTAGGTGTAGAAAAATCACTTTTTCCTGGACCACCCGGTATCCCGCTAGCGCGCTTCGGCTTCCTATCCCTCCACTATCTCTTTCTTTCTCTTTCTCTCTCTCATTCTCTCTCTCTCTCTCTCTCTCTCTCTCTCTCTCTCTCTCTCTCTCTCTCTCTCTCTCTCTGCTCTCTCCCTGTCCTATACACATATATATATTCGACAAGGCCGCGCGGGCAGGTTGCTGTGGTGGCGGCAAGTTACATGGAGAGCGCCTATATCTTCCAAGAAAAGAGGCATTAGAGCTCTCGCGTGCGCGTGCGTGTGCAAGTATGTGTGAGTGTGTGTGAGTGTGCGCGCGCGCACGAATGAGAGAGAGAGAGAGAGAGAGAGAGAGAGAGAGAGAGAGCGAGCAAGAGAGGTTCTTGCCGCCTTTATCTCCGTTTCCCCGCGTGCCACCTTCCTTCCTTCCCTCTTGATATACCTGGCGGCGGCGGTGCGGTGCTCTAATGGACGCTGAAGGATCGCGCGGGATCTCCCCCGTGAAAAGAGCGCGAAGAGGAACAAACGGCTCCTTGCGCGCGTCACCGCTCCCGCCTCCCGCGGGCTTTCGCATTTTTCGCCGGGTTCGATTATCATCATCATCATCGTCATTATTATTATTATATCGCCGCTCGAATTTACGAACGGCTATATATATATATATATATATATATATATATATATATATATATATATATATATAGTTATGCGCGGATATATCCGGCTCGCGAATATTCGCGCCTGTACGTTACGTCCTTTCGCGGTTACATTCGCGGATATACACACAATATATGCTCAGATGTTGATGCACGCAAACTGTTCATTGTTTTTTTTGTTTTCCATTTTCATTAACGCCGCTGATAATGCAACATCGCCGCGATTATCATTTTTTTTTTCCAGAGCCGCGTCCGAAATCTTCTTAAGTCCGAGGCAGCAGATAGCTGCGGAAGAGAGAAAGAAGGAGAAGTCAGTTGTATACTGGCACGCGCACCTTTCAGCTATAATAAATTCTTTCACCAATCTCTTGTTATCGCGCTTCATTGGCGCTTTGAAAGCCGATTGGTCTAGAGCGAGCCAACGATCGACGCGCGGCCCCTGCCTCTCGTAACGCACGCATGTAGAAAACAAAGCGCGTCCGGCAGAGCGGATCCGACGAGCGTCCCTTCTGCTCTCGCCGATGGATTTGGGTAAAAGAACCGTTCGGACGTTTTGTCAATTTTATCGACCATATACACTGCAGATATCACCCACGATTCCAAAACAGCCTTGGCTGTTCTTTTTTTCAAACGAGCGTCGATAAAAATGTGCAGTTTTTAAAAATCACTTTTACCTAAACTCCTGAAAGGGGGTGAAAAATGGCACTCGTTATGTATATTTATATATCTGTGGCAACGCGCGCATTTCCAGAGAAGTGATATTGCACAGGGCCGGGGGCACGAGATAAAGGGGGGAGGGGGAAAAAAGCCGGCCGCGAGTGAAATCTTCAATTGCGCGCCCCGTTCGCGGAAAACAATAACGATTCTCGCTTTACAATCGCCCTCTCGATACGTCCCAGCCGGCAACTGAAACTCGGCGCGGGAATCGCTGGAAGAGCCGGGGCTGCAGCAGTGTTGAATGGGCAGCGCGCGATTCCCCCCCCCCTCTCTCTCTCTCTCTCGCCTCTTCGTTTCCTTCTCCGTTTGGCCTGAAAAAAAATTCAGCGAGGGAAGACCGAGCGGAGGAGGAGGAACGCGAGAGAGAAAAAGGGTTAAGCGGCGCAAGAACCAGTTTTGCCCGGCGCGCCCGCGCGGAGCGCGCGAAATAATCGCCGGGGCGAGAGGAATTCGCGGGAGCCGCCGGGAAAATTGGCCCTGGGAACGTCCCCCCGTCCCGAGGCCCCGATGGCGATCGCGCGATATTACCAGGACGCGACGTGAGTGATATAACCAGGAATTTGCATTAATGCCAAATATGCGCGAGCGGGCGCGAGAGCCGAGCGCGTGTTCACAACACGAGCCGATGCGTAAGCGCGCAAGCGCCCGAGGCGGTCCGTGCGCCTGAATTATGTAAACAGGTGAATTACCATGCAAGCTGCCAGAAATCCGAATAAACGCGGCGCGTCGCCTCGAGTACTCTAATTGCAAGGAATTTTTTTCTTCTTCGCTGGAGCTTCGTTGTTTTTCATCTTTTTGAGAAAGTTCTTGTAATTATAATTTCGAATAGGTTAATATTGTTCAATTAGACGGGATGGATTTTGATACACGCGAGTTTAATCGGTTAATTTATTGTTTAAAGGAACTTTTTTTTTGTTTAATTTTTAAGGGACTGCTCTTCTATACCGACAAATCTGCTCTTGTTTAAAGAATATTATTTGAAAATTCTCAACCGTCTAAATTAAGTCGATCATGGTCAAAATAGTTTTCACCTCCACACGACTTGACGAATCTGTTTGAAGCCCTGCAGCAATGTATAATAGATATTGCAAAATATAATAGATGCCAATAAAGACAAGGATTAAATACAATGTTTAATGATTTAATATTTTCGTATATTTAGATAAACTGATAGAATTAAAACAGAGCAATTTTTTCGCGATCGGTATATAACGAAATTGAACGTGTAAATTACTATAACATGTCAATAAATGGCGCTCGACTTTTCTAGTTAAGTTAAACTTGTATTAACGGGTTATAGAAATCACTTTATTTATCATAAATCAATTATATAACACCAAAAAAATTGTCTCATTCAATGAAAATCAAGAATGCAACGTTGAATATTAACAGATCGAAAGGCACGTCTCATTTATGTTTTAAAATTTAGTATGAAAGAAGTAAATCACAGGAAAAACTTGGTAGAGTCAGTTGAAAGAAACGGGATGAATTTTTGTTAAACTGCGCCAATCTATCACTTTTTGCTCGCTGCGCCTTGGCATACCGTTAACTAAGTCAAATTTCAAAATTCATATACACGTTCTATACGACAGAAAAATCGCCGCAGACTTAAAATTAATCGGATCTCTTGATTTTTTTGAAAATCGATGAAAATCCGTACCGGGCCAAAAGTCAATCCGATCATCGCCCGAAGATCTCGGTGAAATATCAACGCGAGCATTTTCGGAGCACCCGTTACAGTGCGGAGCCAGAGAACATTGGACCCTTGCGTGATATATATATATATATATATATATATATATATATATATATATATACCTCGGCCGTACAGCTCCGAGCCTCCGGGGCCACGGGCGCTGGGCGAGAGTGGGTGGAATTCCAGCGTTGCCAGATTTTACCCGCGCCCGCGGCCGCGCGAGACGCCGCTCCGCTCTCAGACTCTCCATCGGGGTCCGGGGGCCCCGATATATATATATATATATATATATACTGGACACAGCATCGCACACACATATACGTACACACTGACTCTCGCTCCTCCTTCGCGACTCTCTCTCTCTCTCTCTCTCTCTCGTTCCGTAACGTACGTCTGTTTGCCAACAGGGAGGGTTTACGGGCGCGCACGGTACTACCTTTGTACGAAAGCGACAGCTCGACGACCATACGCCGGCTCTCTTCTTTTTGGTATGTGTCTGCGCGCGCGCGTGTATCCGTGCGTCCGCGCGAAACGCGATTATGTGGGTCAGCCCGCGACCGCCCCCTCCCCCCCCCCACTGACTCAATGTTTTGTCGCCGAAGCCGCGGCGTTCTCTCCCTCGACCCCGCCGCGCCGTCGTCGTTGTTTTGACGGGGGGGGGCGCGCAGGACGCGTAGTGCCGCGTCTCCGTCGCTCCCGCGCGCGTGAGCGCGCACCGACAGCAGAGGAGAGGGCGGTGAAAAAAAAAGCACGCGGGCATAATACGAGCGCGAGTCGTCAAAACGCCTCGGAGAGCCTACCGCGCGCGGGGCATCGATCTTACATTCATTTTTCTTCTTTTGCTCTCACTCGCTCTCACTCGCTCTCTCTCTCTCTCTCTCTCTCTCTCTCTCTCTCTCCTCCAGTCCTTATTAGAGCCGCTCGCTCCGCGGTCGTGCAATGCACGGACTCGTTGTATCTGCCGGATAGGCGTCCGTTCAAACTGGAAATGAATAAAGAAAGCAGTAAAAGGTTTAAAAAAAAAAAAGGAAAAGCCGATCGCTGGTCCCGCCTCGCCGTCGTTTCCCCTTTTCAATATATATATATGAGTTGGGCTGTGAAATTCGACGAGAAGAAGACGTGGTGGGAGGGGGGGAGGAGGCTTTCGGACCGAAAAGGCCCCATCAAAATGATTGCCACCCAATGGTCCGGGAGAAAGAGGAGGAGGAGCCGGAGGATCGGGAAAGGGGGTCAAAGGCCCGCACCTAAAATAGCCGTGGCGGCGGTCCGCCGATCGACGGTGGCTTTCACTCCCGTGTAGAATTCGATCTTGCTCGTTTCGCATCGAATAATGCGTATGTGTGTGTGTGTGTGTGTGTGTGTGCGTGCGCGCGCGCGTGTGTGCACGGATATATATCGTACGGTCCGATTCGGATTCGATCGAATCGGCGCGGCTCCCGCAGTCCATAATCGAGTTGATACGGGGGAATGCCGCGAGCAGGGGTTCGCCACCGATTTCTTCCCTTTTTTTTTTCTTCTTTCATACGCGATATACGCACCAGTCGGAAGGCATCGGCTCTGCACTTTGATGCGATTAATGTTTACGACTGTCACGGAGCGATTTTTCTTTCTCGCCAACCTCCTCCCCCCCCCTCCACTTTTTACGGGCTTTTAATCAAGCAAATTGACTCTTACGTACAGAACTATATATTCGTAAAGGGGGCGATATTTATGGGCTTCCTATTAACATTGCGTTATTTATACTATGAATTTACGCCTACACGCGCGTGTAATCGCAAGCGCAGCTCTCGCTAACGATTCGTGCAAGTGCTTTTTGACTTTTACAATATATAATACCGTAATAATTTATTTAATGTTTATACCGCTAAATTTATATACCTCGAGAGCATAATTACAGCAGGTAATATATCGCGATGTTATAACTGAATATATATATATATATATATATATATATATATATATATATATGTGCGTTTCGGATTTTGCATTTACATTTTTCGGATTTTCGAAACAGTTATGTGTATACACAGGCGCAGATGGCATATGTGTACTAGACGCAAGTTCTTCGAACACATAACGCGGACGCAAGTGCGGATTTGCATATTTGAACGCCTTTATGCCATATTTTACCGTATTTTCCGTATTGGCCTTTTATACGACTATTTTCATCGCCGATGGTAAAATACACGAAAAGTCATATTTCTATCGTGAAACAGGATGAAGAAATTTTCGGATCTTATAATTTAATCTTTATATAAATATATTAATGTTATTGCCTGATAATTTATCGATTCGCTGCTTTTAGTCCGGGTATTTCCGCTCCCCCCCCCCCGCCATCAATTGACTCGCGCTCAGTTTTCAGCCACGCACGCGTTTCTATATATGTGTCTGTGGCAATAAACATTTTCCTCGTTGAGAGGCAGCGAAGGGAGGGAGAAAGAGAGAGAGAGAGAGAGAGGGGAGGGGGTTCATTTTAGGCAATATAATACCGATGTATATGCAACAAATCCGATATAATTAATCCGTTCCCTTGTGTATGTAAGCGCGTAATTTAAATGCTGTAAAGAAGTCTTTATATACAATTTACGTATACACGCACATATACCATATATACCTGCTTGGTATTCACGCGCATCGTACACACAACATTTGAAAGTTCTCACGTACACACACATATATATATATATAAATATATATATATATAAATGATATGTGCATATTTTACAGTATTATCAACTTTCGTTGGGCGCATAATTCGCGGGCTTCTTTTTAATCCCCCTTCCCGCCGCTTTTTACCACACGTGAGTTTTTCGATTCGCGGATTACCTTAAATCAATTAACATACGCTTGTCAAGCACGGAGCTTTGATTGAATGTAGGACTTTTTTTATAATGAATATAATGCCATAAGCATTCATAATTAAAAATTGTATTTGTAAAGAAATTTTCACGGAAAAGAATTCCATATATTTAGACAAATATTAATATTGAAAAGCGTAAATAATGTCCTCTTACTGGTAAAAGATAAAAATGAAAGAATTGTAATCAAATTTCAGTATTTTATATAATGATTTAATATATTCTAGAAAAGTTTATAATGGGATAAAAGTGCCTGTTATATAGCTTCTACTGATCGACTGAATTTATAAAAATTAATGCCGATCTTTTAAAGGAGTTTATACAAAAAAAAACTTGTTTAATAAAAATTTATTCATACGAACATTTTATTATGTACACTCGATCGGGCCAAATAATCTCTATTTGTAATTCAATCTATATAGATCAACGGGAGCTATGTCCGAAAATGGAAAATATATAATATTGTAAATATGCGTAAATAACGCGCGGCCCGTTACTTCCTCGATAACTGTTAAACGCAACGGCGAGCTATTAAAAATGTTTCAATGTTTACCGAGGACAATTGACGAGTCATAAATCGTTGGACGTTATATGTTCTTTTTCATTTTTGAAATAAAATTTAAAGCTTGTGCGAAACTGTATGAAACTTAAGCTATGATTTTCTCTACAGGATTCATTTTCTCCGATTGTCAAAAAAAATAATATTTATGGATTATGCACTGTTAACCGCGTCTAATAATTCAAAGAAACTGCTTCAATTGTTTCGGTTCAGGAAATTTGACCGATTTTTAACGTCGATATTTCATGTGCAATTTTCTGAACGATTTTAACACGCTGAATGTAAATCTAATCTCAGAATCACTGTATCGAGTTAGGACGTTTGAGATTTTCAACAAAAAAATCTGTTCTGTTGGCTCATTGAAGTGATATAAATTTTGAGATATTTTTGTTCGCAAGATCAGTAGGAACGCCTTTAACTTGCCTCCATTAAAATTCCCGGTGTGTTCGTTTTAATGTCTTCTTTTCTTTTCATCGAGATGAGTTTGTAATTTACGTGTCATAAGCAGGGTACGTGAAAGATTAATGTGGTGTAAGATTATTGGCTTTGCGCGCTCATTGAAACTTGTAATTCGACTTATTCGGATTAGATTGTAGATGGATTAGCATGTTGACAGTGATTATCATGAAATTTACTGGTATTTGGAATGGGCGCGTATCATCGTGGGAAACAAAAAGATTGTAAAGTAATTTCAAGGGTATTGAAGAAGGAACGATTCGCGTATTAAATCCGCTCTAATCAGTTTCTTGAAAAATTCCTACCATGCAATTTTCTATAAATCGCATTTTACAATTTTTATTAGAATAGAATATTAGAAATATCAAGGGAAGCAGTAATTCTGTGAAAAAAAGGGTATTTTCCGTACGTTTCTAGTATAAGTCTAGATAAAATAGCGCCCTTTATCGCCACTCCACGCTGTTCCATCATTATTTTTTAGCGAAAACATTATTTTCGTCATTACAGCGGTAAGTATTTCAACACATCAACGTTGAAAACTGCAAATCTACGAGTCCCCGGCCCCGTTTCATCAGCAAACACTCATACGCATGTTAAGACGGCGCAAGCTCGTACGGTAAAGCGGGTAAGAAGGGCGCGCCGAAATTGGGCCCGCAGTTGTAACTGTAAATTTGCGGGACGGGGGAGCTCGACCGAGCCGTGCTATAGGGCCATATCTCAAAAGTATCGCGGTATATAGTTTTAGTCGGCGGAGTAAGAGCCGCTATTGCCCAGAAACCGCATCGAGCGAGCCGTGCGTTAACTCGAAGTCAGTATTTATCATAGTAGTATTCGCACTGTATAGAATGGCTAAAGGGCGCGATTTACTTGACAGCCTATCCGCCCTATGTACCGGGTGGTTTGGGGTTGTGGGAGGAGGAAGGACCAGCATCCCAACCACCCGACGTACTCGGGCGTATAAAGAGAGCGATAAGGCGCGGGGAAGCCGGCACCGAATCCGATACTTCCGCGCGCGAAATCCCTTTCGCTTTTCCCACGGGACCGCCACTTATACGCTGCGCGTTTGCGCGCTCTCTCTCTCTCTCTCTCTCTCTCTCTCTCTCTTTCTCTGTCTCTCCCGCCGTGCGAGATAACGCCGCGATCGCGGACCGGACCCGACCGTATGAAACTATACACATATATATATATATACGTGTGCTGCCCGCGCACCTGTTCCTCCGCTCCTCCTCCTCTCTCTCTCTCTCTCTCTCTCTCTCTCTGCCTCTTCTCCTATGCACATAACGCGCCCGATCCGACCCCCAGGCGCTGCATATACACTCCCACGACTGCATTAGATCGAGATATCGGCCGTCGACGGTATCGGTGCGGGCGCGCGAAACACGATGACTGACGCACGATGTGAAGAGAGCGAGAGCGACGGCGGCGAGGGGGGGGGCGAGATGTTTCTCGTCTCTCGTCACCCTTATGGCGGCTTTTATCGTTGCCGGAATTGCGGAAGGCGCCGATGACACAAAGTTGCGAGTGTATCGGAAGTTTTTTCGTGGCGTGGATCGATTCGCCGGAGTGGACAATTAATCGGAGCCCGGTTGCGCGATCCGTCGATGTAATTCGAAACATATCGGCTTTTCGCGTTTTCTTTTTTTTTTCTTTCTTTTTTTTTCTTTTGGATCGTTATTATAAATTAGCAATGAAATCGGGCTGATTTGTATAGGCGTGAGTCACACGCATCTTAATCTCATATATGTAATGGCGAATGATTTTACTTCCACTCGTTCGCAATCCACTCTCCTTCGGAGTTTCCGAGACGTAACATTGTGCATATCAATTGATAAAAGAATTTAAATTTGTTGTTGAATCGTTGAAACTAATTAATTCAACACTTGCCACGAAATCGCGCTTATTTAATTATTAGTAGCTGATTGTAGCCGATTGTGATGTATTTTATAATATATTCCATATTGTATTTCGTGATGTTAAATGTAATTATTTTAAAAATACTTTTGATTTTATCTAAAAAGTTTATTTTTTTTTATATTATCATATAATTTATTTATATCCATATCGATATTCCTTTTGGCCTCGGATTCGTAAGA
The DNA here is from genome assembly GCA_018907035.1 of Sycobia sp. Sy_11. NCBI lineage: Eukaryota > Metazoa > Arthropoda > Insecta > Hymenoptera > Epichrysomallidae > Sycobia > Sycobia sp. Sy_11. Next base: position 128,737 of record JACCIC010000002.1, on the reverse strand, counting down.
TCAATCATTCTTTGAAATCATTCGATTCTTGTAAACCAAAAGTTTTTTAGATAATTTAAAATCGTTGCAAAGTTTTTAAATAATAATAGTAGATAAATAATGTTTGCACCGATATTTAAAATTATGTACAAGTCGAAATCATTCTACATAACGTAAATCATATGAAATCGTTTCAAATTAATTTAATTCCTATTTATCAAAGAAAAATATTGAAAGCAATTTTGAAAGTAATCTGAAATAAGTTTTCATTAATTGAAACTCTACGAAAGATTTGAAAGAGATTAAGATATGTGAAGTAAATTTGAATTGGGAACAGTTTCGGTATTTTGAAATCAATTGGAATCGATTGGATTAAATCTAAGAATTTAGTTGGAACAATTTGAAATATATGTGAAATTATTGAATTTAAATATTCAAGACATTTAAATATAGAATTGTTGGAAATAATTGCAATAATTTGAATTGCCACGTTCTAATTCGGAAGTAGACGACGTCGTTATCTAGATTTAAAATACACTTTAACGCAGGTAAAATCAATTTGACATTAGATGGAATAAATTGCAGTAATGTGAGATCAATTAGAATCGTGTGAAATCATTCGAAAAATTCAATTGGAAATTAGCTGAAATCGTAGTATACATGTGATTTGAAATCTAAATACTTGAAAGTACTGTTAAAACAAGATGAAAACTACATTAAGTGGTAAGAAAGCCCGAGATCGCGTGGAGCTTGCTTCTTCGAGCGAATAGAGGGCAGTGGCAAATTTATACGCGTATGTATGTGTACGTAATACAAGGTAAATTATAAATGAAAACACTTGGATGCCATTATCAAAGATCGACACGATCTTCAACGGAACAACGTTGTCGGAATAATTATTCTGAAAATTGCGAAACCACCCAAGCGTTTTCATTCATAATTTACCTTATATTAACAAAACGTGTTTCACCAAGCGCATAGCGAGCCCTCAATGAATTACGTACGTGTACGTATTATGTTGAATCGATAAAGGCAGGGGGGCGGGGGCGAAGTCCACCCTCTTTCCCCGACACTCACCACTCGGACCTCGATGTCGAGGCTCTGGTCGCGCCTGCGCTTCCCCAGGATCGGCGTGCACATGAACATGTCGACGGGCCTGACCGCGTCCCGGTCCCTCCTGATCGTGTCGAGGCTGCGCACCGCGACCGCGGCCGCGGCCTCGTACAGCTGCCGTAGCGCCTTCGGCCGGGTGTCCAGGGTGAAGAGGCATCGGTCCGGCTCGTTCTTGAAGTGGAAGTGCTCCGCGCGCAGGGCGAACGTGCAGATGTCGGACTCGGCTGCGCAGAAAGAACATAGACGGAGATGAAGAGACTGGATGATTTTGAGGGGGGGGAGGGGGAGATTACAGCGGGTTTAAATACTGTTTTTCCTATGGTAAAAGTTTATTGCCGTTGGTAAATTTTTTCACAACTGAAGCTTTTTCGCAGTGGTTTAGTCTATGCCAGTCCGAATGTTCGAAGACAAAAATTAAATAGTAATATTACGCGTTACTCTCGGTATTTCTAGTAACCCCTGCATTGCAGCATATGATTGTTCCATTAGAAGTTGCAGCAATGGCTTTTTTGTTGCCAGCATATAAGAAAATATTTTTCATTAAAAATAAATGTTAATGTAAATATGTATAGCGATATTTATATCAATAAATGTGATGAATTTTTAGCACTTTATTTTTGGATTATCCAAAGTAAAATAAATAAAGAATTTTCAATTGGTAAATAAAATTGATGCCAAAATCGAGCTTATGACATGCTTTGTCAATTTATAAATCTTGTAGATTTGAGTCCTTTGAACGAAAACTAAATTGCTATATACTTACAAACTTTTTTTTTTTAAAAAAAAAGAAGATTATAGTATAAATAAAGTGGCGACGCGTGAATCACAACATAGTATTACAGGACAAGTTCGTCCGTTATTTCGGAAAGATCGACCAATGAATTTTAAAAACTCGCCCCCCTACGACAATCGCAAGAGAGGGAAAGTTTTAGAAAATTAATTTTTCCAAATTTCGCGCGGATGAATTTCGGTAAGTTCCGTAAGGTCCGGCAGATGCGTCTACGTGCCGGTCTAAGTACCAATTCGGATTTACTCGTCGACTGTGCGAATGGTCGCGGACGATTTTTTCTCCCTCCTACGAACACGACCCAATGGAATGGGTCGCGCCGGCGACGCGATTTATCCGCCGCTTACACACGCACGAATACTGCTCGGGTTCCTGAATACCGTCGCGGCAGTTCTTGGAGCGCGTATAGGAGCACTGTGTACGCGTGTATGCGAAATACGACGCGGGGGCGCACAAACGCTGCCATTCATTTGGCCTCTTTTTCATCTCTCGCCCGGTCTCCCACCCACACACACACACAGACTCTCTCTCCTCTCTCTCTTTTCACTCTCTCGCCCTCACTGCCTCGCGTGGGCCATTTTAATTACCGTGACCCCGTGCCATTATTGCGTTCGACGACTCTTAAAAATTGCCGCCCGCGTACGTAAAGTCTGAGAACGACTCGCCATTTCGCCGCTGCGCTCGTATTTTTTATATATTCCACGTTCTCTCTCTCTCTCTCTCTCTCTCTCTCGGTGATCTCTTTTTCAACGCTAATAATCGGTCGACAGGCTTTATCTTCGATGTCGGAGACTGCATTGCCTTTGTTTATCATGGCTGAAACTCTCCGTCTCTGTGTCTCCCTTTTCCACAGCCCACTACTGTGTATTATCTTCATTATTTCCAATCTTTTATGCTTCTTGTTAAGCGCGTTTCTTTGCAGCTCTCTGTCTCCCTCACTTGCAAACTATATATATATAATATAATAATAATCTCCTTATGCCCATATTCGACCGAGTTCCTTTACGGCTTCCATTTCATCGCTCGCAGTCCCTTTTCTTTTTCACTTCTTTCTTTTATTTTTGTTCTGATATTCTCGTTTCCCTTACACCTCACGTTTAACTTTTATTGGTCAAGCGTAAAACCTTTAATTCCATCGGTTTATTTTAATTTTTACCGTACTTCTTAACACCGGAATACGTTCATTATGGCTTGCGCAAGGTTTTAGAGTTTTACAAAGTTTTTTCTTTATTATACAAAAGTTTCTCCACTCGAACATTTTTTTTTCTACGCTTCTTCAGGACTGCAGTTGAATAAAATCGCGAGCAACGGAAAATTAAAAATTTCAGTAGCCATCGGCACCCTCGTATGTTCTTTACGTAATGGGAAATGTGATTTGCTAAGAAGTGTAGAGAAAACAAAGATCTGTACGTTAATTACTGGAAACGAAGAACGAACCCTGGGCAGTCAGAAATCAGCACGCTCTAATAAACAATTATTGACAAAATGCGACTATTTTTGCATTTATTCTTGTCGCTCACGCGATAAAAAACACATCTTACAATACGACCGATTTGAGAAATTTCTTATGACTACGCATCGTATGATCTCTCGAATTCGTTACCCTCCAGACATCCGAGCATGCTCGACCAACAACAACGACAACAAAAACTTCTCCCCCAAGCATCAGCTCTGGCCGCTACCCTCTACGCGTGCGTTACGTCTTCATTCTCCCACCCCACCCCCCATCGACCTCGCGTATAACTAACCATCAACATGCCCCCCACCCCCTCCGCCGCCATCACCTTTCCCCCTGTGTACGTAGTTTATTAGCTCCTCGCATGCCCTCGCGGCCCGAGCGCGACCGCTTCATCGCCGCTCTCCAGGCACTATATATCCTCGTATTGTATGCGCGGAGGAGCGCGTGCGTTACGCATTTTATATATCTAGGTACATATACGTATACGGAGGCATCGTATCGACATTTTTCTGACTCTGGTACATTTGCGTCTCCCCATCCCGAAAGTTCGACTCGGGAACACGAGAGCCCCCTAACGTTCTAATTGTTTTAAAAATGGAATATTCGTGGCAAGAATATATAAGAAAAGGCCTTCCTTCATTTTAAAGTCCTAAAATATCAAATTTTTCGCCTCTCGGTCGTAAGAGTTCGTATAAAATTTCCTCGAAATTCTCGGCACGCGATATTAATGACAATACAGGCATTAAAAGTCATAGGGCCCGTTTAGAAGTTCACAGTTGAGTATAATTAGGTGTGATATCGACAAGTCTTCCATGGTCTGCTATCCCCGGTTTTTCACACACTAGGTCAAGCTACGTCTGGTTGAATCAGAGCTACCAGATCACCTGCGACACCCCTGTGTATATATGTAAAACGTTTGATTATATATATATATATATATATATATATATATATATATATATACACGTATGCCTGAGGGTGGTGCTCTGCGCAAACGCACAAGGAGGCGCCGCGGGGATCATAAATCGTAATCATCCACATATCCCCCGAACAACCGCTAACGCATAATTTATACCCTCGCGAATACATGTTACCGATGCGCTCCGCCCCCCCCCTCGACCCTGTTCCGCCACTTCCGTAATCTCGCCGACGCGTTAACGTCGCGTGTCTTTTAACGCCTCCCCACCAACCCGGGCCACTTCAGCATGATGCACCCGATTGCCCGCGACGCAGGGGCCTCTATTGCATTATCGAAGGCCGCGGGCGTTCGTGGAGGCGTGCCATTGTATTATTTCGATGGGACGGGAACAAGAGAGAGAGAGAGAGAGAGAGTGAGAGATAGATAGAGATATGGGGCGCTCCGCGCTTACTTAATGCGGGCTGAAACGCGGGATTAAGGTGACGCAAGGGAATTTGTGGGGAAGGGGGGGGGGTTACTGTGTAACAAATGCTGGCGGCTTCTAATAATATACATGTGGATTATGGGGGTTTGATGATATTGGGAGCGGATCTCATTTGTGGCGGGGATACAACGAATAAATCGGTATTGATGAAAAAGTGATGATAATATAAAATTACTCAGTGACGAAGACTGCCGGAACAAAATTCTTATCTTTTAGAGCTAGACGCGTATTGATAAGAAAAATCTTGGTAAGAAAGACGGATTAATTGATTTCATTGTCCAATACATTACAGATTATATTCTGCTACTTTTTTATATAAACATCTTGAAGAAAATAACGATTTTTTAACGAGGATCAAGAATATTTGACATCACTTTCAAGAAATGATTTATAAACATACAATAATCATTACTCATATTAAAGCTTCTTTCGATTTAATACAATATTATCATTTTGTTGTTATAAAAAAAGGAAATTATTTTAAACATTTTGTATAACAAATATCTTAAAAAGTCAAATTATATTTCTATTCACGTACATCTTTCAATTAATTGGTAAATCTAACGAATTTATTATGTATTTTTGAAAGTCATAAAACGATCGAATTGATAAAAATTCATTGCATAAAAATACTTATTAATTAATTGTTTTGCTTCTTTTTACTTATTTACATTTGCACATTTAATTCAACAACTATATGCGTTCACTTTTCGGTATTATATATATATAGACATGTAATAAAGATAAATTTTATCATCCGAAAAATATTCATGAAATTCGCTTCTATGGTTATATATTAAACTTAATGTCAAAAAATTACGGAGCAAAGAATTTCACTCCTCAATCGGGACATCGACATTCAGCACTTTATCCCATTTTCGTCTGGAATTGGAAATCTCGATACTGCGCGTCTTCTCCTATTGTAAGGAACAGATATGATAATAAAGAGCTTAGACGAGAGGGAGGATCCAGCGGACAGAAAATTCCAGCTTTTCACGTTCGCGTTTCTACGCAAAACATGCAAGAGAGAGAGAGAGAGAGAGTGAGAGAGAGAGCAAGAGACAAAGGGGGGAGAGAGAGGCTCTCGACATGGTCATAATTTTATATATATATATATATATATATATATATATATATATATCGTAGGGGTCAACGTGTGATCCTGCGGCTTTTTGCGCAGACTTCGAGATAGGTGGTTAAGAGTCAAGGCCACACGGCCGACAGAGAAAGAGAGATAGAGAACCCTCGACCAAGGACAGGCCGCACTAGTGTCTATACGTATATATATATATATGTATCATACCTGTCGGCCTATCGCTTTTGAAGCAACGAATATATTATGTACCTTCAGTTTTTCCCCGCGTCTCGGTGATTTATGATAAACTTATATATACCCGTTATATATACATGCGAGAGCCAGAGTTAGATTTTAATTTGCGGTATACGGACAGGTGTCGGGGATAATTCAGAAAATCATTTTCGTCACACTGTCGCCGTTTCTCGATTGGATGGGGACTCGAGGCACGCCTGATCCCGCGAGGATTTATCATATATAGATCAGTTTATTATAGGACCGAGGCAGGATGTGTTGAAAACTATTCATTATAAATCTGTACCCGCCGGAATCGAACCGTCCACCTATACAAAGTTCACATTTGTTTCCCTTATGTGAGGAGATGTTCTAATTCTTTCGTGTTAAATTAGTGTATATTTCGGCATTTTAGAAGTCACGAAGGCTATAGTATAAATTAGTGAAATTATATGGATGATAAGTGCAGAATTATGAAGCACTTATTTGTTCAGTGTAATATGAGTATAAGTAATAAATATCTTAGCCTGAATGATGGAGTTTTCAATTCACATAAGCGCTTGATATTAATAATGTAAGATAGTTATTATGGCTCGCCATCTAGTGGTCACTATTAGAACCGACCAAGAATATTGGAATTATTAATACAGAACAAGTGAACAAAACGATTATTTTACATTCGTTTCTAAGTCAAATGTAACTTAATCGACAAGCTAATCTTTCCACTCAATTGATCTTTGGGAGTACTATAGTTCGCTCGAACTGGTATGAGTAGGAGGCAGAGCCCAAGCTATTACGATCATATACAATATAGAAATTGTGACGAACAATTGTAGCGCTTCTTCAAACGCCTCGTCAGCATATAATAAAATAACTTTGAGGCGCCAATTTTTAGAGCTACGAAATGGAACAATTCAATTATCAAACATGATACTAAACTGTAAATGTAATAATTATCGCTTTGGGTGGGGGTGGATGGGGGGGGGGAGAAGATTAGAGAAAGATTAGCGAGCGGAGATTCTAAAAATAGTAACCTTGTACTCGTTATATTAACGTTTCTCTCGATATCTCGAGTGGAGGCAGCGTCGAGAATCAATACTGCAATCGTCCCGAGTGTTGCGAAACGGATCGTTGAAATATTTTTAGACGCTATAAAGACGTATGGCACTTCATTTGAATAATTTCGAAAATTATAAAACCAATCAAGGCTCGGGGGATTAGAGATTCGAACTTTCGCGTCGAGCTCTCTGTGTCTCTCCACCCTCTCACTCTCTGTCTCAAGTGTGTAATACCAAGAAGATGAAGAAAAAGACTCTTGGCTCTTCATATATTGAAACAGTCGATCGGAACCACGGGAGGTCTCTTCTGAGCAATGAGCATATCTCTATACATCTATATATATATATATATATATATATATATATATATATATATATATACACACGTGTACAGAAAGTTCCGAATGACTTACAGGCCCCGTCGTTCCTTTGCAAAGTCATTCCCTCTCTCGCTCGCCCATATATACCTCTTGCCTGTCGCCTCTCCTCTTCTGAATACCTCTCAACCATTCTACATACAACAGACTCCCAACCGCCATATTCCCTTCTCTTTTTTTTTCTCTCTCTCCTCCTCGTCTCCGGCTTCTTTCTCGTATTCCTCCCTTGCTTTACGCGTCCCAAGAGTTGAAACAATGAAAGCCCGCGCTCGCGAACTTATACAGCCCGCGCCGGCCAAAAGGTGTACATCACTCTATGTATACGTCTATAGTCAGAGACAGAGGGAGAGAGAGGGAGAGAGGGACCGTTCTTCGCTGGCTCCTCTCGTTTTCGCGTCTCCTCCGGTGCGGCGCGCACGGCGGCGCTCCTTTCCTCTTTCCACACATCGCCGCGCCGTAAGGTTCCGGATAACTTAGAAGTTTACTCGAAGCCGCGCAACGGCGTCCAGCGATCGCGCACGATCGTGCCGAGTTTCGTGTTTCCGACCCCCGCGCATATATATAAGTCACGTTCGCATTACATTTTTGCGTATTATACATATGTGTGTATATATATGTATGTATGTATGTATATATATATATATATATATATATATATATATATATATATACACATGCACGCACGAACACACAAAGGATTATATGAGTTCTTCGTTGGGTTGGGATTTGCAAAAGAAGACGAAAATATGTAAGCGCGGGTTGACGATGGCGAGACTGGGACTCCATACCGAGCAGCCCACATCTCCCGTTTCAATTTGTCTTTCTCGCTCGCTGCCCTCGCTCCCTCGTCGAATTTCCCACTCTCTTTCTCACTCTCCTCCGATTCCTTTAGTTCTTTCTCTCGTTCTGCTATCGTGTATGCATACATACATATACATATCATATACATATATATATATATATATATATATATATATATATATATATATATATGTGAAAGAGGCAGCGAGAGTAAGAGGGGGGGGGGTTTGTTTCGCTCTTACAGCGCTCGCGGGCCAACTCACGATCTACCGTGACCGCATTCCTAACCCCAACCCTTCACGCTTTTGGCCTCACTTTTAGTCCGCCCCCGTCCCCCGTCTTTTATCTCGTTCATCCCGCGTTTTGCACTCTTTCCGTTTATGACGTAGAGTGCCCTTAACGAGTCCCGGAGAGTTTTAGCTGCTCGTTAGAGTCCGTGCGCGTCCAAGTTCTATATATATATATATATATATAATACGCCAAAGTTTCTGAAGAGATACGATTGTGGTCCCCCATTATATATATACGTATAATGAATTCAGTATAATTCTGAAGCAGAGCTCTGTTGTGCGGATGTTACTTTTGCGCCGCGCGTGTCGCGCGTCTCTCTCACCTATATATATATATATATATATATATATATATATATATATATATATATATATATATGTATATATATATATAGATAGATAGCCGCAAAAAGGCTTCGCGGAGAAACTTTTATTATTAACGCGCCGCATCGCAGACGTTGCAGCCCGCGGAGTTTTACTGCTAATTGAGGGGAGAGAGCGAGAGAGAGAGAGAAAGAGAGAGAGAGAGAGAGAGGGAGGGAGAGAGAAGGGCAGAGGAATACTTTGCGGTCTCTTCGGGGTCGAGTCGTTGCGGTAACCCCACCAGATGTATATAAACTCTCTTCTTTTTCTGCGACTGTCTCGGGTGTTACTTGTGAAGTCGTGAAAAATTTCGGAAAAACGCCCCTGAACGAGGAGGGCGACTATGGACGAGAACGAGAGACGCATAAGTGCCTTATAAAAGCGCTTGCAGTTCCATTTAATCAGAAAATTATATATATAATCATATATTATGCTTCTTCAAATCCGAATTCAATTACGCGGAATTGAGCTTGGCGCGTTATATATATATATATATATATATATATATATATATATATATATATATAGGCGTTATGGTTTTTTTTTACGTTTCGATAAAATCATTCGGCTCGTGACGCAAGTGCGTACCAAGAAGTCGCAACGTTAGATTGCGTAAGCCGAGCCCAAAGCCTACGTACGGTCATCGCGCAGCCGAAGTAGTGCAGTCTAAACTTGAGTCAGACTTGCGCGCTGGTGAGAATTCCTTGGCCGGAGGAATGCGCCGATGACGCGCTTTTAACTCGAACGCATTGACGCGGACTTCGTTTTTTCTGCGTGAGCATCGTATGCAGGATCTCGGTCAAATACTAGAATATGAAAAATACACAAGAACCTGGGCGCGCGGCCGCTTGGACGCGACTTGATTCGTCCGCGGCGATGGTTCTGGATCGCCCGTGACCCGATTAATTTTAACCGCCGTCTCCGTCTCCCGCCCAAATTCTCCGTCACCGTGCATTCTTTCGCGTCTCGCCCCAATCATGGATCGTTGTACTTTTCGCTCGTGCAGCGAACTGCGCAACCTTCGTAGCGCTCGCGCGCATAAGTCACAAACTTCAAGTCCGTGCCGTACGCGCTTTCTACATTTTTCTCGGATAATATTTAGACATGTAGCTCGAGGTTTGGCAGAATTGACCGTACATTGATAGCTTACGACCTATTGTCGTTCAAGCAAGGGCTAGAACTTATCACAGTAAAAATGTCCGATTTCGCGTTATGCGGCTACTTTCCGTTTCAACAAGCGGAAACAAGTACAGTTAGATAATATATGATGATACCTCGATTTTTTAACGGTTTTATGGATAATAAATTCCTTTTTCAGTCCTCCCATCCAAATTGAGATTGGCCACTTAAAGGATTTTCAATGCGACTGCACGGGGCGTCAATCGATAGACGGGTACGGCTAAAAATTTTTAATTCAAAGAACGCTACGTTGAAAAGCCAGAATTTGCACGTTCTTGAAATAAAATGCAACATATATACGGCGTTGTTCAAACGTAAGCGTGCGGAATCGCGACAAGGTCGCGTTTGTCCTCCGAAGCTCAAAGCTACACCGAAGACCATAACTCGGCCATACTCTACGCGTATAAATTGTCCAGAACTATGCGATTCTTTTTTTTCTTTCCCTTTCTTGTTCTCTTTGTTTTTCGCAAGAGCCGATAGGCACAGGCTGCTCTTTGTCCGGGAAGAGAGTGTCGGACGATTGTCCGATCGGGTTCGAACGCGGTTTCGTCTGGCAGCGCCGCCCTGTCGAAGTCCTGTACTCGACCGACTGCGCGGCCTCAAATTCTATATATATATACCCGGAGAACACTGTATAGATTGTATGGGACGATGCCGTCTTTTCATACTCGCTCGTGAATAAATCATATTTCTGGTCTACTTCTTAGAGGAGATTTTAAAAATATATCCCATTATGATTCATCATTGCAATATATATATATATATATTTGTAAGTTATTCCTTCGTTAACGTATGAATTTTACAGGAGCCATATATGACCAAAATTGCTCTTTCGTTCAATAAAGTGGAAAACACCCTAAAATATTTGCATAGATCATTTCTTTTTTCCCTTATAAACGACCAATCGAATTTTTAGGTACGTCTGGGACCATTTTTCGCCAAACCTCGCCACGTCCTCAAATGCGACCTCAGAACGCCTCCTCCCCCCCACTCTTCTTCTTCTTCTCCTTCTCTTCGTCCCGTCCTTATCGAGATTCACGCCGGCCGCTCGCGACGCGCTGCCGGGCCGGGGGAGACGAGGGCGACGTAGGTGGCCCAGCGACGGACACACGCTGCTCGTTATCTCGCGCGACACCGATTCTCGCTTTGGGGGGGATACGATATCTCAACCCTTTCTCTCGCACCACCAACCCCCCCCCCCCGCCGCTGACGATTCAGCCCTTTGTTTTACGCTGGCGCGGGCTTAACGGCCACTTTCTCTTGGTGCATATGTGTACGTGTGCGTTGCCCTTTCATGCCAACGTACTGATGGAAGGGCGATCGATTTTACCGATCGTCGGAGCCGCTGCTGGCTTTTTGGCCGTGTCTCTGATTAATGTATTTACAACGTAACTTTTTTACATTATTTTTATCGCATAATGCAATAATTTAAAATATATTTTAAAATATAATTGGTTTTCTGTTATAGTATTATGAACGACACGAGGAACTTTGCTAGAAACAAGTAAGGTTTCCTTTATCAATTACTGACAATGATGATGTATTTGCAAATCATCGACGGTGAGACCAGTGGTCAGTTGCCGCGCCTCGCGTAATATGGACAGTACTTAAGGTTTCTGAAAAAATTTCACTTTCACTTCTGTTCGAGCGAGAGAAGCGGGAACTATTACAGAAGTCGCCGTATCTCATTTCTTCAATGACCAAAATTGACGCGATCCGATTGACTGATCCTAAAATGCAAAACAATTCGATCGAATAACACGGTCAATCCGATAAAACCGAACATTTGGAATACAGCTATATATATATATATATATATATATATATATATATATATATATATATATATATATATTAAATCGTCGTCTATTGTAGTAGCACAGTCGACAAAAATAGATCGCGACATTAATCCAGCCATCTGGCCGGGACCCCTGGATTTTCTAGAAAACTCTTCGATTTTCCTATATATAGAGAAACCTTGAGTTTCACTATATATATGTTTCTGTGCATGCACGTGTGTGTATCGCGGGTGCGTGCGAGTATCAGTCGATTCAATGGCGTGCATTGTCTTCCCCTCTTCCCCACATCACACCATTAAAGCTACCTATCCCGGCAGGCGTACGATTGTGTGTAATTGTGTGTGTGTGTGCGCGCGCGCGCGTGTGTAACTATACTATCTCGCACATTTCTTGTGAATATACACACACGCGCGCGCGAGTATGTACATGGACAATCGCCGAAAAAGTTACATCGCTGTTACTGCACTGAGCGCCTCTTGCCCTTTTGCTATTATATATATATATATATATATATATATATATATATATATATATATATATATATATATAGTGCTGCCTGTGATTCCATTAAAGTACTCACGCGCAACTGCGAGAAGGAAAAAGATCGCGACGACGCTATGTGAGAGACCAAAATCTGATCGAGAGCTTGGTCTTGTATATATTGAATATATTGTATGAATATATATATATATATATAGTTTTTACGAGGCGGTGCGCACGAGCTGTTGGAGAATTTTACGATCTCGTGCCCTTGGACATTTCGTAAATAGATTTTTTTTATACTCTTGTTATGCCGCGCGCCCACTGAAATCATTATGGGAGATTAACTTGTGGTGGGGCCTGAGAAGGTTTGGAGTTGCTCGAGGTGCTCACTTTGGACCGCGTATTGTTCCACGTATATATATATATATATATATGGTGTGTGTGTGTGTGTGTGTGTGTGTGTGTGTGTGTGTGTGTGTGTGTGTGTGCGCGCGCGTGCGTGCGTGCGTGTGTGTGTGTGTGTGTGTGTGTGTGTGTGTGTGTGTGTGTGTGTGTGTGTGTGTGTGGTGTGTGTGTGTGGTGTGTGTATGTATATATATATACACATGAGAACGCCATGGCTTTGTTAGCTATACGGACGGTCGATGCATACGTATATTTTGTCCGTCGGGCATAGAAAATTTAATTTTCTCATTTCTGATTAATACATATAAAGAAAGTATAACGCTGTAATTTAAACTACAGCGATCGTATATTATAGTTTTATTTGAGGGAAATTTTTAAAGCAGTAATTCAATTAAAATTTCACGGTCTCTTGGGGAATAGACGTTGCGTTGATTTCAATTGTTCCCAATTACAAAGTTGCCTAAATTGTGATCTATGTATATATTTCTCCAAACATTGTTGTCGAGAAGAACGAGGTCATTCCTCGATTTAATCCGCGGAGAAAATTGAAATGATCGATAATAACAGATATTTCATTCGCTCGTTACGATTTCAATGGTGACGAATCTAAATTACGAACAACTACTTTTTTATCCATGTATTTTACATATTTTACAGTCTTTATGTATTCGCGGTTATTATCTTCGCTTTGGTTAATAGAAGATATTTTTAGCGCTTTATATGTGTAATAACGTAACATCTAACAGTGAATTTGATTACGAAACTGCTCGGGAGCTCAAACGAGTTTACAAATATGTATTTTTTGTTTCTTTTATATAAGGTACGTTAAATTACACTTATGACATAAATCACGCACATAAATGTCAAAGCTCAATCCTGCATCTACCATTGTTTATCGATTCTTAACGTTGTATATTAGCATTAATTCATGAAGAACCATTCATTATTCATTAGATGCCTAGAGTATATATATATATATATATATATATATATATATATATATATATATATATATATGCCTAATGATTTATTTGATTTTAGAAATGGGAATCCTCGTAAATTCTTTTCTCTCGATGTGACAATAAATCTGTTTCTGCCAATTACGATTAAATTTAATGAATTCGACGCGAACAATTAAAAATCCGCGATTTCGGAAGTTATACAGTCGAATTACTTTGCGCGCCTTTCTACACCCGGTCTTGTACTACTTGCGCACGCCAGTCGGCTAATCTGCTTGTTCTGCACTGGGTTACTGCTTTTAGAATACAAAATTATGGGCCGTACGGCCAATAATATCGATGCGAGTAATAATTTTTAAACGAATTAACGTTTTGTATGAATGAACGTCATACTTCAATGCCTATAGATGACGGCGAGAAGGTGTTATGAAATAACATAACCTAAAACATTGGCAAATTTTCTATAGACGGGAAATTGGTATTTTATCTAATTATATTTGTATTTGACAGTTTATTAAAAAATAAACCAATTTTTATCAGCAATTTTTGGTTATGGGTAATTATTGTTTAATTCGTTTATTAGATCTTAAAATCCTCTGATAGAATGAATGGTGCGGACTAATTATCACCAGTCAAACCGGAAGTTTACGTATAACAATGAGTTTACGTATAACAAGTGAGCTACAATAGCCCGTCTTAGTAGAAATCTTGGTTCTACATATCTTTTTCTATATAGAAACTTCCGTTTCGATTTTTATCGGTGACATCAACAGCGAATGGTGAAGCAAGAGAGAAAATAGGTTAGGATCTTAAAGTAATAACAACTTGTATGAATTCTATTGATGCGATGATACTAAGATGCTGCTATTGTGTTTTTAATTAATTAAAAAACTATTATTGAAGATAAGGAGATTTGTAAAATTTACTGTTCATACGATAAAAGGGTTTTTTTAATCGATAAATAATATTCTAATTTAAAATTTTATTAGAAACGTTTTAAAATTAGTTATGAATATGAATTTCTGTAATCTGAGCTTATTGATGTTCTTGAGTAATAAAAAGTAATTAATTGAGTTAAGTACAATACAATATTCACTCGGTTATTCTACTAATTAACAGAGTAATTTCACCTCGAGATCAGTACGCTGTAACTACCGTAATCTATAATGTTATTCGGATAGATGCGTCATTAAAAAACAGAAACAAACAAATGATTTCGAAGCGCGGGCTTTCAAATTCCTACGAAGTTAAATTGAAGTTCTCTTCAAATTGATGACCTTATTTCGATATTGCAGAATTACTCGGAGTTCCGAAATGATTTCAGTTCCTCTAAGCGATTGGGTTCGTGAATTCTTCAAACGTAATGGAGAGAGAGAGAGAGAGAGAGAGAGGGAGGGAGGGAGAAAAGAAACAATGAATCAGGTGTGTGGATATATATATATATATATATATCAACTGCCGCCGCTGGAACCATTACCCCATACATTCACAGCGTAGCAACAGCAACGAGAGAGAAGAGATGAAAAAAGAAGTGGCGGCATACTTATTCTTATATGAATATATGTACGTATATATATATACGCGCGGGAACGCGCGTTGCTGCAGTTGACACCGGAGAGGCGTGATTGCTCTGTTATATATATATATATATATATATATATATATATATATATACACGCGTCTGGATTTATGTATCCGTTTCGCGTTATAACAAAGCGACCCCGCGCGCTGGTACGGCGAACGCGCGACACGCCGATTCCGATGGTGTATATATATATAGTAGTACGCGCGAACTCGACCGTTGCGCGCGCGCGCGCGTTGATCTACGATTGTGTGGCTCGCTTTGTAAAGATTACAACTGTACATTTCGTCGGACCGACGAGCGCGTGTGCGAGCACAGGAGGTTGGGGGGAGGGGGGGTCAACCCTGAAATCTCTCTCATACTCTCCAGCTCGGTCTCTCGGTCTCTCTGGAATCCTGGTCCTGGAGGAAAGTTTTATCGGCTGAAGTTCGTCCTACGGCTCGCTCGCCTCCTGGGGGGGGGGAGGAGATCTCGTGATTATGCGTACGCTCTAAATTGAAATGAGCCGAGCACTGCCGATAACGAACGCACGCGTTCCTTTACATAGGTATAGTAATTAGGACGAGGGCGGATAGGGGCAAATCGGACACGGAGCAGGATAACGTCGTTCTAGCTTCGTTCTCACAGCCCGTGGGCTCGATAGGTATCCGGGCCCCGCGTATCGATCGACGGATGTACGCGATTTCGATGGATTTTCCGCCGATGCAGCGCTGTAACTTTGATATAGAATGTGGCTGATTTACAATCGGTCGATTAAACCGTTACCGGACCAACTGATTAAATTATTTCGATATTTCGAATAAAAACTACATATGTGCGAAAAATTTTCTACGTTTCAATCGGTGAAAATCGCTGAAAGCCAAAATCTGATTCTTAATTAGCAGGATGGAGCTGAATGCCTGATCAGCAGTATTAAAACAAACTGCGGTCTAATCCATCTTATTTGTACTAATTTTGCATCAATTTATAGTCGATACGCTACATATTATAATAATACATGAAAAAAAAAAGTTGGGACAAAGTTTTTCATTCTAATTACAAAATTATAATTAAATTTACAATTTGCAACAATCGAATAGGTAAATATGATAGGTAAATATTAAAAAATCATTAAATAACAAATGTCATTGAGTGTTTGAGTTAAAAAATTTCATTAACAACATATTTAAAAATTCAGCTTTAAAATTTTAGTTTACTTTACATTGGCGCAAAAAAATCAATTTTTTTTTCATCGATTTACACGAGTAAAATAAGTAATGACAAATACATTCAATTTAAAGGTGAAATGAAATAAAATGCCACGTTATTGTCTCCTTCATTACAGTGATACTTTAAACCGGTATTAGATGTAAAACCTAGCATCCAACTCACCTAAACCCATCTCTCAAACTTCTATAGAGCACATGGTATTAAGCAAGTAAGTGTGTGTGAGAGAGAGAGAGCGAGAGAGATAAATGGACAGATAGAAAGAGAGAGGGAGGGGGTCTACTTAAATATAGAAAAATCAAACGGAGATCGATGGTCGGGGAAGATTACCTACGACCCCCCCCCCCGTTTCTCCTCCTTCGACTCCCCGACGCAATAATAATCGATCGGACGAGCGGCCATTAGTCAAAGGCGCGCGCGGGCGGGTTATGACTCTTATTAACGACAAAACGAGCGTAACCGATCGGAGTCGATGCGGGGCCGGCTGGCGGCTACTGCCCCCCCCTTCACCCCCCACCCCCGCTCATTCCACTCCGTCCCTGCTCTGGAAACGGTTTTGCGCCTCCGCTAGCTGCGCGCTCCACCCCGCGGCCGATAGACTTTTCTCCTGGGGATGGACGCGTGACTCTCCACCCCCCCTCTCTCTCTCTCTCGCTTTCCGACTCGAATGCCACACACATATATATGTATGTATATCTGTATATATATATATATATATATATATATATATATATACACATAGATCCAGTTGCCAATACGCCTCCGCCCCCGAGCGAGCCGATGCTATCTGATTAGCGCCGTATAATGGCGAAACTCGTCGGGCGCAAAGCGTCGGCTTCTCTTTCTCTAACGGTCCACGGTATATATACACTATTGAGTCTTATATTATACACTACGTCAGCGGAGGCAGCTCGCGAAATATGGCCCACGTCCGCGGATTCTTCGATGCGTTCTTGGTTATTTCTTTTTTTTTTTTTTTTCATCTTTCTTTTTGTTCTAAAGAGCTCGCGTCGAGTCGAGAGGTTGCGCATAAAAGAACGCAATATTGTATACGGCGACATCGGGGAGAGGCTGTGAAGCGAACGATTTGCGGTTTCTTCGCGTATGTGTGTGTGTGTGTGTGTGTGTGTGTGTGTGTTGTGTGTGTGTGTGTGTGTGTGTGTGTGTGTGTGTGTGTGTGTGTGTGTGTGTGTGTGTGTGTAAATGTTTGTATATATGTATGTATATAGAAAAAAGTCCGGGCCAAAGGCGCGGGACTGGGAAATCGTTTGGTTTGCCAATACGTTATATAGGAGGAGAGAGCGTTATCGAGAGGTGAGACGATTGGCCGCGACAACGAATTTGCCGCAACAATATAACCGCATCGGAGAGAGAAAAAGAAAGAGAGAGAGAGAGAGAGAGAGAGAGAGAGAGAGAGAGTGCAGATATCATTTTTTCAGATCGTAGGATAAATGATTTTTGCAGCTAATACATAAATATCGTGAGGAAAGCGTGTTGCGCGCGTGATATCGTGTGATTAAAAAAAATAAACGAACGTTTACAGAAATTCATACTTTATTATTGAAATTTGCATTTGGAGAAAGTGAAAAATTCTTTGTTTTCTTCCCGAAGATTCTGATTGTATATATTATTTATCAATAGTAACTATTGCCACAGATGAATTTTCAAGATTTACCATTATCTTTTGATAATTCTATTATAAGCTGATCTGGTAGATATCGAGAACATGTGATTTTTTAACAAATTTGTCATTTCGGTTGGGCATGTATACGAGTATGATACGTAAAATCTCCAGTGCAAGGGACCAATCATATTTGATCATATTAATAATGGGCAAATAGATGTCTGGCCGATTCTTCAACCGGTTCTATTTAAGCTATGGATAAATCACTGACAATGTAAATTCATCGCTTTTTGCCATTAGCAATACTTTGAAATCAATAGTTTTCCACGCAGGGCTGGGGCCATTAATTAGGCTTTAAATTCTTACAATAGATTTTTCATCCCGAATTTTCGCCATTTATATAAAATCTTCTCTTTGGTAATTTTCATTCAAACATTCGGCTGGCTTTAAAACCGGCCAAAATTTGATTTTCCGAGCAAGAAATAATCTCGGATTTCTCAGAGCGTCCAAATTTATTCGTTAAAATTATTCTTAATTTCAAAAGATTACGATCTCCGGCGTGTGAATAACTCGTGCTTAAGTCACGTATGGCAAGTTACTGGAATATATTCATATAATGAATAATTTAATATCGGCGTACACATTGGCGCAAGAAAAATAAAAATGGATAAGTTATATAATGGACGATGAGATAAAAGTCTTTTATTTCATGTTGCCGTATACGTTACCCAACGGAGAGGGAGGAAGATACATTGACTTTAATCGTGCGAGCATTGATTTTGATACGTACCTGCAACAAAAAAGAAAAGATAAAAACGTTAATGATATAATAAAATTAGAGATGAATTATAAGCTTGTAGTAGGCGAACGAGCGCCTGGCATTTCATTGTCAGAGCGAAAAAATCGAAAATAATTCAGGCGCGTCCGTTACTTATTGAAGAAGAAAAAAAAATTTCGCACCGAAGTTCAAATCTATATTCAAATTCAAATTCAAATTCGATAGCTGGATCTGACCGATGATCGTATACTATTTGCATAGATAGACGAAATTCAAGCTTCAATGTGGGGTACAATCGTTGGGCATTCGTGCCAATTCGATGTAACACAAAGGGGGTTTTTTTCATCGCACTGGCATCGAATCAGTAAGCATGAAGCAATTAGTTGAATAACGTTGTGTATATATACACATATATACACACATACGACTTTATACATAGTACATGTGAAGTACCCGGGTGAAGAAATATTTTCACAGACTCTGCAAATTCGCTGCCTCGGACCGGTAATTCGAGTGCGTATGTATAGTATACGCATAATTATAAGCGTCGCCTACACTCCGCGGGAGTATCATCGTATTAATTAGATGCCGACGGATTATCGCTCGGGGGCAAGGAAGCTCGCTCCGTTATCCGCGCTCGTGTGCATTTGTCGATTTGTATGTAACAGCCGCGCCGGCCGTGGATATAATCGAGACCTCGCGCGTTCTAGATAATGTATATATATATATATATATATATATATATATATATATATATATATATACATATTAATATAACAAAATAACGAGGCAGCTCTACCGCGCGGTATCGGAAAGCGCGTATTCCGTCGTTCGCGAGCTTCCTTTACCGTCGATAAATAATCGGCTGTGCCGTTTGTCCGGCTGACTTATATGCGGACACGCTTTATTGTCCAATCACCGAAGCTCGATAGGTGGTAGGGGGTCATCGAGTCCGCGCTACGAACGTCTCTGAACGGCGCGCGTTTGCGTCCAGGTAAGGGCAGTGCAGGCCGAAAATGCGATGCTCGCAGTGATAGAAAAAGACGGGCATAGGGACTATCGGGTAATTATATTGTAAAACAATAATTGGCGAGTTAATCGCGCATTCATCTGTTATCGAGCGTCCTCAAAGCTGGGCAATCGGTCACGTCCATGGGACAACGGATCAAGAAGCGCGATCGCGTGAAATGTGAATTTTTAACCATGTTTGCCAAACATTCAAGAATTGCAAAACTGTACAGCCTGCAATGCCATCCCACGAATGGAACGTGCTTAATTACGCTCCAATGGAAATTTGAACGCTTTTACAGCGAATTCTCACTGCGAATTCTATGCAATCTGCATCGGGTCGCGTCGGCGAAAGAAGCCTCCATGCCAATGTTCTGCGATAAGTTAGAGAATCTAATTGAACGGCAACTACGAGGGGGGGGGGGTCAGAATCAATTTCTTTACCATTTCCGTCCGTTGATCCGTTATTGATATTGGCGAATTGGCAGGACTCAAGCTGGGAAAATCTCTTGTAATTTTCGCGTGGAGGCCGTCGAATACACTTATATTAGTCCATTAACTACACCGTACAGAGAGAAAAATGACGTTTCGAGTTTCTAATCTGATGCTCGCGCGAGCCTAATTCTTACATGCGTATACAGCCAATTCTACTTTATGGCGATAATATAAATCGTGTTATTTAACGTCTGCAGATATCTTTAATTTAATACTATAAAATAACACACTATATAGAATACAGCGTAACCTTACCGGCTATTAATATAAATTAATTATATAAGTTATGGGCCTGAAATTGTCATTATATTCGAGGAAAATTATATATTGCGTATCTATATACACAAGACCATTTATTACCGTTCATCGTAAATTTCAATTTTATTCCACAGATCCAACTCGATGTCTTTGCGACTATATATGTATATATATATATATATAATATTGCGTAAGAGCATAATTTATTTTATTTTCCCGTCACGCCTACAATCTAATTGTGTAACACCGACTGTATTTACTGAATAAATCTTTAGATATACACAACACAGTGACGGGATGAAGAATTCTCCATGCTGCACGCGCGAACGTTGCAAATTTGCAGGATGAGTGTTAATTTGTTCGTTTGGTGCGTTTGTTTGTTTTTCAGTTTCACCTACACCTTGACAGCTATGTAATTATGACATTTTCTACGCTCCCGACAGCGCGAAAATCCCCGTCTTTATTTTATTCGCTTAACTCGTTTTATTTGCAGCTACATATCGGGCTCGCAGCATTGTGCATTGTTCGTTTATATATATATATATATATATATATATATATATATATATATATATATATATACATACATATATATACGTCTATAGTAAATAAGTTATACCACATGAAACAGTTAGTCGGAGCCGCTTTTTTAATTTGCGCAACAGCAAAAAAAAATTAACACTAAACATCTGTCAATTCAAAAAAAGATCTCGTCCGCGCCATGCATCCCCAGTTTATGCAAAGCCTTTTGTATTCAAATGGCCGCTACGTCGTCCCGTTAATTGTTCGGGCTGGCTCGCAACGTAACCGCGGAATGTTTATACGCAAGGTATATACGCAATAATCCACCTTTGAATAATGAAATAAAACATAATTGAATCTTCGGCCTTTCCTATTATGCGCGGGGCAGACTGCATAATAATTATACACTCTGCCGGTGCGCGGACCGAGCGCCCGGGAGATTTGATAGTTCGGCTTTTGATTGCGTCATTTTCCGTTACGCGCGTATCCCGTACAGTTTATGTTTCATTTCTGTATTAACCCTCCATCTCCCCCCCCCCTCCTCAACTTTTCTTCACCCCTCGCCATTTCCTATCAAACTTTTTAATAGGCACTACGTTTGAATAATTCATAGGTTATTTGCGCGTGCAGCGCCTGAAATTGTGTACAGCTCGAGATCTCGCGTCTGGGCTCTCCTATATCTATATATATATATTCAGAAAGAAACGCAAAATTATTAATGAAAAATTGTAAAATTGAAATTAAATTCAACTTCGAAATACCATCTATATTATATATAGCCATCTTTTAAATTGCTCTCTTTCTTATATGTTTCATTTCAATAAATTAAGCATGTATATATACACATAAAATTATGTGTTAATTAGCAAAGCGTACGTGAATAAATTTCCAGATCTTGTGATTGTAAACACGCTCGGCGCGAACGCGGCGTATCGCCCGGCGTGTATATATATATATATATATATATATATATATATATATATATATATATATACATTGTACGTCGAGCTGCATTATGCCCCGCTCTTAAACTGGTTTGACTAAATGCGAGCTTTTATTTTCAGTCGAGTTGAGCCCAATGCCTAAAGCCCCCCCCCCCTCGCTGTACGTAAAACGCGCGTAGATGAAATGTGCGCGAAAATAGAAATGAATATGCGTGCATTACAGATGACAATGAAAACAGACTCCCCCCCCCCTCCTTCATCTAATTGGGCATTACAATTTATTGACTGAACGCGCTTAATCTGGGATTTAGTGCACGAGCTTACTTCTGATTATTATTTCTATTTCTCGGAAATTTGGAGAAATATAATAATGATCGGACAAATCTCCATCAAAAAAAATTCCATCATCTTCAAGTACGAACTTTATACAGCTCCATTATAACGTCGAGATCTTTCTTTCGAATTATTTCAATACCTTCTAGACTCTCGAGCACGCGCGTCTAAAAAAAGAAAAGAGAATATAGCCTGGCCAGTCTTTATCCTTTCAGGCATGGAGAAATCCGCCCTCCCCGTTCCCTTCACTATTCACGCTCGCTGGAAAGTGCAAATCACCGCTGATTATTATTGAAGCCCGGCCGAAATTCGGGCTCGCCCAGCGGTTGTTCCGATCGTGACCTTTACAAAGGTGAGGGGGGGATGTAGGAGTGCTTCTTTTTTTTTTTCTTTTAGAAATGACAAGCAGAATCGTGGAATTTAGATCGGTAATGTAATTGCTGTTATATACTATAGGTGGATAGATGTGGAAGTGAGCGAGTTAAGGGTTAATTTTTGACGATGAACAGTCACGATTGTACTGGATGCCGTAGTTAAAGTCACTGCTAAAATGCCGTACGTCTCTCATCCCCCTTTTTTTCTGGCTGATGTCGCTTCATTGTCTCAAGAGTATTCGTGAAATGATTATTTTCCAATAAAAGCTTGATTGTAGCGCAGAGTTGATCAGCGCGTACAACGATGTATTGAAATAGAAACAAATTTACTTCTGAGCCTTGAGCTTATCTACAGTATGGTGATATCGATAGATCTGTCAACGACCATAGTGATCGTTCTTTACTAAAAACTTTAAATTATCCGGAATACCCGTGCTTTTTCCACTCGAGTTCCACATTGCATAACCATTTCCTTGGAACGGACTGAAAAACCTCAACGGCCTATATACGGCCTATCGCGAATCGCGCTCCTCGAACGCACGCGTTATTGTGCTCGCTGAAAACAATGGGACGTCTCTCAAGCGCCGAGGCTTTATCTCCTCGCCCGCTCTCTCTCTCTCTCTCTCTCTCTCTCACTCTCTCTCTCTCCAAGTTTCGGAAAAGCTGTCCGGAAGCAGGACGCGCGTCGAGAGATCGATGTCCAAGAGATAAAACACGTACCGGGCCACTCTCGACTTCTTCCTCTCCGCTATCGACTGTGGCGCGGCGCCGCCGTGGTGCTACAATGTAGAACTAGTGCGACGCCGCGGCGAGGCTTCGTTAACGCGGCACACTTTTGGCTCGTCGGATGGTTCCGCGGAGGGAATCGCTCGGGGATCGGTATACTTTTCTACAGCGCGGGTGTCTATATACATAAACGGTTGTAGGAGATCGATGGAGACTGTATAGATCTAAACCAGGTTAAGGCCCCTCGTTGCCTCTGTCGATGGACGAGATTGCGGCGATCAATTTTTTGAGGCGCGATAGAATCGGGCTAAGTCAGGAGCCTCGCTCAATACAATTAGATTATCATGAGCGTCGGCGTGTGTAAATATTTGATATTCGGCTTATCGGACGGATTTCGTCATCCAAGATGACTTTGATTTCCTTCGCTTGCAATATTATATTGGAAAACGTTGCCTTCACGGCTTTGGAGTTTAGTTAGTTTTACTTATGTAAGTTAAGCAACTCCTTTAATCCTGCTGTACTATTAAGTTAGCACTACTGTATACGTTGTGATAGTTATCAATGAAAAGCTGTATTTATACCATCTATTATGCGACTGAATAGTAAAGAACAACCGTTAATCAGATATCATAGGATTGTGCTAACTTGGTTCACGCTCAAGATGTATACTCAGTAACTGAGCCTACAATGACAAAATTAAGATTTGTGAAAGAATCCCTATTGTCTCCCAGCCACGGATGGTTTTCAGTTAGCTATTGGGCTGTTAAAACCCACAACTGCAAAATTCGAGGCAAAAAGCGGTGCCAAGAAAATGTTTTTTTCTAATGAAAGAACCAATAAATCAGTGAAATCACTCGAAAGAAACAACTATAATCAATCAGTGAAATGGAACTAGACGATACAAATGAAAATTTTAAAAAATATATTACGTAGATAGAAAACTATCGATCTGTGTATCAATACTTCGGCATCCCTGAAAAAAGTATACTATACTGCGATCTCAGACGATAAGTGGACTGCTATGGCGTTATTTAATTCAGATAAGGCAAATGTACCAATAAATTACTATCTGAGGATCGCACGGTCATATTATGTAAATTTTAAATAATTCGAATCTCCAAATAGCGAGTTTGGGTTTATTCTCTGTTCAATGCTGATTTGTGCAAAAGTCAGATTATTATTTAAAAAATGATTAGTTAAGAAAATGTCAACTGTGCGCCAGAACCTATAAGCTGAAGAACAGTCCAGAATTCGTGTCCCAGTACATGACTAAAGTTACATTTTTCAAAAACTAAATGAATTTACCAAAGAATAGCGCATTACTTAAGAATTATTGATTTCATAAAAACTTATATACAATACATCAAAGCTTCAACCGTCTTAAAACTAATTGTAACAAAATAGTCCTTTTAATAAAAACGATGTTCGAGGTTCTATGGCACATAGAGCATGTAATACAATTTAACGTCTCAAAAGGTCGCTTGCGCTGGGCGACCATTGAAAATCAAATTCATATTACATTGGAATCAAATTCCAAAGTTTCATGATTCAGATGCAAATCCACGATTTCAAATTTTTCTATTAGTAAAAAAAGGCAGCGTCCTTGAATGTTACAAGTTTAGAGTCAAATGATTTCTTTTTAAATCTTAAAATAAAATAAAAATTGTTTATTTGGTTAAGTACTCGAAGAATATTAATTTCTCATTGGTACATTTTTTTAAAATTATACCTTATTTCATTTTTCTAATCTCTATTATATTCACTATCTATATAGATTTATGTAGACATTTGAATACATTTGACAAATGCAAGGGATTCTTACAATATTTAAAACATAATCCAGAGATCCTTGATAAAATAAGCTCTATAAAATAAGCAATTGGGTATTATAAATAAAAAGAAAAAGTAAAAAGAAAACGAAAGTACATATCCACGTTTGTATATTATGTTTCAGCCATGTAAGTAACACCGTCGATTACGTATAAGGTAAAAGTGAAACGTGTAGGACAGTCCCGGAAAAAGGATTAAACGTGGAAAAACGTATAGTACATATACGTATATACACTCTGGATGAGCTTTTCTCTCGTTCTGCTGCTGCGCCCGGCTACACGCGTTCTACCAATGTATAATAAAAGCGAGAATGATGTACGACGTCGGCCGACGAAGATAAGGGAAGTGCCAAGCGTATTATTCTATCAGCGTCTACTTATGCATTGTGCGCGAACCTCAATCGCTAATGATTCGCTCCGTAACTATCAGTGTTTCGTGTCTCTCAACCTCGAGCCGCGCAATTTACGATCTCCGTCGCTTGCGAAAGGTCGATAGGCATCCGACGCCGAGACTTCCTTGGACATTCGTGGGCGGGAGGAGGATCGGAGTTATACCCTCCTTTTGGAGACACTTTAAAAAATATACATATAAGTTAAATGCGTATCCTTTGGAGTGCGAGTAATACACTTGTATATTAAATATATACAATGATGTACTCTGCGCGAGAGCTCGTGCGATAAGCAAAGAGTGACAAATTAATTCTTTCCAACGCACGGCTGCATATGAATACAGCAAGAGTTGGTTCATCAATTAGGGAAATTTTTATCACATACGTTAAAAAGTCTATATATATATCTTTTACATTAAAGTCCACAAGTTCTTAAATAATATATGGTACTAGAATCTTCGGATGCATTCAGACTACTCAATTGATTTTACAGCGCACGTCCAAGAACTATAAAAGTGCATCATAAGTGTTATAAATATGTTGGCATAATTCCGAATTGGCTTTGACATTGCGCACTTGATAACAATTCAATTATAATGCAGTAAACTTGCTCTCAATGCTCGTGTGATTTTCTCATCAAAAAGCAATATTTTTAAGCCCCCCTCCCTCACCACACGACACTTATCTCATTATTTAATAACGCGCTGCTTATCATCCGTCTCCGAAACTCAATTCCCTTGAGAAAGGGGAGGGAAGTCGGATCGTTAATTCAATTTTAATCCCTTCTAACTAATCAAAGCCTTCGTACCCTCGACGTTTATATCAATAGTTTAGATTTAACGTGCACTTACAATCAAGGCAGCGTATACATAGAGGGAGAAAGAGAGCATCGCTTTTGAAACTCGTGGCAATCAATTTCAATCGTGGATAATTTGGATTAGCAAAAGCAGATATAAAAATTGCAAGCGACGTTACAACTTTGTTCTCTCTCTCTCTCTCTCTTTCTCTCCGCCTCTTCCCTTCTTCAAGACTGCGCATCACTTAGCCACGATGCGTTAGCGAATCTCCAGCCCCGATATAGATCCAATTTAAAGAAAGCCGCGGCCTCTCTCCATGTCCTACTCCATTGATTCATTGGCGAATATAAATCCAGCCCCCCCCCCACCCTCGTCCTTGCCACATCCCTCGCATATATCCTACAGAATCGCGAATTCCCTGTGCCCGTGCCAGCAGCACCGGTGGCTGCGGCAATTGTGCGCGCGCGCGCGAGTTTCGCAAAAAGCCAGTCCCTCGCGCGCCGCGGCGAATCCGCAAAACGGTGCAAGGCTTCGCGACGCGCAGCGTCGGCGGCCGGCGGCGAGTTTTTGCCGCGCCTCGCGGTCCGCGCATCAGGCAGCCGGCCAGATCCGCGCGTTGGCACGTATTGCGCGCAGAGAGGTAGAGCCGCTGCCTATATAAAGTACGAGGGGAAGACTCGTCGGCGAGACGCGACGACGTCTTATATATATATATATAGACGAGCGGGACGCTTCTCCTAGCGTACGCGTACGCTACGTGTGAGCGCGAGATGAGGCGGCGGCGGCCGCGACGACGAGGGCAGGGGAAAAAAGCGCGGTGCAACGCCGTGCGCGGCGACCGGCCGGGACGTCGACCCCGCGGTGCAACGACCGCGACCGCTCTGGTGCAGTAGTGCCTGATTATGGTATGGATCGGCTAGATAACGAGGCGATTCAGCGACGACCGGTGTGGCGGATTGCACGAGCTACGCGCGTTGAGATTGATGATGTTTCTTTGGCCGGGAGTTTGGCAATTTTCGTAAGACAATAGGATCGTTGCGTCAAATATAAGCTATTCTGGACAAGTGAAAAACGTGCAAGTCTCATTTGAAGGGGGGGAAAAATTACGGCAGTTGGTAAGGATGTTGATAGTAAAGTTTTCGAAAATAGAATGCATCAGATTTTTAAATAGTCAAGGTATGCTTCTGAGGCATGCTCGACGATTAATGAATCATACACAAAATGAACGAAATAAGAGCAGGTTTTTTCCCTGATTAGGCTTTTTTTATACATCAATTGAGGATGTCTAATTCTGATGTGGGAATATTTAGAATTTTTTTAATGTGGAAATGACCGATTGTTTCATTACCCACGTTGATTGCCTTCAATATAAAAAGCTTGTTCGGTGTTTTTATAGACTTTATGTATTTGGAATTATTTTTAATTGGTAATATTTAGCATTATGACTGAAAAAGCTACTGAAAATTTGTTATCGAGATAAAAACGGTGTTTCGGTTTATTAGTGAACAATCATTGCAATACTTCTAAACAAAAGAGCTCTGTGTGTTAGATGCTTATTAAAATCAATTTCGTGAGCGTGACCATCAAATCCGGCTCAGGAACAATTTTCTTCTACACCTGCAATAATTAATTCGTCGCAGGCCTCTCTTGGAAAAGTTAAATTGACAAAATTTAATGGCACTCAGCGGTTTTCGAAGTAAATTATAGTCAAGAAATGACTATTCGAGTTCGTTGATTGGAAGTATATAAGTCATAAAAGACTTTCACAGCCTCATAGAAAAATATCGTGAAGAAAGTACGACTTTTACACATCTATAATATGATACAATATGCTCAAAAGCAAAAAAAAAAAACTGTATTCTAGAGAAGGCCGATATAGCACTAAGAAATCGTAACTAAGACAAGATGCATGACTTCCTTATAGATATCAATGCACCAATTTTATTGCGGATAGAAAAATAAGACGTAGTTTCAGTCAAACAAAACTGACTACCAATTCGCGTGCATGTAAGTCTTGAAACTAATTGCTTTGGTAATGCAAGCAGCGCAACTAGATATCATATGTTTTCAAAAATTGGGAAGAACGGGACATTAATGCATTGATGCATCAGATTTCTAAAGAGCTAAGAATTAAATTTATGAAAGTCCAAGATGAATAATATTGCTAAATGGATACGACAATAGCAACCTCTAATCCTGATTAAGCTCTCTTTACACATCAAGACAGGAGATCGAATTTTTTTATGGGAATGGATTGTACGTATATTGCTAATATATTCTTACTTCCAACAGATGCGTTTGTAAATAGCGAGACAACTGATCGCTACCTTATCCATATTGCTGTCAAACGAAAACTAGAGCTATGTCGATGTTTCTGATCAGGTACACGGTTATTCTCCAAAATACCACAACCGATACAATACGAGGATCTGTAATCCAGCTCCCACATTCATACTCATTTCACCACAGCGTCACAACACAGTGCCTCATTAACGAGAGAAGAAGAAAAAAACATAGATCAAGCTGTTCTACATCAAACTTACATCGGCTGCTGCCCAAATCGCTGTGACGCGTGCATTGGTCATTCACCGGTCTAGAAAAACCTTGACGCTTGCGCTGAGATTAGGCGGTATCATCGTCGTCAATTACACTGAGGGCAGAGCCGGGAGACTGCTTGCGTCAGCCCCACGGTGACTTGACGAAATACCAGCATCGATTCATCTTCCCCTACATGCAATATATATATATATATATATATATATATATATATATATATAATATGTATGTATGTATGTATGTATGTTTTATAGCTGGGGCGACAGCCCGCAGTGCGCGTACAAAGACACCGGGCCGCGGGCGATTCTCCAATTACAGCTTATATACCGTCAAGCCGCGTCGGCTCTTCGTCTCTCGCGCAGTCGGAGGTGTCGTCGCACCATCAGCGGAATTTGAAGCAACCGGTGTTCATTATATATATATATATATATATATATATATATATATATATATACACACACAGCTACAATCTGACCAATTCGTTAACTCGAAACTCCCTTCGCCCCGTCTGCACAATTGGCGAATGGTCGGTAGAAGTACGCCTATGCTCAAAGCAGCAATATAATCGTTTCATACTTACTTATGGTATAGTTTTGATGAAGATTATACTAGAATCCTCGAGCTATCGTATGATAAAGAATATCAAAGAGCACCTTCTCAATTATAACTTCCATTACGTGTGCTTTATCAATAATCATTATGAATTCCAATGGCTATAAAGTCTCGAAGATGAATTTTCCTTCAAAGAGAGTTAATCTTGAAAGATCAAAGCTTAACGGGGTCGTCGGAGCAAACTTGGGAAATATCGAAGAACAGATAATGGATGCGAAGAAGAAAATGAAGCTTGCAGATATTTGAGACAAATGAAAAAGCATTTGAAAAAAATCTCTCTTCACGTTCATTGAAACTAATGTAAAAGTATATCTGAGAAAAAGCATCTCATCTGATTGAATTCTTCCTTTGGAGCAAAGTTTATATCAAAACAAAAATAAACTCTAGAGGTACAGCCTCGTACAGATCCACTCGCCTCTGCAAAAATCATACGACCAAAGCTGTCACTCGTTTAAAAAGAATCGAGGAGGTGGGAGGGAGGGAGGAGAGAGAGAGAGAGATAGAGACGCCAACAGACCCACGTCCTCAATAAACTGCCCCTCCGGCTAACATCATCAATGAAACACAGCCTGCCCTTCTCCTCTTTGCCCCGCTCTCGCCCAATCAACGCCAGCAGCGTGCCTTTCATCTCCGCCATCCGGGCGAAACCGACATGCCCGGCCGCGATCGGAGATGCCATCGTCGTCGTCGGGCGTCGGCAGCGCGTCATCGGCGTCGTCTAAAGAATGGGGGGCGGAGCGGGGGAAGGGAGGGGGGGGGAGAGCACACGCGAACCCGGAAGTCTCGGGTGACTCCCGTGCACTCGCGCGGGGACGCGTCGGCCGCGGTAGCAGAGAACGGGAGCCTTCGACTTGGCGGCTCGGGCAGAAGCGGCTCCCGATCCCGGTTTATTATACACACACACGTCCGTCCCTCCTCTCGTGTTTCCTCGTCCACCGCGACCACCGCGCTAAACTTCCTTGTAATATACTGCCAGTGAAGAGATTAAATCTTCAGCGCCGGCCGTGTCGGGGGATCTAGAGCGCGATAGCGATACGCTATGACAACGTGTATACGCTGCCTAGATTTGCAAATTCCCAACGGATGGTTCTGTGGCTGTGTAAATATATATATATATATATATATATATATATATATATATATATATATAGAAAGGAATTATGGTTCAAATCGATAGGCTGAGAAATTTTGTTCGGACGATAAAGTGCTCGAGTCTGTATATACTATGTTGAAAGCGCACAAACAGCAAATTTGATTGTGCGAACATCAAAAACTTCCAGACTTTTCTACCTAGCTGTTGGACAGATAATATTCGACAACTGCAGAATCTCGAATTGTTCACTACGACGGGTATTTTATTAAAAAAAAGATCCCATCGCGCGTTCAACTTTAATTTGAGAAGCTATATAAAATGTTTCGATCTGATTATTATTAGAAACCTTCGTTGTAGATGATTTTTCTTTTTATTCGCGTTTCATTGCCCACCAGTCCATAGTAACGACTAAAACAAATTTTTGAAATATTTACTCGCGTCATCGTGACCATTGACACCGATTGTAAAAATCTAACCCTTCACAACCTGGTACCTGAAATTTTCCCTCCAAATCTGCCATGTCGGCATCGTGGCACAATAGCCCTCACGGTGTCCAACGTGGTGCAAGTTTTCGTTCCCATTGATAAAGCCTAAATTACGTCAAATCCGGCCAATGCTAGGTGCGTGTATATACAAATAATAAATATATCTAACTATACTTGTCATATTACTGGAAACTTGCCGATTTGTCCACGCGACCTATCTCTGGCCCATCTCGCGATTCTAAGCGCCACCGCGTCCCTCTGTCGCAATCGCGCTGGCCCGCCGCGTGCTCGTCGCGGCTCTTCTCCCGCCTCCATTCGAACCGTACGCGCGCAACGCCAAAGTCCGCGCCGCGGAGTTCCGCTCGTGCCTCGCGCGTTTCGAATCTCGGCGCAGAAAATCTCCGTACACGCGACCGCGACCCCGTCCCGGAAGCGGGAACGGCTCCCGCGAACCCTGAAGGTGGCGCGATTCGCGGCGTTCCGACCATTTAACCCGGCTTTCCGACTATATGAATGCACGTGTTTCGGTCGACGAGCGTTCGCAAGTGGAAGCTAAGTTTCGGTTTTTGCGGAGTGCCGCTCGTGTAAGTGTATACATATAGATACGAGATGCGGCCGACGATCAACTTTTCTTTTAACCCCCCCCCCACTCTATCTCTCTCTCTCTCTATCTCTCGTTGGACGTCCCGGCAAAAAAGCCTCCTATTATAGCGGCTGAAAGCGAAGAATCAGTTTTCGAAACTTTCCTCGGAATTCCTCGCGCGGCGGCTTCTCCGATTCCATACATAATGGAAGGTCTTCGCTCTCGTCGGTCGAGCCAAAGTCGTCCCGGTACGGCTTGGACGGTAGATGATTGCGGCCCGGTCCACCGACCGAGCTTCAGGACGTGAAATTTGCCCGCAATCTCGGGTGCACGCGTCGTCGCTTCGTGGGGCGACCGACATTGCGGATGGACGGGCGCGCGTAAACGCGACCGCGCCCCCACACGTGCCCAGAATCCGGCCAATTAACGCTCGATCCCGAAAGTGCCTCTCGCGCATCGCGGAAGCGCGGAAAGCCGACAAGACGTTGCGACACTCGGACTTCTCTCGCTTTTGCGTCAATTATACGCGGGAGGCTACTGCGTCGCGCGCTCAGTCGCTCGGCTTATTATGTTTCCACTCTCTCTCTCTCTCTCTCTCTCTCTCTCACTGTATATATATATAGACTCGGTCACTTTTCCCTGACTTTCTCCCACCGTCCGATACGGTTGCGCGCCTTTAATTGAGTCGGCGCGCTTATTGTCGCTCTCGAGTGAGCTAGAGCTGTAATTCTTCTGTTGCATTTATGGACTATCAATGCGACGAAAGTTTAAACGCGACTCTTAACTAAGCTTTTAATTAACAGCTCTCCATTGTGAATCGTTGAATTAGTAGGTTACCGCCATGCGCATGCATTGTGCCACGTTGCAATTTGTCGCTTCTCGTAGAAGATGACTGTAACGTTAAATCTAATTTCTAGGAATTGTTTTAACTTGCGTAAATATGAATAACTGTACGCTGACGTTTCTTACAGAGGGTGGGGGGGGGGAGAGCAAGATCAATCATATCCAGTTAATTAAAAATGTATCCGTTCAAATAAGGAAATGTTGCAGTAGACAACATTTGAAAATAAATATTAACCTTAATTTGAAAGCTATACATACTTTACCCGTTAGTTCGCTGTTCAAATACGTATCCATGCCGGTATCTTTATTCGAATCTTCTTACGAATCTTCTTCGATCTTTTTCGTCGGGCTATTGAGAAGCTCCCAAACAATAATAATACACCATAATCTATCGGGTCTTCGACGCGTAATGCCAGGATATAAGCCACGAGAGGTGAATATTCAATGTGTCGTGCTCGTGATCGCGCGCGTATGCATGTGTGTGTGTGTGTGTGTGTGTGTGTGTGGGTGTATGTGTGTTTAAGTATATACATAACAGCGTCAAAGAGAAGCCGTTAATTTGATTTCGCAGCAGGGCGTAAAGCAACATTCGTTTCCGCGCGCGCACTCTGCGCTTCGGCTTTCTATATACATATATACACGAACTTTGCGATGAAAACCGTAATATCGCTGCAGCTTAAATAAGCCGATCGTGCGAGCTTTCTATTAATACACTTTGTGTATATGTGCACATACACGCGTGCCATAATACATACCATGTATAGAGCCTGCTTTTCCTCCCCGACGCGGAGGACGACATATTTTCTAAGCGCAGGCCGCCGCGCGCAGAATTCCGAATCCATTATATTCTCGCCCATATCATAAATAATTCACTACATATAGTATGGGAGTAGAAGAGAAACACGGGGAACGGATCTCTGCGCGTATATTTTAGCGCGCGCGAGCCGCGCGGTTCGCTTCGAACGCGGCGAATTTAAAAATGTTTAACGCCGGATGCCGCGGCGAGAGGGGCAAGGTAGGAGGGGTTGTAACACGTGACAACGCGACCACATTGAAAAGCCTCTGGTGTATAATTCATAGAACGGGAGAGAGTGCGGGAGAGAGAGAGAGAGAGAGAGAGAGAAAGAGAGAGACAGAGAGAGAAACTTTAATATCATTTTGGGCCGCGTTATGCAAATGGCGTTGACTCTCGGCACATCCCGGTACTTTTGTAAATAACGTTTGGAACGTAATCCGGTGTACAATTCAGGCTCTTATATGCAAAATGACGAGCATGACGCTCTGGGAATCGTGCAAATTTATCTGTAGAGAAATGTTTTTATTATCACAATCCCTGTTTTAAATTATATATATATATATATATATATATATATATATATATTTACATATATTTACATATTTATTGATTGGAGGAATTTTTTGTGAAATCGTACTTCCCATCTTGATTTCTTCAATTTCTTCACTACAAATCAAGTTCCTGACATCGGTGTTAGAAAAATTATTCCTATACTTAATAATTTTATAGTTAAGGACAACTTTACAACAATTATTCATTTTACGATTGTGATTAAATAAACAATGTGGAACTATCTAATTCTTTTAGATGTAATCATTCCCTAATTATCTGACATGTATATTGCATGTATGTAAATATTATGATAATAATTATGATTTCCCACAGCCAATATCATAAATCTAATTACAGTTCGACTAGCTAAAATTGTAACATGCATATTGTTAATAATTCGTTGAGAACAAAATCTAATGAAAAAATACGATTATCAAACTCCGATCAGAACTAGATGCGTTCTTCTAATACTACATCACACGATAATCGTACAACATTTTAATTTTCAAATACGACATAGTTATCGATATAAAGAATGATCAATCTCAATGTACAATTGTTTTTTTCATAGAGCGGGTGTATTTTCAAAAATTTATCCTCTCATTTTTAATTTTCGACATTTTACTTCAGGATCGAAGCGATAAGCAGAAAGGCACGATTACGGGTATTATATAATAATTCAAGAATCCAATTTAAATCGCGTCCCTTGAAAATGTTAATCGTGTACGTTTACGTTTGGGAAAATTAGCGCTCCAGCTGAAAATAACCGCAACGCAATTCTTTTAAATGACAGACAGGGGCGTCGGCTCCCCCCCCCCCACCGCCATCGCTGCTTATTCCTCGTCTCGTGTACGCGTCTCTTCGCGTCCCTTCCTCAGCCAGAGCCTCTATATTTACATGAGCGAGTCACGTCTTGGAAATTTTGGCCGCTTCGAGTACTACGTACGTGCATATTAAACGCGGGATGGATTTCCCCCCGTTTTGCCTCCTGCACGACTCGGAGGCAGAGACTGTGATGAGCGACTATGAGCGAAGCCTTTATTCTACAATTACAAGAGCTTCGGGCCTCAAAGCTCGTTGCATTCCCAACATTTTTTTGTTTTCGTTCAGACACAAATATAGTTTATTGTGAGCTCAATGGAATTGATATATATATCCGAACCTTACTCTATAACACAAGCCCCTCGCAAACATGCATATGTAAATATAAGTAAATAAATAAATATATCTGATGCAGAACAGAACTCGATATATATATATATATATATATAACGCTTATTATTATAACTATTATTATTAATATCATTATTATTCCAGCTAAAAAAGGAAGGCATTTAAACCCGCTACATATAGATATACATGTATAATACACATAAATTTTGCATATCCTTTCATTCGGTCAAGGCTCGCGCGCCCCGGAATATATATATATATATATATATATATATATATATATATATATATACACATAATGAATAAAACATCCTTTGTGCGTCGCATTAGCGCACTTACAATCTCCGGGGCCCCTTCTCTCCTCCCCGATAGCATCGTCCTGTTTATGCACTGTCCATTCATACCTCGCGAACAAGTAGCGACATAACTGTATTATATGCAGACGCGTGTATACATATGCGAGTCTACCTATTATATATATATATATATATATATATATATATATATATATATATATATATGTGTGCATTGTACGTGCGCGTACGCGTCTATAATGTATACAATGCGCCGAGGGGCGCCCCCAATACGCTCTCTTGCGCGCCCTGCAGACGAGCAATTTATAGGCCTACCCGCGGCGGAGCGAGCGCCGAGCTCGCCTCTTTCTCCCCGCACCCGATATCGTACGGGGCGAGAAGATGAAGAATTTCCGCGACGCGATGTGCCGCCGCGGGTCGGGGACTCGGGCGGTAGGGAGCGGGGGGGGAAGAATCGAGGTGGAGACGGGCTCGAACCCCCCCCCCCGCCTCTTCCGCCTCCCAACCCCTACGTGTTTTGACAGCTGGAGGAGGGGCGCGGCCGTGTGCGGGGAACGCCCGCGCAACGCATACGCGCGAAACGCGACCGGGCGCGCGTGTCTCGCAAAAGATGATTCGTTCCTCTACATCGTGCGTGTGTATATATAGATATTCCGTCGAGAGGTGTACTTTGTAATTCGACGGACGATTTTCACCTTCCGTCTCTATCTTTCTTTTCCGCTCTCTCGCCGCAATCCCACTTTCGTCGATCAGTCTCGAAGTTCGCGCGACGCACGAGCGCTGCGGGCAGTTGCCACTGGCTCGCAGTTACGCGCACATGTAAATAATGTAAAAAAATTGCGAATTACCACATTTATATTTATTGCCCGATAACGAAACTCGTTTCGAGATTGTATGTAAAACTCCCCGTACGTTAGCACTATACATCGATGGTTCGAATTCCAGTTTTCGCTCAAGTTGGATTGGATTTTTGCATAATTTGTAGAAGTTTGAGGGAAGCAGCAGGGGGGGGGCAGGTCGGAAATTGAAATGGAAGCGAAGAATTCAAGATCGCAGTACGTCGCAGCGCGAGTGCAGGAGAGGCTACCTTACTACTGGCGCCCTAGAAAGTTTACGTTTTAAATTTAAGGTAATCATCGTGCACACATTAATATTCAACTGTATTTTTCAGCACGAAAGCCGAAAAATGTCGTTAATGTGGCGTTTTTTCAGGTTCGAATTGTCAAGAGAAATATATTTCATACAGTTCATATAGATCGAAGTTGGATTTAAGCGATTTACAGGCTTTAGAATCCATATCCTTCGGAACTTATCAGCTGATCATTTGATTGACTCTGTAATTTATTTAACGCCGCTAGGTGGCGGCAGTCCAAGAAACGCGTTTGCGCATCAAGAGAGTAAACGGTAAGGCTAGGTTGTCACAGTTGGCGACGCTAATCGTAAAAAGTGTTCAACGTCAGAATCCTTCGAGCTTTTCAAACTTCATTGATTTTAAATTAGTTTGAAATGGATTGTAAGCAGCTTAACTGTTACGATCAAAAACATAAAAATAAAGTACCTGAACTATTTAAAATCTACTGTATTGCGTCAAAGAATTTGTTCTATCGATTCAAACGAGGATCCTATTTTAAATAAATATCCTTTTTAAAATTAGTTACGATTAAATTTAGTCTTTGTCTTCAAAATGTTTGTTGCATTTTCAAAATCAACTGTTAACAATGCTCACGTAATTTTGCCGTGGCTGTATGAAATATCGGATGTAATAATTATTAAAGTATACAATTTACATAAAATAAGCGCGAATGTTTCGAATTGCGCACGCAGATATCGCGAAAGGTGCGGTGGAATTTTAAAGTTCTTTATTCACTTTGTTCGATTTGATTCATTTGATTGCGGTCCGGCCAAGGGAGGGGGGCCTCAATTTTTCAACAGATTTACAGAGCAGAAACGCAACTTTTCGTACGGTCCGCGAAAAAGAGATGTTTCGGATAAGCAGCACGAATTCGCTGAAAAGGTTAATATATATCAGGATATCGTCGATTTATATCCTAACGATAAATCTCCCGACCCTCCTCTCTCTTCCTCTTTATCTCTCTCTCTCTCTCTCTCTCTCTCTCTCTCTCTCTCTCTCTCTCTCTCTGTTATAAAATATAAAAGTTGAAACGGTCGCGCGCATCGGCCTCCTAAATCACCCGCGTACGTACGTACAATCACCGCGCGCCGGCCATATTTACGCGCGATTTTCTCGTCCATGTGTATTATACATATGCGCGTGTATTGTATATATATATATATATATATATATATATATATATATATATATATATGAGTGTGTGTATATATAGGGATATATAGACATACCCACACGTATATACGCGCGCGATATAATCGTACAAATGCGTCCCGAGCTGCTCGAAGGCGATGCATCACGGGCTGTGCAGGGGCGGCGGGCGGGCGCGGCCAACAATGAATGAATGAACGCGCGCGCCGCGTCCGCCTCGTCAATGAGAAAACTGTCGCGGTCCAATACCTCCATATAATATATGTGTCTGTGTTATGTATATATATATATATATATATATATATATATATATACATAACAATCGGAAGCTCGGACTTCCTCTCCCCCGCGCACGAGGCGATCTAATGTCAGTGTCTTCGACGCATGCATATATGTATGGACTCCCGCGCGCATATTTATACCCCGTTGGCTCTCTCATTATCCGGCACGTGCCCGGCACGCAATCGGCTCCCTCCATCTCTCTCTCCCCCCTCTCTCTCTCTCTCTCTCTCTCTCTCTCTCTCTCTAACCGGCGCATCAATCTGCAAAAAAAGTCGCTCGACCGTGATCAGCAGCGCATGCATGCATGCATGCATGCATGCAAGCAAGCAAGCAAGCAAGCCTGCCAGCACGGAGGCGAGGCGGCGCGGGAGCCGATGGTTTCATTTGGTTGAACGTTCTTTAATAGGCGCTCGTTAGTAGAGATGCGCCCAATTATCCCCCTTTCCTCCCTCGTCTACCCCCCCTTGGTTTTCCTTTATGTACACTCGTCTCGCGAGTGCTCGGCCTTTCAAGTTTCGCAGCTTGAATCATCGCTAAATCGGAGTTACGTCTATATATATATATATATATATATATATATATATATATATATATATATATATAGTCTAAACGCTTTCTCCCTCTCTTAATCATATGATAGGCAATATATACTTTTTCAAACATCCTGCAGTAACATAAGATTAATTGGAGCAAATTAATTTTAGACGGTCGAAAAGCTATAAAACTGCCATAAGCTGGAAAATTCTCCTTAGATCCTAGATCCATTTTTATCTGACTCGGTATAAATCTTTGAAAAGCAATTACAGCTCCCTTCCCGACTCTGTATATAATAACCTGGTTCTTCATTTTATCCGATCTTTTCTGTTTTTCCCTCCCATTCATTTACATTTCTATATATATAGCTTAGGCGTTGGGTACAATGCGTCCGAGCATTCCGGTATATTCTACACTTCGACTGTATAGTATATATATATATATCAGCTGGTAGTGTCGCGTACATGGAGCGCCAGGACCAGTTTGCCCACACAGACGACGACGGCCGATGACTGTAGGGGTCTTCGACCCAAAAGCGCACACGCAAACATGCACACAAACACGCACACATACACACTAGTCACCCTTATCTCGTTGGCTTTAATTGATATGAGACTATTTCATCCAATTGCTCTTATGCATACACACATATACACATATGCGCTACGTGTGTGTGTGTGTGTGTGTGTGTGTGTGCAGTCACACACATTTCATCGACATATCGAGAGGCCTTTAATTGAGAGCTGCGCGGACATATATCTAGATTTTTTTCTGCTGAATTGCCGCCGGAGATCGGTAGCCGCCTTCTTGCATCCGAGAGTATTAACAGGGGGATAGTATAGAGATCCCGAGGCCTTTCTTAGCTTTTTTTCTCTTTTTTCCAGCGAAAAAATCGAGTCAATGCTATCCTATATGTATATATATATACTTACGACGAGGTAATTAGCGCACGAATTCGCCGAGTATAGAAGGAGCGAGTGCTTGAGTGCGTGTGTCTGTGTCGCGTAACCGATGTGCCGATAAATGGTATACATTCGTGATTTATAAACTCGTTTACGAATCGGCTTGGCAAGATAAGACGGTGGATTTTTCGACAGTGCGCTCCTTCAATGCCATATCTTTATTTGACAATTATTGCAAGCGGATATTCATATTGGAACAGGCGTATCTTTATATCCACACACACACACACACACACACACACATATATATATATATATATCCTTTTCTTCGTTTCGAAATGTTCTTACACGTTGAAATCTGCTGCTGGCTCGATATATTGCAAAAAAGAAAAACGGGGGAAAAAAGATATCGCGAGAAGTGCAGATTGCGCAAACGAGTGTCGCGGCGAAAATGCAATAGATCGACGATATCTATGTGGACTGTCGTAGAAATGGCAGAAAATGGTATTTAAAGGCCGATCCTACAGCAAATTTGGACAATTGATCGGTATAGCTGCTAAATGGCATCGGTCAACGATGTCATTATTTCACTTCCGGCCCTCTTTGGCCCAAATAGAACCGCCCCCCCCCTTCGCCACTGGGCGCGCACGATCAGCCACGCTTGAGATTCCTCCCATCCTTATATGGATAAATATAGGTACGGGGGCTGATCCTCGCTCTACCGTAATACGTATGCAGCGTCGACCATCGTAACGCGCCGATCTCGCAGTGCCGTTGTAAAAAGTGTTGGAAGTACTGAATTGAATTCATCGCGATGGCGAAACATTCGAAGGATGCATGGATGCAAGGTTGATCCGGTGGCGATTGAACGTTCGTCGGTAACAAACAGAGCTGTAATGCTGACCGGTATCCGATGCACCCTTTCCGCAGTTAATCACGAAAAGAGCTTTAACCCCAGTCTTTTCCATTTTAGAAATTTACGATGGTCTAGATGGCGAGCAACGTAATCACGTGTATTTTTTAAATTAATATCCGTTGATTCTGTTCTATTTAATCAGAAGCATAAAAATCATCTTTCGCTACTAGCCTGATTTTTCAAAATATCGTTGATCTTGCTCAAATTTCTTGCTTTTGACAATTCTAAATTAAAAATTCTTCAAATTAGATTTACACTATGATTTATCTATATTATAATCATAGCAATATTAAATGTTATTTATTAAAGATTTTTCACATAACTTATTCTTCAGAAGATTTAATGAAACAGAAATAAAATGCAAAAAAATTTCTATTCTTCAAATGATGTTCATGTTTCCTAAAAT
Source organism: Sycobia sp. Sy_11 (assembly GCA_018907035.1). Lineage (NCBI taxonomy): Eukaryota > Metazoa > Arthropoda > Insecta > Hymenoptera > Epichrysomallidae > Sycobia > Sycobia sp. Sy_11. Next base: position 87,780 of record JACCIC010000002.1, on the reverse strand, counting down.
TAAAAAAACTATCACTTATTTTTCGATTTATAAATAATGAAAGTGCATAAAGTAATGAATAAAATATCTCCGCGAAAAAATAAAGTACTTGAATAAACTTAACGGTTTTTCAAAGAATAAAATTGGCAATTGAAGATGGCTCCTGCATTTCTTGTTCCTAGAAAATCGACAAAAACGGCATCTCTTAGGTTTTGAACGACCGAATAGGTCGAAACCGCATAGCGATGGAAAACTTCCAAAGTCAGATTCAGAAGCAGCTTCGACGCGCCAAAAGCCAGCCGACAAAGTACAATCACGTCCCCGTAACTTCTCACCCTCGTCGGAATTATGATTTACGGAGATCGAACGGTACCGCCTGGTTTCGTAGAAATTTTCCATACTTCGATAAGTGCCAAGGCCGGCCCAACGGATTTTCCATAGACTGCGCGTCGCGTTCAAGAAGACTTGGCGCGGACCAGTTTTCATCCCGTCCGACCGCTGAGAACGACTCAATGAAAACGGCCCCGCCGTGCGTTAGTCGAGATTGAAGGATGAACGTACGAGCGCGACATTATGAGAATCAAGAAGCCATAAAATGTTTGATATATATATATGTGTGTGAGTGTGTGTGTGTGTGTATATAAATCCGGCGTTACGGTACGAGCTTTACAACGTGAAACACGATGTTCGTGCCGCGGTGGCTCGAGCCCACTTTGCATAAAATAACGATATCCAAAACATCGGGACGAAACATTTTTTATTCGACATCCAATGGGCCGGGGCACTGGTTTCTCGACATATAGAACTGACGCGTTTCACAAAATTCATGATAAAATCTGTTTAGAATTTATTTATATATTTTATATATATATATATATATATATATATATATATATATATAGAATAAAAATATTACAACTTGGCTTCAAGCATAGTTGTAATAGCCGCAATGGGCAAGTGTCGTGCACGCTAGATTTAATTTCTAGAATTATATACACTGTCTTGTCAAGGGATTATGTATGTTTGTGCGTACATGTAGAAAAAGAAACAGAAAGAGAGAGTTAGGGAGGGAGAAAGACGGGCTTGGAGCCAAGAAAATTGGCGAGAGCCGAGGGAATACATGGACAAAGAGAATCCGTATATAGCGGGAGGAAAACAAAGGCGTGAATATCTCGGAACGGGGTTGAATAATCCAGCCGGGGTGATGGGGTGGAAGAAAGGGGCTTCTCCCCGGGAGTGGCGAGGAATTCACGAAGAAACATATAATGCATCAGCCAAAGTGTGGGGTATCAGTGGCTATATATATATATATATATATATATATATATATATTATAGTATGTATGTATATATATATATATATATATATATATATATACACAAACGTGAACCGCGCGGAAGGCTGAAAAAATACGTATTATATGCACGTAATGTCGCGCGCATCCTTGCGACCTCTCTCTCTCTCTCTCTCTCTCTCTCTCTCTCTCTCGCACTCACTCTCTGGTTTCATCATTTTCACCGTTATTTCCATCTATAATACACACGCCCGGTATATCCTTGGGATTTCTGTACTGAAAGAAGCCGCAGATACGCTGCAGCCGTTGATTTCTCTCGTGGCATCTGATGATGGAAACGATGACTTACGAAAACACGTATTTACGGCGCTATTCAATTACGGGATAAATGCTGTGCCCATTTCCTGAATTAAATACACCTTGGATTTTTATTTTATCATAAATATATAGTTGTGTTTACACGCACTTTACAGCCAGTCGCGACGGACAAAGTTAATTACCCATTATGTGGAAAATTAAACCTTTTGTTGATATTTTATACAAGAGTTTTGCAGTATTTATACTCGTATTATTCTATATATAAACAAGCATTTTTTATAGTTCATAAAATTACATTAAAAATTTTTTAATATTAAAGTTATAATTATAATATAGAGATGATATATTGTCATATCTATCCAGTTGTTATTACAGTATCACATATAGTCGACAACATAATATACGAAATAAATGAAGTCCGTTCTAGTTTCCTAACAAAAAGGCTATAAAACTCTTTTTCTTTATTCTTAAACACTAATTCTATACATTTCGATTTCAATCGGCCATAATCTATAGATCGAAAATATTAAAAATGCAGGCTAATATCTGAAATAATACACGGGATGACAAACGGCATATCTGCCAATCGGTCCTCGTGAACAACGATCGGTCTTTCCGTCGCAAGCAGTTATTATTATTACTGTTTTAGTTGCTGTTGTTATTGTCGTTGTTTTGTCCACCGCATAGCTGTCGTTGTGATTATTATTTTTCGCCGTTGCCGCATCGAGGAGCCCGCTGTTTTTTTTTTTTTTTTTTTTTTACAAAGCGAGTGACGCTCCCGTGCTCGGCGAGAGCTGCCAATGCGCCCGGACCGCGGAGATTATTTAGCGCCCCTCGACCGGGACAATTGCTTCCTTTTCCGCGCGACACTCTCGCGGAGCGTCGGCGTACGCTAGATATGCGGGCCGACGCACTCGGCGAGGGAAGGAAATAAATTCGTCCGCGGCTGCGCCGCAGGAGAGAGCGCGCGTTCGAAGCTATTTTCCGGCCCGACCCGCCGCCGTCCAGTCCGCATTAATTGGGACGCTTTTCACGTGCAGGCAAATCGAGGAAAAAAGAAAGTCGGCCTAGGAAGTTCGGCTCAGGAGCCCGATTGCCGCTCGAGCGCGCTCGATCATATACCGAATGATTAGTCGCGTTTCGTTTAAATATTTATGCAGGGAGCTAAATTACGGGAAGTGAATCACAAGCGTCGAGGCAGTCGGAGCTTACGGACTATTTCTTTTCTATATGTGTACGGATGTATATATATATAATTGCTCCATCAAACTAGGTGATAAATCTCATCTAACGAGAACGCTGGCGAGCGCGCAAGACGTTACAAATGAGGGTAGCAAGGAGCGATGAGCTTTATAACGAACGGCTGCAATGAAAATACCGTGGTAAAAAGCACGGGGATAGCTGGGGTGTTATATATAGTTTTTGATTGCAGATTAGCGCGAGGGATCGAAGCATTGAAATATTTCAGTTTATAGTATTGGGTCCAGGTAGTTTTGTGACGGTCATCCGCTAAAAATACAGTCCTTCCCTTTACAGCTCGCCCATCTGTCGTAAGGAGTCATTGAGCGCGACTGATTGGCACGTACTACCTTCAAACGTTTGAAAGTTTCGCCTGTCGCGAAATGAACGGACGTTGTAAATTATTCAGAAAAAGATGCTTCGTTCTAGCAAAATTAAAGATTTTTTTTTTTAATTTTAATCAAGGTTAATTGTCAAATTCTTCAAATGAAATATAAAGTTGAGATAGCAATGAGTTTCGTTTATTTGAAGACCTCTGTGTTCTCGGTGTTATCGGGTCACAAAAGCTGCTCGTAAAAGTTACTTTGTGTATTATAGACCCGGTGTCGACCGAAAGAACCGCTTCTGATTAGCCTGCATTCGGTCCCGATTCGCAGAATCGATAGCCGGTGGCTGGACGAATTTCGTTTCCGAGCCCGTATGGTCGTGTGCGATTTCTATACACGCCAATGAGGCATTGAAAGTCTTATACGAGTCGTTAGGAAGAAGTTACAACCGACAAGGATGAATACATTATTGATTGAATGGTTCCTTTCATTTTTATTGAAAGCAAAAGATTTATAGAGTATTTCAACCAATGCAGTTGCTTGAGTTTCTCGAAAATCATATTGTGCAAAAAGAAAGAAAGCATATGTATTATTAAGTATCTCGTACTACTACCGCGCGATTGCATCGAACATTATACATTCGTTCTCGAACTGCTATCGTTGATAAGTCATCTTCGAAAAAGATAATTGAAGAAGGAGCGAGATTGCGTTCTCGCGACGAACGTTTGGACTCTTTGAAATCGTTGCCTTTTCAAATTCTAATCTTGAGCCGATGCAAGCCGGGCACGAGACCGACAAAGGAGCCGAGCGCCGTACGTACATAGCGACGCAAAAGACGCGGCTCATTATGCCGGGGAAGACGTCGATGCCATGCCATCGGAGAATGTACTTTAAATCTGGCCTCGCGAGAAGGGATAAAGAGCCAAACTACGCTAGCGCGACAGTTGGGCGTCGGATGAAGCACGCGACTGAGAACCTCAGGCTGTGGAGCCATCCGAGGGAACGAGCGATATTGCCCAAGAGTCCAGACACTGCGCGACGTGTTCCGGGCAACAAGGCCAAAGAAATCGATGGATTCCTGTACAGGGCTGGCGCTAGTCGCGGGTCTGATTCCGGTATATGTATAAAATGAGTATTTGCATGACAATGCGCGAGCACCCCCAATTTGCCGGGAGCTCTGCTGCGTCTACAGTTCGACACACTGGACTTGGTGCCGGCCAGTGATTAACGGTCAACACGCGCTGTGGTTTTCCGTGCATATATAATAGGGCTTTTTTCGTGGATACGGGCCAATAAAATCAACGCCCGTCACGGTTCCCCCGTCCAATATTTGTTTTTCGCAGTGGGGGAACATTACAAGCTGTGGTTCTCGCCATTTAATACAGACGGAATGACTTCATCCAATGCCTGTCGGGGATCTCGTTTTGAAATGGCAATTAGTTCTAACTACTGGAACCCAGTGTAAGTGTAAATGACAATTAGTTCTAATTACTGGAACCCAGTGTAAGTTCCTCGGTAAATCCAAAATTCAATCGCTCGTAAAATTTACAGTGTGTATTCCTATTTACGTTTCACTGTAAGTGTAAGTACAATAATATTTAAAATTACAGAATCGATTACAGTAGTTTTCACAGATTCCAATTTATAGCAAGCAGATCCTGACGAAGAGCTGCTATTTAAAGAGCAGCTTCCGAATGTATTAAGATTGCGAGAATGGCATTTTTAATAATTATTGCTGATGAAAATTTACTCTGTAGATACACTGGTAACCGATTGGTGATTTAATTTATACTGGATTACAGGTAATTCTGGTAGCTTTCACTGATTCAAATTTAGAGAGAAGGTTCCATTGACCTTTGGAGGGAGGTGTTTACTTGCAACAGGAATTTTTCTTAATTAACAATCTAATCTAGAGGGGTTATGAATCAGCGACCGGATTAGCGTTGGGCTTTTGGCTACTTTAAAAGTCTTCACTGATTTCAATTTAGAATGAAGACGCCAGTGAAGATCACTTTGACCTATAGAGATAAACCTTTGCGTATAACATCACTACAATGTTCCTTTCAATTGAGATTAATTGGAATTTATTGTATAGTGTGTATGTTGATTTCCAGTGTATATGAACTGATAACGATCAAGAAGTGATCGAGTGTCTATTGCATTCGAGTTTTTACATTAATTGAAATTTCGCAAGTTTGGAGTTCAAAGCATCCATGCATGATGGAAGTATTCAAAGTTAAAATGTGTAAACGACTTATAGAGAGAGAGAGAGAGAGAGAGAGAGAGAGAGAGAGTCTGAAATTGGGCATATCTTTAATTCTCGCACACTTCTCCTATTGGCTGTATATTTAGCAAGTAAAGATTGTGCGATAGAGAAAGACTCGACCAAATCGCAATCTCCCCTTTATATATATATATATATATATATATATATATATATATATATATATATATATTAGCATTAAATATTTCCTCCACGTCTACAACCTCTGAGGTTTTGAGTTAAATATAAGATGCACCTTATTTCAACGGCGGCATGCGTACACACGCGATAAACGTCAGCGTTGCCAATGCAACACGCGGTCAACTTCGACCTCAAGCATGGACTAAACAAGAAAACAAATTTCCATCCATCCCCGAGGCTCGGAACCGCGGCCAGTCGCGAGTTCACCAAGAAACAGACTCCTCGAGGCCCCGCGTGCCGCCCCCGCGCAATGGTACTCTTAATTAATTGGGAAGCGGGCGTTCGATGGTCGGCCGCGAGGGGGGGGGGGAGGGACATCGCCTTCGGGTTCAATTAGGCCGCGCGCTCCCCGACCCGAGCGCGCACGCACGAAATTCCCGGGCAGCATGGGAGCAAGAGCCGAGATAAACGCTACTGCACCTCTCCCGGAAATTGGCCTTGTTACGCGTTTACCAGTGCCGGTTCACGTGACGGGACGGGCTCACCCCTCCCGTATAACGCCTTCCGTTGCCCGCTGTCTCTCTATCGCCGGTTGACAAGGTCCCCTCTCCCCCCCGCCCCTCCACACCCTTCGGCCCCCCGCTTTTTTTCTCCTCTATTTACTTTGGACTCGCACGCACAACCGGCGCACAAACACGCCTGGACATCGGTCTGTCGCCGCGCCATCTGACAAATTGGGCGTCGGACGCAGTTGGCGGAGCGTGCGAGGAGGTGGGGGGAGGGGGTGGGGTCCTCTATCTGGACGGCCGACTAAATCGATGACAACGGCGTCGGGGCGATTCGAAAGATTGGCTTGTTTCGTATAAACTGCTATACACAGACCGCCGAAGAGAGAATGCCGAGGATGGACGTGATCTCGATCGAACAAGAGAATAAATAAAAAATGGAAGCCCGAATGGAATCGCCGTCGATGCTTTCTGTTAGCGTGAATTTAGAGCACAAATTTTCGATACCCGTAGATGTTAATCTATTGGGTCTAGGTGGCGGATAAAAAAGCAAATGAAAATCATCCCGACGACAATACACGAACAGATTTATCAATTTAATTCTGTCGACGAATATATCGATTAGGGCCTCGCCTGTTCTCTCCTTTTTCGCTCTAACCGGCGCCTATGCGCGGTCGATTGGAGCCTCTCTATGCCGCTGTACTTACTCGACATCTAATATTTAATATTATAAGCGCGGCGAGCTGTGCCTGGTCACGTAGGCGTATTTGTCCCGCGTCTTACTATCGAGCGCAATCAAAGTCACGCACAGACAGAGACGCTGGGGAAAGGAAGCGTCGCTTCGAGGCCGATGCGCATTTTTCTACGATCTATTATACGGATTTTCGAGACATTGTATTGTCTGCCGGGCTCGCCGCGAATGGCAAACAATCCCGTAAGAAGCGAGGAAATTTGCATTGGACATATAGAAAGTGGTGAGAGAGAGAGAGAGGGGGGGGGATGAAAAACACAATGAGCAAGAGAGTCTTATGCGTATAATGTACGAAACTTTATATACCCGCGTGTCGAACTGCCTGCTCTGTGTGCGGTGTGTATATCCTGGTGTAACACTGTAAGGTGGGGCGCGCTGCAATTTCGTGAACAATAAAGCTTCGAAAAAAAAGAAAGGCACTGAATTCCCCACTATATATATATAAGAGTACAGAGAGTGTGAGAAGAAGTGCGTATATATATATATAAATGTGCAGCTCGGCGTAGCAGAAACCAATCAGTAATTCTGAGGGTATGTGTGTACGTATGAGCGGTTAGGGGGGCAAAAATGCGCGCGCGCGTTTCACAAACGACCCGCTGATTGCCTGTCGCACTCTGCACCAGGCTTTGGAGCACGTGTTTCTCTCTCTGTCTCTCTCTCTCTCTCTCTCTCTCTCTCTCTCTCTCTCTCTCTCTCTCCCCGCCCTTCTCGTCCTTTATTTTGCGCATATAAACATACAAACAGGCACGAACATTATATGTCGCGGAGCGTGAGATAAGATCTGGAATTTCGGTTCGCCCCCTCGCGTCGCTCGGATTCAGAGTATACGCTCCCGCAAATCTTATATACCTGGGCGCGGACAATATATATATATATATATATATATATATATATATATATATATATATATATAGGAGTAGAGCCGGTGCAACGCGCGAAGATCCTGTTTTCCGTGGGCGTGCTGCTCGACGCGCGCGTCCCATGCCCTCTCCCCCCACCCCCCGCATTACAACGCCGAGGCGAGCTTTTTTTTTCCTCATCCTCTTCGTCCCCGTCTCTCCGCCGTCTCGAGGCCGGGGGGTTAAGTCGGGGATATAAGGCGTCGTCGTCGCCTTTTACACTTTGAGGTCGAGGGAAACGCGAGGACGCGTGGGTTCGCGCGCGAGGGTGCTCTCTCGCGCCGCGAATGCCGTCATTATAAATCGTTGGAAATCGTTTGGATCGGCCGCAATCGTTTGGGTGAACGGATTCGTGAGAAATAATCGAAAAATTTTGAGATCCTCTGAATCGTGCAGAAGATAATAATAATAATACTAATAATAATACGAGGAAAACATATGTTGAAAACATTTACAATCATCAGCAATCATTGCAGTGCCAAAAAAATCATAAACAATATATTTGAAATAATTTTTTATCATTCGAATTCCATGCGATCGTTTTGAATGACTTAAAAAAAAAATTGTAATGTGACATTCAATGAAGTCCTCTAATAATTTCGAAGCTCAAGCGTACCGTCAACTCTGTTGGCAGAATATTGGCAAATTTCATTATCACAGCTCGCTTCCCAATGAATCCCGGGAGGTGGTAAAGATTTATAGATTCCCGACGCATGCGTCATTGACAAGCGGTCGGTCGGACGTATCATCGAGTTTTTCGTATTTCATTGCCAACAGAGGTTTTTTAATTCGCGGTTCTGAGCGTATCTGAATACGCGCGTCACGAGCAGTCTTCAATATATTCACGCATACTTTGTGAATAAAAATAAATGCTCGTCGACATCTCGATTGAGTAAAACGTAAAATTCAAAAAAAAAAAAACAAAACATAAAATACGTACAAATCTTGTAGTAACAATTTATAGGCATGCTGTCACGGACACGCACACATTGAGCGTGCGAGTATCTTCAAGAAAAATTTAAATGTTATACTGCCAATTTCAATTCACGACTATAAAGTAGCTAAGTAATTATAGCGCATGAATAAAAAACCGACTCGTCATATTTTACAGTAATGCAATTGTCTATTGATAAATTTTTATTAGAGCCAACGGGTACTTCTTCGATCGTGAAATAGGAATACAGGTGATTAGATGCCATTTGAATAGTGCAAATCGTAAGAGTCTCCTTATTCCCTTAATAAGTGAACAGTAAATTATTTTTCATTATTACATTATTACCGAAGGAAAAAAATACATCTACATATCCGTACTTCATGAAATTAGCTTTACTTCTCTATTTCGTATCATCACGAGCTTTAATCCGAGATTCATTCGATTCAGTTATAGACTCGCCAGAGAACGACGGCCTTAACATTATTAGGCGCATATAACGGCCGAGCGCGCGTTTACGCGAAGCCCGCGAATCCCTCCCCCGCCCCTTTCCGCGATCCACCCACTGGCGCGACTCGAGCCGATATCCATATATTACATTCCCCATTGCTCTGTATATATATATATATATATATATATATATATATATATAAATTCTCATACGTCGATGCGTCTATGCATGTATATGTCTCGTCGCCCGCATAATGCTCGCGCGCGCGCACACACATACACACACATATAGCGCGCTGAGTAATGGGGGGGCCCTGCAGAAGCGCGCCGCGGTCTCTCTCTCTCTCTCTCTCTCTCTCTCTCTCTCTCTCTCTCTCTCTCTCTGTAATATAATTTCCGCGCTCGCGGCGCGCACGCGCTCGAGGCGACGATGCAATCAGTGCACTCTTAATTAACGCGACAGCGCGCCAAGCGGCACGCGATCTTATATATATATATATATATATATACATACACCCTCGAGTATTTGCGGGCGCGCAGGTTATTCGACTTTACATGTACGTATGTCGTAGATTTTGGCTGCGGCTGGGTCTAGACGACAATGGGAACTAAACTTTCCCGCCCGGGGGATTGCGCGCGGTCTTATCGGAACGGTTTCGCGAGTACATACGCTTTTTTCCTCGTTCGCACCTGAAACTCGGCGACCGCCGATATATTAGCGTATTTGCCGAGTGTTCTTATCTGTATATCTGCGTGCGCGCGCGCGCGTGTGTGTGTGTGTGTGCACTTAGCAAACAGCTTTTAGCGGCACCGGTGCGCGGTACCTCGGGCCAACTCGTATTCGGCGAACCTAAGTTTGACTTATTGGACAATATTACGTTGGGCCATAATCGTTTGTTTAGTCAGATCGTTAAATAGCGTCTCGATAATTGAATGTGCCGATAATAGAAAAAAAAAATGAGATGGACGATGAATTTTTGTGTAACAAGTGGACTCATCTCGCTGGAAATTATCTGAGACGTAATCGTTTTTATACAAGAATTTCTTTAGACAATAGTTTGGTTACGGTTGATTTTTTAGTTCCGCAAAACATTTTTTAATCACATTATTTACAATGACTTTTAGACTTTGTTTATTCAAAAGATTGCGAGATCGATAATAATATTTAGTATTCTCTATATTTTAGTTTTAACATTAATTTTTAAATTATTTCTTATATAAGTCGATTTTTATGACGAGTTTATGTATATAGTAACTTGAGTTGAACTAAATAGCGATTACTGACAGTACATCTGTAATTTTTTCATTCTTATTCAACAAATATACAAATACAAAAAAACATGTTTATAAAGTGAGACGAACAGTTAAATTATTAAAAATTGATCAGATAGTCAGAAGTAAAGTATACATATATATATATATATATGATCCTCGAGTGAGTACCATCTATACTGTCGCGCCATGGGGGAATTATAGTCGCACGCATAAACCAGGTGGCAGTAACAGTTATCGAGACCTATAACGAATTCTTAGGTAGGTAGATAGATACTTTATATATATATATATATATATATATATATATATATATATACTTATATATTTAAATAAATATATGCTGAAAATGAAAGAGACAGAGGCATTTGGACTCCTGTTGTATGAAGTTCGCGTCGTGGCGCACTGCACTCCCGGCTTCCGATTCTGCTCGCCGAACGACGTCCGCGGTATATATATATATATATATATATATATATATATATATATATAGATATATACACTTACACATATATGTTTAGTTCCTCGACGAATACGCATGTATAGTCTATATATGTATGTGTCTTGGATCTAATTCGATTAGCGTCGACTGCGCCGAGTCGAGCTGCATGTACACTTATATACTTATATACTATATATACTATATATATATACTTATATACTATATATTATATATATATATATATATATATATATATATATATATATATAGGTTCGGGAAGAAGGGAGCAGCAAAAGTAGTCCCTTTATTCTTATTGACGGATGCCGATTGGATGATTCTGCTCGGATTCTGCTGCTGCATCATGCGTGCGAACAATATGAGGAAGGAGCGGAAGTAGAGACTAGCTTCTAATGTGCAGCGGAGCCGCACCTTATTATGTACACACACACACACACACACACACACACACACACAATGCGTTAGGTTCCCGCGTCTGGAACTTCGCGAAGGGGATCGAGTCGTCGAAACGAACGCTTTTCGCCCACATGTAAATAGAACTTATTTGCAATTGGGAAATGCGTTAAATAGGATGCGCGCGCGCGCGCGCACCTCTGTGTGTATGTGTGTGTGTTTGAGAAGCCTTGCCGCTCGGGCCTTGAAGTTCTATAAATGTCTACAATCACCATGCAGGATTAAATCCCAAGATCCCGTATACTAACCTGCACAGACATCAGTGATTCCTTATCATGAATTTATGGATAAGGATTTTCAAATTTACCCACCCGCGCACGGGGTTTACGCGCACAATGCATACGATGCGCACCGGGCTCAACGATAGCGGGGCGCTCGTCGGGATGCGATGCGCCCACCTTCCGCCCGCGCGGGCAGGGCGCAGCGTCAGGAAGTCGCGTAATTCCCTCTTAATTGCCGCCGCCTGCAATTAGCCCGGCAGCTTCAAAGGAATAGCCGGCCCCTGCCCGATTGGCTTGCAATGAAGCTCATTTCGAATATAGTCACTGTGTACGCGCGCGCGGGCGCACGTGCGCGGCATTAGAAACGCGCCAAGGGCCCCTCTGCCGAGGCAGCCGTAATGCGAAATTAATTCGCGCGCGCGGAAAGCGCCGCTCGCGGCTCTCGAATACTCGATAGGGGCTGAAATCATTTCAAGATTTCGTACAGGATTTCGGTATTTTATTCATGCTTTCTTGCGACGATTTTTTCCCAACGTTTTACAATACAAATGCTTGACGAATAATTTGTAATAGCTCGTAATTCGAGATGATTTCAAATGATTTCAAAGGATTTAAAATGATTTCGAGTAATTTCAAATAATCTCGCTTAATTGATACGTTTTCAAACAAGGTCCAATAAGTTCAAATAGTAGGAAATGATTTTAAGTGATATCAAATATTTTTAGCACAAGTTCGTAGGATTTGAGGTCATGATTTCAAATCTTGATTTCATACGTGTTCGAAACATTTCAAATGGTTCAATCTTTTTATTAATATTTTGAAACAAATTAGAACGATTTTCAAATATTTCAAATCAGTAATCGAACGATTTCAAACGATCTCCCAGAATTTTCATTGCTTTCGACAGTTTCAATCTAGCTCCGACTGAACACGTAATAATTCTCTAGCACTGGTCCTACGTGATTTCCGACAGTAAATAGCCCTTTTTAATAATTGCCAGAATCAAATCTCTATAATATATCAATGCCACCGGAACGTCTCATTCGGTGCGAGAGGGAGAGAGAGAGAGGGAAAGAGAGAGAAAGAGAGAGATAGGATGGGAGAATGATTACATTGCATTAGCAATTGCGCTATATGTACCAGTAACCGGAGTTGTATACGGCTCGCCCATATAATAACCCCCAAAAAGCGCGAGGAAGGAGAGCAAAAGGGGAGCGCGCTCTTGAAAAGCCAATTTTAGATCAGCACGGCCACGGCGTGACGGTGCGTATGTATATGTATATATATATATATATATATATATATATATATATATATAACATAGCATTACACATATCAAGCGAAATTTACCAGAGGGACAAAAAGAGACCCGCAGAGGACTCTGCACTCTCTCGCTTTAAATACACGCGGGCCACGATAGAGGAGCCACGCAGTCGCCGAGATGCAATTACGCCGGGTATATATAATATTACTATATATAACACACACACACACACACATATATATAGTAGCAATGCCATCGTGGTCGTCGTTAAACACATTGAGGGCCGAAAATACTCCCCCTGCTTTCCTCTCTCTTTCTACTCATCCCCCCTCCACCCGCGCCTCTGTCGCTCATTCTCCATACTCGATTTCTTTATTTTCATGGTCTGTGTATACGTGTACCTTTTTCCATGCATATATATATATATATATATATATATATATATATGTATGTATGTAAGCACATTCACTCTGTACGCGTCTTTTACGACGGGGAGCGCGCACGGAGTCTTATTTATGAGCGCGCGTGCGCTCTTCTTGCGTCCGCTGCCGTCGCGACTGCTGCTGCTTCTTACTGTCTCCCTTACTCTTTTTTCTCTTACTTCTATACAAACACACACATGCACACGCGCGCGCGCGCGCACACACACACACACACACACACACACACACATATATATACACATATACACAATTCTATTTTGCGCGGGGGGCGGCCGAGATTTACTCCGCGCGATACGGCTCTTCACGCCCCTGACGGGGCCGCGGGCGCAGAGCTGCGCGCGCCCTTGCGCCACGACCACGAGATGCCCCGGTGCGCATGGAATTAAGTGCTTTGTGGTTTTTTTTTTTTGTCAGCATAATAGACGATGTGAATCCTCCCCCTCCCGTCTATTGAGAGAGCGGGACGACATCGGCTTTTTTTCGACGAGGATCGGGGGGGGGAGGGGGAGGACAGCCGAGCGAAGAAGGGGGGTAAGAATGTTCTTCGCTTTTTACCATTATTGGGCAATAGCGTGTTCGTGTGCGGAAATGCAAACGCGCGGTCCCGTTTGGTCAAATGTGTACTGGCCGGCCATCCACTGTATTCGAATTTAGTCAGCATCGCCGCTTACGGGTGGATAATATCACTCTGATCAAGCAAGTAAGAGTAGAGAAATGCTATCGACGGATCGATAAATCGGTAGATCACAGCCCGTTGATAAAACTTTCCTCGCAATGTCTTCGAGATTAGAATTTTTTTTTATTATTCCAACGCGCGACAAATTCGCGCGGATACGTTCGAATGTCTCGAATTTGGCAATTAAGAAATTCTAATTTTCTAATGTAGTAAGCACCGTACATATACAGTATAGAATGTTTCAGATTTTAACATTTACCGTTTTTCAAATGGAAATATCTCCATTGGATTCAGTTATTTCATTCAGAAGGATTAATTTATTCGTGCCGCATAGCCTAATTTCAAGGATTATAATAGCATTGATTTAATAATTGATTGGATTCAATTCGTACATTTAGTTTCAGAAATTTGAGACGCTGAAATTATGCGTATCATGCTTACCAATCTACTAATCTCTACACATTAGCTATCCTCAAAAGCCTCACTAGTCGCTTCTCCATTGATTCGACTTGAGAGTACTATATCTTAGCCGAAAGAAGAAACTGCTATCGGGCATTCGAAAATTTTCAAAAGTAACGAATAATTTCATCGTTACAGTTACCATCGCGACTCTTGTACGCATCTTTAACCCGCGGCAGTTTCAAAAATTCCTCGCTGGCGTACGAGGCTTCCTTCTCCGCCCCCCCCTCCTGACATTCGCGGCCACGCAATCGCCCGACGAAGCGTCGGCCACGGGCCGCCACTGACGCCGACATTGAGCAGCGATCTGTATGGGGCAGGAGGGGGGGGGGAGGGCAGGCGAGAGGAGAAAAAAAACAGCCGACCTACTGTGCGGCGCGATACGGGCGCGATGGACACTTGTCTAGACGCGCAGAAGTGCGATTAGAGGGGCAAGTGCAGCGTCTTCCTTCTTTTCTTCTTCTTTCTTTACTTTCTTGTTTCTCTCTTCGTTCGGCCCTTCGAAATTCGGCCAGATGTGACTTCTTCGCTTTCTTTTTTTTCTCGTTTTTTGAGTTTCCGTTGCGTGCTGTCTGTATGTATATATATATATATATATATATATATATATTGTGCTCGGCAACTTTCAGTGCAGTCAATGGAAACGACTCAAGAGCGTATTTTTAAAATGCAACTTCCTTCCCCGGGTCAATGGAGAAGGAGATAAATTGCGCTTTTGCTCGTCCGGCTCGGTACACGTACGAATCATTTGAAATTTCAGTCGAATAAAAATGTTATAAACGTGACGTAACGGTATATATGCGAGGAAATAATATGCTCGGCCTTTCCGGGCGTTTTAAGCCGCTCAAAAGCCGATGCTTTTAACGTAAAACAATAGAACAATCGCCGCTGCGATACTCCTCCGATACTTTTTTCCCGTGCACAATCCTCACTTTTCTCTCGCTTTTATTAACATCGTAAAGATGCAAAAATTGCGCATCCTTGGGACGTCGAAGGGGGGGGCGCCTTGAAAACGCCGACCCCCCTGTACCGAGAGAGAGGGAGGGAGGGAGGGAGGCTTTCATGTAAACCGGCACACGGCGCGATTGTATAAAGTGCATATATAGGACTTCCAGTCGGCTATCCTCTCGCTTTCTTTGTTGCCCATCATCAGGGCCGGATAAGCCGGGCACGACCAAAGTCGCTACTCCCTGTCAGTGCTGCTGCCGCCGCTGCCGCATGTTATTGCGGCAGGGCCGCGCTGTTCTTGCGAAACGATCCGGTCATTATTGCACATGCCGGGATGCTCGCTCGCGCGGTCTCCTCCCAAGGCGCAACGGGGATAGTCTCGAAAATCGAAAATGCGCGCCGCGCCGGTAATAAAAGGACGGCGAGTCGGAGGAGGAGGAGGAGAAGAAGATCGGCCGAAAGCCTTCGTGACTCGAAATATCCCTGGGTTCTCGCGAAGCTGTTAACACGGGTGCGAAAGTTCGCTGCCCGCGCCGCGCGACCTTTCGCGACGGGAGGGGGAGGGGGAGAAAATACGTCGAAAGTGCAAACGCATACAGTAGCGTTATAATGCGAGATGAATTATAATCAGAATGAGATGGTTTGATAATTTGTTGTTATGTTTTACAACGGTGTAACTTTCAGTCTCATGGCCCGCCGCCTTAATTTGGGATTTCTAAATATTACAAGAAACAGTCTGCTTAGAAGTTCATTTTACACCCGATCGGCAAATTGCCAATTACTTTATAATATTAGGCGTAAAATTCAATTTTATACCTACCACATTTAGAAAATAAAGTCAAGAATTAAATGCTGACTTTTTTTACACTGTGCTGAAAATTTTATTTTATAAATTTACAGCGTATATGCAACGTATAGGCGTATAATCTACACTCTTCTGCACGGGTGTAAATTCTTATTACACACCTAATATGCTGCGCTATATTATTGTGTGCAATCTAAAGAGAATAAAAAATGGAACATTCGTAAGGTACCGAATCGACGGGGCCAAAATGTCAGTCTTTTCTTTTCATTCGCGTCACAAAAAGTAAAAGTTTCATTTACTTTCAAATTTACTTTGGTACATATAGTTCCCGAATATGAACTCATTGGTCACAGTGAAGGTTAGATAGAAGCTGCAGATAAGCGAAACCTATTGACGCTCCACTTGCGACGCGTTTCTTTTATCATCGAGGCTCAGGTGGGAGTCACGAGAGATAGGAGGAGGCAGAGCGAGAGAGAAAGAGAGAGACAGAAATAAAGACAATAGGAGCAAATAAACTACAGTATTGGTATTTATATATATATATATATATATATATATATATATATATATATATATATAAAGTAAAAGCCTTAACTCAACGGTAGCGCGATCGACGCGGTCGCACTCGGTTGAAGACGCAGAGGTGATAGGACAGCGCGCGCTCGATAAGCCGACGACGACCCGAGGTCTCGAAGGAAGAAGTCAACGACTTCCCACTTTAACCCCCCCCCCGTTCTCTCTCACTCTCTCTCTCGCTCTTATCGCTTGCCGGCATCACCTCAGCTCTCTTATACCTATATATACGCATTCGTTTACCCTGAGTCTCTTCGAGCGGGCCCTGTATAAATACCCGCGCCCCCTTCCGCGCAATCGAATGCCCATAATCCAACACACACACACACACACACACACACACACCACACACACACACACAAAGACGAGGAGAATCCTCCTACCGAAGCATCCGGAAATGAAGGTCTTTTATTCTGTCTTAAAGCACAGACACCCCATACACGTAAAATTCAAGATTGCAGTTGCGTATTTCGGGAGCGGTCCGAGTGTCGCTTTTCGGTCATACGGCGCGTGTTTGAGGAAGAGATGGCGGTACATCATTCTGTGAGCAGCTGCTTTCGGTGATGTTCTATATATATATATATATATACAACACCACCGAATATAATATAGCTGACTGATAATATAATATATCTGACAGTAATCTAGAATACTGCAAGTGCGGCACGACAATAACATTTCGTTGATGTTTATGGCAAAAATCGAAACGTTAATTATTCGCAGAATGCTATCGAAAAGAACTACTCATAATAATAATGATCGTATTATTTTTCAAATTATCGCGGCGTTACTGCAGATACGGAATAAAAGTGAAACGAAAATAAAATTATATATCAGCCAGAACTAGGGTCGATTATATCGATATCGAGAAGTAACACACTGTAAAACCACGTAAATGGTTAAATAGTGCGATTTCAACTGGAAATCCCAAGGAAAAAAGATTCCAGTACGAATTTTCAATAGAGACGATTTAAGTTGAGACCCCAAGATTATGCTAGTGAAAGCATTGCCAGTTTTGAAATTGTTCCCATAAAAAGTCTTTTTCGTTAATAAATTTGAGTTCGTATTACATTTTAACGTTTGAATTCGATCTACTATGGGGCGTACTTATCTCGGGCGTAGAATATATTAAATATCGTATGAAAATTTTATAATTGCAGTTCAGCCATAGATACGTACTATCTCAAAAATTAAGTTTAATTTCTTACTTCTGGAAAAACAGCATTAACTGTATGATTTTTTCAATGGATACAATTTTTAAATATGACTGAATTATGTTCAATCTTAATTAAATCTACGAAATGACTCTATATTTACGGGATATATATAGATATAAATTATATATATATATATATATATATATATATATATATATATATATATATATCTATGGGTTCTTGGAGGAAGGGAGTCAGGAAAGCGTCGTCCCCTAATCCGAGCAAATGAGAAACGGAAAACGAGAGTTATACTAGTAAAGGAGAAACTCGCAGAGCACAATTTATATATACATATATATATATATATATATATATATATATATACATATATATACATATATATATATATATAGATATATATATATATATATGTAATAGCGGGGAAAGTCGAGGCTGGAGGCGCGGACGCGCAATACGAATACACAAACAATGTAAACGCGCCCGGCGCGTTTCGCCACCCTCGAGAGCTTTCTTCCAAAAAAAAATACATCTTTGCCTCGTCGTCGCCTGTGGCCAATCCGGGAATCAGTCGCAACTGTGCCGGTCCAATTAGAGATTACTCATGGCTCCGCTGTTAATACGAGAAAAATTGTGCTCCGTAGTTTATATATATATACACCAGAATTAATTAACCACAGCAAATTGTAGAGAAGATTACTTTTATTACATTCATTATTTATAAGGAATTGCCTATTTTACGTGACATATCAATATCTGGATATATATATGGGGTTTCCATAACATAAAACCAATAGATAACGCCGGGCAATAAACAGCTTTTACGACGCCCTAATGTCGGCCGCGCGCCCCTCCCCGAACCTAATAGAATAATAAAAAATCCATATTACATAGTCGTCTTTTCTATACGAGCTGCGCCGTACCCGTTGATTCGTCGACCGCTCGACTTTGTAATTTACACGCTCGATAAGAGATATAACCGTATACAACGGGCAATGACGAACAGGTCTTATGTATACGTGACGCGGTAAGGAAGCGACAAGTCGCACAAACTGCCGTCGCATTGAACAATGCGATCTGTCAATCTGTATACGGGCCATAATGCGAGAAAAACGAGACCGATCGCCACCGCCGTCGTCTAATTTATCTAGACGTATATAAATATATATATATATATGTTTTATTGATAAACGCGCCTCGGCTGAATTTATTCGCCCCCGGCCACCCACCGGACCTCGTTGGAAAAAAAAAGTACCTTATAATTTCCAGCTTTCCGTCCCCTCGTCGAAACCGGTTTGACTCTACCAATATATATATATAGATGTAATCGAAAAATACGCCGAGCTATAATATAACAGTGCCTCGCGCATAGCCAATCGGTCCATCCGGTGGCCGCGACGAATTCGACGACGGCCGCGGCGACCGACTCCAGTTTGTACACACCGAGGGAGAGAGAGAGAGAGGGGGAGAGATGAAAAAAGGAGAACGCCGGCAAATCTCGGTCGGGATCCCCGCGGGGCTCACTTTCTCCGATATCGACGACGTTAGTGCCCCCCCCCGCGCACGCACGCGTACACGTCTACTTAAACACAACACACACACACACACACACGCCCACGTACATTAATGCGTTCTCTGGCGTTCGTAGCACGTGTACTGTGGCGGGGGCCGCGCAGATATTCAGCGCATCAGTGCCATTTTTGGGACCAGACGGTCGTCACGACCATCGTAGCTGCGTCGGCGTCGTGTAAACAGCGTCGACTTCAAATATAGCCGAAGATTAACCATTCGCCCCGGTAATTGAAATATGATATGGCCTACCAGCGGTGGACAGCGGAACCAACAAATATACGGCTGGCACGAGGATGCAAGTGGGCGAAAGTATTGCTTGCATTAGTCAAATTTCGGAGCTCTTTAAAAATTTGTAAAAAGCAGAGTAAAACTAACTGACCGATATAAATCGAAACTAGCGCAAAAAGGGGATTATCGTGAAATTTTTCGTCGCATCGCCGAAAGGATATTACTGAGAGAGACTCGGTTAAACAATTGCACTTTTAAAACGAGCGTTATCAGAATCCTGAACCGGAAGCTGCTGAAATTCCAAAATTGTATTTATCGTCATGATACGCAAATGGCGAACAATCCTAAGGAGTGGGCTAAAACGATAAAAATTAAATGCGATAAGAAAGTTTCTATTTGCCATTGATACGATAGTTATGTTTCTAAGCAAAATATACGTATTAGAATTACTGGGAGCAGTGGGGATCTATATAAAAGATTATTGTTATGGAATTATATTTTTGATTACATTCTGTGTTTAATTAGAGTGTAAAGAAAACACTTATGTCACATTTATTCTGTTTTTTGTTTTGTTTTGTTTTAAATATACTACGGCATTATAAATTATAGCTCGAGACTTGAATAAATGTGTTAAACATAAACACGTATTTTTGACTTAAATAATTCTCTCCATCGTTAAACACTGTATTATCCCGTATACTAATTTCGGCCATTCTCGTTTCCATTCATCAGTGGCGCCCTCGCGCACGCGTTCGACCCTTTCTTTGCCAATATCTCGCGCACAGATCTATAAATATATGTCGATAATTCGTCGGGAAATCGCAGTAGCGCGCGAAAGGGAGTCTGGCGGGAGGGGGGGGGGGTATGGCGCTTCGCCGGACGTCAACGTGCGCGCGTGCCCTCTATTGTCGCGAATGCGCTACATATATATATATATATATATATATATATCTAATTGTTTACGACGCGACGCGGCGTTAAATCTCGGCGGGCCGCGAGCGGGCGCGCGTGCCCGGCGCTTATTCACAACAGTTGAATTTCCGCGGCGGGCTCGGCGGAGTAATGGAACTTAAAATTAAACGCGCGCCCGGCGCGGAAATTGTCGCCGCGCCGCGCTTTCCATAAAGCCGTGTATACGTACAGCTGTCGTAACGACGGTGGGCCGTGGAAACAAATTAACATTGCACCGTGGGCTAGCGTCACTGGCAAAGCAAAGCACGGCCCAAGGAGTTGCAGGGAAGCTCAACCGAGCAATGCTGCCGCACATTAGTCATACTAATAAAGTAAAAAAAAAACTAGTCAAATTTGTCTTAATTCATCGTCGTTTCGATGATTTGGCGAAAAGCGAGTCCCGTAATGCTTCTCTATCAGGCCTAACTTTCGCGCATTTAGTGCTTCGATTCTGTTGATTTTAGTCACCGTTCACTGTACTTTTAGCCATCAAATCGCCAAAACTTTCTTCTCCGTTATTGCAGTCGCTCTCGAGTCGCGCCAGACATCTTTATTAGATCCGGTCATTTATTTATTTTTTCTTTACATTAACAGTGCATACGACGTTCAAGTTGCCCATATACATCCTGAACGCGTTCTAAAAAGAAAAAAAAAACCTAAAAATACATTTGGAACTTTTCTATTAAATCCCATTTCGTGTTCCAATTATAAATAGCGATAAAAATATTTTTGGTCCCGCGCGCGTTAATCTTGAAGGCTGTACGGTCGCCGGGGTGATGGCCTTTTATTGCTGAAACGTTAATATGACGTCGGGTTCTGTAAGAGCTTTTGTGCATTAAAATAACGCGGCGATGTTTACGAAAATTAAGGAAACTTTAATAAGCTTCTCGATTAGTTGATGTTCACTAAAACTAATAATACTATGAGGGTTTTTTTCTTCTCATTAAATAATTTATGAAGGAGGTTTTTGCTCCTATTGTGCAGATTCTAGAGTCGGTAGCAGAAACGACAATTTCATTTAGAATTTGACGACTGAACGAGCCACAATCTATAACACGAGAAAATGTCCCCTTCCTTTGACGGACCTATGACCGGACTCGATTCGAAACTGTTACCAAAAAAGTACAATAGTGCGTGAAAAACATCCAATACTAGACTTTTCGACTATTTCACGTTTGTAACGTTTTCGTTTAATTCAAAGCTATTTGCATCCATGCGTCTAACAGAGAATACGTCTGACTAATAACTACATTTGTTTACTATTTCAGATCCTTCGTTTTAACCGAGTCGTTCGAACTTTTTTAATAAAAATTCCGCTGATTTTCCAATCGAGATTAATTACAATTGAAAATAAATTCAGTGAATCGATAACGACTATTTCTATAAAATAACCGTAAGAAAAAACAAATTATACAGAAAATACCGCGTGCCTGTCCTTTTCTGAAATATAATTAATAACGTTCGTTTCACGTAGCTCCTCTTGGTTCGAACAATTCTTGAGTCTTCGACTGTTGACCTTTTCTACACATCAACATGTATTGCGAATAAATTCTCAAACATCCGCCTCGCATTTACGAATTTTAAAAACCTCGATGTATTTAAAGTAGTGCATTGCACTTAGGACTAAAATACAATTCCCGGAGCTATGCATTTGCTTTCCTAACCCCGTTCCGTTTGAAAATAGGCAAAATAGTCGACAACTTTCAATTCGACGCTAAAATTAGAACGTAAAGCCTTGCTCGCATCACGCGGGCATAATAAACCTTTTTGGATTTAAAGTTTAGACGGGACGTGCAACGATCCTATCATCAATTCATAACCTATAACAGTGCATTGGGATGACAATGACAATTCTTTTATCCAATTCGCCCTATTAAATAATCGTATAAATAAGTTAACAACGCTAAAATAATTCTGTCACAATCAATTTGACGGCGCTACGTTAAAATCTCCATGGCGAGCAGTTCGAAAAGTCTAATAGCGTTACGGAGAGCCCCATCGTCGCCTCGTGTAAAAGTAACTCAATCCCAGCACGCTTCCGGAAGTTCGATCCGAGCGAGCGGATGCGCGTCCTCGGCGCCCTTTTGTACGGAATTGCGGCTCGACGCGGCGCGCCCGACAAAGTCTCCCCCTCCCCCTCCCCCCGCTTTTCCACGCAGTCGCGTCGTACAGAATGCGCGGAGGGACAGGCGCGGAGAAAGAGCGAGGTTGGGAGGGGAGGGGGGAGGGGGGTTCATCCATCGTCGCTCACAATAGTCAAGGACAGAACTTTTTCGTCTACGGTGAGTATAATTTTCAGCGTGGCTGAAATTTTCTCCCGCTCCTGGGGCAAATGTCGCAGGGACAGTTTTACGAGGCGTCGGAGTAGAGTATTTTCAAATTAAAAGATACGGCAGGCAGCGTTGCCTCTTAGTCGAGAGCGAGAGTTTCTCCATTTGTCATTCGCGTTTCGATAGGAATTTTAAAATTACATTTGATTTTCCCCACAAATATATATATATATATATATATATATATATATATATATCTTAAAAATCTAAAAAAAAAACGTCACGCCAGATCATCGCCGACTTCATTAACCCCGTGGCGAATTTCTCCGCTCGGCCTGGTAGAAAAATAATTTCCATCCTGGCACCGCAGCTCTCCGACGATTGAATTTAAAACGTTACCGCGAAATGATCTCACGACCGCTGGGGTAAAGAAAAAGTGGATCGTGTCGGACTGGATACGTACCTGAAACAGAAAGAGAAAAACTTTGGTTAGGCATAATTGAAATATCTCGGAAACGTTAAGTTTAAATAAAGCATAGGTATTAGAGTGTATTTACAATGTATTTAATATTTTATAAAGAAAAACGTGTACTTCTTATTCTTTAGTACGTAAATAGAGAGAGGGGGGTTATAATAAATTACGATTGATGATAAATACATTGAAACTTGTACTGTATACACAGTAATTCATGGAAAATATATAACTCTATATAATATCTAAAATTTATAGAAAAAATTATCATTTCCTCTATATCCATAGTAGTATATGGATTGATTTTTGATGAAATACATTTTCTACATATTGTTATTGTTACTATCGTTAGAAAATAAAAATGTACGAAAAATAAATTTATCTCTGCTCAAACTCTATATAAACGGGCAGTTTAAACAAACCTAGTAAAATATTTTGTACATCCTTTAATTAAAATTCGCACCAGTATCGATTTTGTTTCGTTACTGTTTTGTTTTTATTTTATTTTTTTTTATACACACTGCACGAAAGCACGAAATCCAACTTCTCGCGGATTCGTTAACAAAATACGTTCATGCTCGGTTATACGCGCAGTAAAAAAAAATCGGTACAATATTTTACGCAGGCTCGAGTGCAAAGAAAGAAAGAGTGGCGAGAGAAAAAAATTTTACGCCCCACCCGAAGCGTCTCCGGTCTACATTTTGTTTTACCAAAATCCGTCAGCCCCACCCCGGTCCCACTCGCCCGCTGGAGTCGCACGGTGAAAAACGCGGACGCGCGACTGACGCATGGCGGCACGGAGCGTACGACAAAAAAAAAAAATGAAAGGAGATAAAGAAAAAGGCGTCGGCGAACTTTTGGAAGTTCTCCATATTATATAGCTCCGGCGATAAACCCGCGACGGTCGAGCTCGCTTTTTCACCCGGCGCGTACTAATACCGACGTGGAAACTGGAGCTCGGCCAATTGCGATGTTCTTTGACCCCCTCCCAAGCTTTGGGCGCGCATTTATACACGAAGAAGCATTGAACGCTCAAAACAATCCCACGGTTACAGAGAGAGAGAGAGAGAGAGAGAGAGAGGATTTTTGTTCGTGAATTGTATATCCATATATATATATATATATATATATATATATATATATATATATATATATATATATAATCGAATCACTCACCGTTAATCTTTGGTAAGGGCCGCCAGCGCCATCTCGTCTCTCTCGATAGCCATATACCCCCCACCCCCCCGCCCCGCCCCGCCCCCGCGAACCTTTACACATGCCAAATCGTTTACGCGCACGCGAGGCCCTCGCCGTTCTCGCTGCATATATACAAATTGCCCGAAACATTTCCCCCCGGCTTTTGCTGGCACTCGACGAGCCAGGTGACTTATTCGCCCGTATAGTCATGGGATGGACGGGGAATAAGATTTAACGCCAAATTAGACGATAAAGCGGGTTGCGAGTTTTGTTTTTTTTTTCTTCTTTAAAGCATGCAAGTTTACGCACAGACCTCGAATAAAATTGAAATTGTATCTGATTCCCAGTGAATACGTACGAGTACATAATACAAATAGAGTTACAAAGATTGATAAGTGCGATATGAGTAGGTAAAAATTCAAACAGACTGTAGGTTTAAAATAAGATAATGCACGTGCAAATAACAGATGGCTATTTCGCCGTCTGCCACAGTATTACTCGTCAAAAATTCAGCACACGTTCATTAATTTTGGATCGGACAATGTCTTTCGTGCATTTAAACGAACACAAATCGAGAACATTTGTTGAGTGTCATATTTTCGACATTAACGATAATATTTGTCTTGACTCTCGCAAAAATATTGGCCAGCGGCGAAAAACACAGTTTTACAGTTTTAAAACAGTACTCTGTAATCGTGTCAATCGATTGCCCGACAGTCGCGCACGATGCGAACCGATGGAGGAGATATTATTTATACTCTATATAAATATGTAGGATCCAGCTTCTGCAGATTTACCGACTGCTGCTCCGATGAATCTGGCGATTTTCCTCGGACAGCTCTTACCAATCTCCAAATATAGCTATTCCACGAGTAACGATCCACTATTTTCTTTGTTACCCAAGACACGGGATTAAGGCAATATCGTTATCTTTTGAATACCGAGAGACACAAATGCAGGATGCTCGGCGCCAAGATATCAAAGATAAGTCCCACGTCGAATATCCGATATCCCCGGAACTCTCTCTCCCCCTCGTCCTCCCCCTATCGCCTCGAGGCGTCCAACTGCGCGAAAAACAAGCGCATCAATTACCCGAAGTGCTGCAGTGATTCCGAGCGATTATCCTAATTGTCGGGGCGCGCCGTGGCGCTCGCGTCGGCAAAAACAGCCCGAGGGCGAGGAGGGTAGGGGAGATAGGCCGCGTCCATACGCGCCTGGATTATGCTCGCGCCGGCGCGATCGATGGAGATCGATCGGCATCGGCGCGCCGCTCGGCTCAGTGATGATGGTTGTGGGGAGGGGGGGGGGGGTTGCGAAAAATTGCCGGCTCCGCGTCGTCCGAAATCTTGGCGCCTCGTCTCTGCGAGTCTAGATATATCACGGTTGTATGTATGTATATGCACTTGAGATACGCTTCAACGCATCGAACTGTACGCGGGTTCTTTTAGTTTTGTCGTAGATTCGTGCATACGGTCGCGCGTAAAAAAAACAACAGGACGAGAGAGTCGTCGGTATTTACACTATCAGTCTCGTAATTACACTGCAGCTCCCTATTTTGCGAGGGAGCCTAAGAGCCGTCCAGACATTATCGTCAACTGTTACTGCGGAAATTTAACGCTGATATTTATTGATGCCATTTCCGGCCGAGATCCTTGGGAATTTTACTTCCGTTGCGCCACCGCTCTCGGTTGCGCCTCTACGTCATAGCGAAAATTTTTCACGAGAACTGACATAAAATTAGGTGTAATTAATTTTTATGAAATCTCTACTGGCATAAATTACATGTGTATATGACAATTTAATTCAGGCTGTCAAAAAAGTGTCCGATTAATTACTTAGTAATGGCACATAGTGGTGTGTTTTCTTGTACAGTGCCTCAAGAAAATTCAGACATATGCGGTAACAGAATATTCTATCTGGAGAATATTATCTGTTTATTCCAACATCCGGTAGCCTATCTTTTCGATCTAAGAATGGAAAGACCAAATGGCTAGAATTTTAATAATTCAGTAAATGTACATGAATTTTTATCTCGATCTTTAGCTTCGATCTCCATCTACAGCTTTTGAATGAAACTGTATATCACAAAAAAATTTTTAAGTGTCTATATAACACACCCATAATTTTATTATCGAAAGTGATTGTATTTGAATTCTGGATTTGAAGCGGATTGAGCAATTAGCTATTACCCTATGTTTATTTTAATTTAACAAAGGAAACAATACATTCGCGAACATTGTGGATTCATTATAACTTTTTTTTTACAACATTCTGTTCCTCCCTTATATCTGGTGACAAAATTAGAAATGTGCCGAGAATCAGAGTAAAAGTACTCACTGTACGTCATAATGTGGCAAAT
This sequence comes from Sycobia sp. Sy_11, assembly GCA_018907035.1. Lineage (NCBI taxonomy): Eukaryota > Metazoa > Arthropoda > Insecta > Hymenoptera > Epichrysomallidae > Sycobia > Sycobia sp. Sy_11. The sequence goes on along the minus strand of JACCIC010000002.1, from coordinate 60,885 downwards.
CTTGGGATTAGGAAAGTGTCAGATCTTAAAATTTTAAAGACCTCATACTTTGCAGCTGCTTGTTAAATTTGTTCTGAACCAAATTCACTTAACGACTGAATGTAGGTTGACCGAGATTATAATTTTATTTATAAATTATCTATACGGTCTAACATATTCTGGTGTGCCGTGTTTCTTATAGATAATGTTATAATTTCTCCAAAACGTTACGCCGAATATATCATGAGAGATAAAAGTCCCATACTCCTATTAGTCCTTCGTGACGTAAAACTCGCAGGCCCGGACTTAACATTCTAATCGAATGTCAAGTTGAAAATTAACAAGGCGCAACGGGAGAATTTACTTCCCGCGATATATCTTGCCGTTGCAAACCGGTCAACAATGGTCTGCGTAAAAATTTTAAATACCGGCCCCGATAATTTGAACAAGCAGTGGCTCGTATAATATTATAATAAACATTTTCGAGAGCGGAGCTCTATTGGCTCAGGCGTCAAAGGCACATCGGTTTATGGACTTGTAGATTAGGTGCTTGGAAAATCGACTTTAAGTCACCGTTACTCCGTTACAACTTTCGGAGACATTATTCAAAAAAAGAAGAAGAAGAAAAAGAAGAAGAGAAGAAGAAGAAGAAGAAGAAGAAAAACCGTATACCGGACTTTTTAATGATATGGTACATAACCGAGCTGGTTATATACGAGTTATAATAAATCCATTATAAAAATATCATCGACACTGACGTTCAAATAACTGTATAAAGTATATTTTCATTTAGGTACTGAATTTTGAATGAAATGTAACAGTCTAAAACGCAGCACGATGAATCAAAATCTATTTTCGATCTTTTTAGCAATGAATGTTTTCTTCTCCTTATAAGATTTTCTAGACAATCTTCTATAAGAAAATGTATCATCCCGTACGTGATCTATTATCAACTTTAAGTAGATTTAGTAACTAGAATTCGTTCTAAAAAAAAAAAAAAAACATATACACCTATACAGCATCGAAATGAAAACGTAAAGAATTCAAACGTATGCAATATAAGCAGATGCCACAGCCCTTGGCAGAAGAAACAGCATATGTACAGTGGGGCGAAAAAGAATCTGAAAAATCATCTTCACGACCAACTTATAAGGAGCGCTCTGAATATGCCAGACGGTAGGGAGATGGGGGTGGGTTAAAATCCCGACGTATCAGTACTTAAACCTGGCTTAAAGATGTAAAAAAAAGCAGCCGACCAGCATCCGAACGATAAACAAAGCCACCCTTCTGGATCATAACCATCTAGAACCAGAGATGCGCAACGCATGCGATAGAAAGAGAGACGGCGACGGGGGTGGAGGGGGACGGGGTGGTTGATGGCCAGTGCAGAATTGCCGGGGAATTATTCAAATGCCGCTCGCCGTGAATTAGAGCCCGGGGTAAGTAGGGGACTCTTGCGCCGCGGCCGCCGGCAATTTCGAGCTGGATTCGATCCAAAGACACACACACACACACCCCCGCTGCTCCTCTCGACTGTCTCGCCGCGACTACGGGGCGGGAGGGGGAATGCTGCAGCTGCACGTGCTTAATTTGCATGAGAAAGCGGCTATCGCGCCGGCGCGACGTGCGTTTGGCTACACTTCGGACGTACGGACGGATGGGCCGACGGTTGCGGATGCACTTTTGCGCGCTCGCTTTGTAATTCTGCAATAGAGATTGGGGCTGACGGCGATGCTGGTGCATTGAGCGAAGTTCGGGCGCAGGCTTCTGTCAGGGCTCGGGCAGAATTGTCCAAGGGAGCTCTGAGTTTCGTTTTCGCCCCTTCCCCCAGCGGTGGCGCGGGGAGGGTAGACATGCACGGATCAGTCCAAGGACTCCCTCGATGTAACACGTGTCCGATCTTCAATTTTTGATTATGCACTTTATTCAAACACGCTTCGTTGCCTCCATTATCCTTTTTTTTCATCTTCAAACTTATATATCCACTGTGGCGATTTTTTAAAAAGTTTGCTATCTTTCGTAAGTTGACAATGGCGCTCATTTTATACATAATTTGTAGGAGGAGTTGAGTTTAACAAATATCAAGAGATATATTAAACTGCCTTGAAGTTCGCTTACGCATGAGATTGGACTTTTAAGGGATGAAACTATCCATCCCTGAAAAAGCTAGTTGATCTTCGTTCTGTATCCGATATTCCGAATTAGATTTTGATTTTCACTGAGTGAAAAGTTCTTAATACTCCTAATAAGTCCATTACAATGGCCAATATCACTAAGCTTCTATTTCTATATTATGCAGCTTTGAGGATTTCACTAAATTACATAAAAATAGTGCAAACCTCTGTCCCTAAAAGCAAAATGTTGTCAATTCTAGAGCAATAATATAATTTTTAAATATTTTCAATTAACTTTAAAATATTTTATTTTTCTTCGATATATTTCCCGTAGAAGTAAGCGTAAAATGCAATTTTACACCCTCTGTATTTAGATTTCTTGATCGGATCTGCTATTTGCTTAATCTCTGTATGGAGTTGCATTTTACGTCTAAGCCATATAAAATTGAATGTTCATATACGTTTTACAAAAAGAATTAAATATTCACTACGCGGTGTGTGAAATTAGATTTTACGCTTATTTTTATAAAAAATAGCACATGCAACGTGAAAATACGATCCATATCCTTATACTAAATCGACGCAATCATTGGCCAACAGCAGATGTTACGCCCGCGTCACATAATCTATTATCATCCTATTATATATTACATTGTCTTACTAGATTACACAATGTGAAATACAATAGTTTTTAACATTGTGGTTCAATACTTAAAAGTTACCTACTTACTTTAAATACTAAAGCAATTACTTTAGAGTGACATACAACTATTTAACATTATAGTATATAAACACAAGCATTTGGATAATACAGATCCAATTTTTCCGATCTTCATTGCATCCTCAGATTCAATAAACCACCACTTCACGCAAAGCCAGCCGAGCTCGCGATTTTTCGTCCCGAATGCGCAACAGAGTCCCGCGCCGAATCGTCGCGCTTCACCGATTAGTGGGCGCTGTTACGCCCCGCGGACCCGAGCCCTAAAACCCCGAGAGCGGTCCAATTCTCGCTGCGCGCTTTACATTACCGCCAATAAATCCATAAAACCTTTTACGATTCCTCGAACGGCCGCGCGATAAAGAACGCGGCGAGAGGGGCGCTTTTATAACGCGCGTGCGGGCGCGCTCGAACCAAAGTCGCTGCGGACACGTCCGGCGGCCTCGCGCGGCGGATATATATATATATATATATGTGTGTGTGTATATAAAATGATAAACCGCAGAATAAAACAGGTCGGCGTTACGAGCGCGGTGAAAACGCTCACCCCGCGAACGGGCTCTTTTCACCTCGCGTGTGTACCGCGATCTTCCAAGTTTCACACATCTTGACCGGACATCGGCCGCGCGTTTCCGCGGCGCGCGAAAGCAAGACTGCAAAGAAGAAAAAAAAAACGAATAGGAGAAGAAACTTTATAGTACCGCCCCGCGATTGTAATTATTGCGTTAAGAGTCGCCGCCGCGCCCGCGGCCCATCGCGCAGGCTAGGTGGCGGCGCGTCCTGCTGGTACAATAACGCGCACGAATCGAAATTCGCGCAGAGCGGAAGTTGTTATCTCGATGACGGTTGGAGGGGGGAGGGCGGGGGAATTAGGTTAATCAGGTTTACCGAAGATCGAGACGCGGCGGTGGTCCGGGCAAGTTCTTCGAATGGCCCAGAGACGGGTATTGGGATAAAGTTATTGCATGGCCAGCCGTTGCATCAACAGGTCTTGAAACAGATTCCTCGTAGGGAGTCTCCGCCCCCCCCTCTCCATCGCTCTATTCCGTTCAGCAGTATCCCATCGGCAATGAAGAAACACCTTTCCGAACTCGATTAATTTCACTCAGACTGTATGCTAATTAATTTTCTTAATTTACGCTAATAATTTTGCGTTTAAGAGATGACTGATTATCATAATTTTTTATAATTTTATTGTATTCTTGATAAATTTCTGTCACTGTTACATTGCAAAATTCTGTGATATTAATGAGACTGGACAGTATTATACTTTTATCTTTTCGATAAAATACAAAACGGAGGCGTAGCAAATTATATTTTTACGATATTATTCAGTTTGTAATTTGTTCATTAATATATGTATAACACTATTCTTTGTTTAATTTTGTGCAAATAATACTATAAAAAAATATCTATCTATCTCTCTCTTTTCCCTCTATCTGTCTCTTCGAATACGAAATCTTGGAATGATTTAGTTTCCAAGCATAAGCCTCAAAATGACTATTTTGAAATTGAACAAAAGTAAATTATTTAGGTTATTTTTTTCATCTTTATATTTTTAATGTAAATTATTTCACAAAGTATTTGATCGTTATTTAGTTCATTATAAATTCACTATTCTTGTTTATTAATTTTTTTTTTTAGTTTGAGCATTGCTTTCACGCGAAGGTAAGTCTGTACAGAAACGGTAATGTAGATGGTCTTGCAAAATTTACGACCTTTATGTATAACTAATATGTAATTTCAATTTATATATGCAACTAACTATTGCCGACTCTCTGTCCCTTGCTGATGTTTACATAACTTCCAACTGTGATCCCCTTTCTACCTATCGACGGATCCACGATTCTCGACGGGCACTGATGCGCCATCATCTCGTCAAGTCCATGTAATCGTGCGACAAAAATTTCTGTAGCCACGCAATCAATAATAATACGCGCTCGCGTATATAAAGCACGCTTTCTTCACAAGCAACCTGCACAGTCAGCCAAATTTTATCGGCGCATCGTAAGCGATGAGAGCTTTGCCGATTGTCGTATATGCGAACGAAGCCTGTATTACATATGTATATGTATTATATATATATATATATTCAGCCAATTCGGTACTTTCGGAAACTGGCGACCGCGGCGCAGGAATCGCTCTATCAGCGTATTCGGGAATTCGAGGCGTGCGTCGGTGGTCGTGGATCGCGCGAGGCCCGCGCGCTCTCTGGGAAAACGACGATCGCGCCCGTCGTCCCGCCGGGCCGCGAGGTCCCCGCGGCGGATTTCCGCGCTCGTATGCGGGACCAACGACCGTAAATCTTTGCCGCGTTCGCGAACCGCGCGCTGCGAGCTTATGTTATTACACGCGCGCGCGCGCATACACACACCCACACACATACACACACACGCAGAAAAGGCTTGCTGCGGCAGCTGCGCAAGGCCGCGCCGAGCGTATATCTCTGTGTAGACGAAGGATTTCGAGCCGCGGGGCGGCCGGTTTTATGGGGCCGTGGAGCGAGCGTCGGCGAGCCCCGCGGCCCCACGCTGCGAGCCGGCGGCGGCGGCGCGCGCGCCGATTGAAATTCGATTTCTCCACCCTCTCCCCTGCCCTCGCGAAGCTTTACGAGTGCTGCCTCCCGTGCCCCAACCCCCCCCCCCTACCAACCCTGCCGCGCAGCCCTGTTGCGCAGTTCGCGAGCGCCTGTACGGGGGCCGCCGATATTGAATTCGCGAGCGAGGGCGATCTGCTCGGGGCCGATTCCCTCGGGGAAGGGGGGGGGGCAGTTGCTAGGGTTAGACACGTCGATTTCACCAGTCGAGAGGCAAGTTCGCAGCTCGCCGTAAGGGAGTAGAGCTCGCACTGGACGATTGTTTCATACGTGCGTACAAACATAGATAGATACATACATACGTACATACTTACACACATACATGCATGCATACATACATACACACATGCGTAGACACATACCTAGATACGAATGCATAGTCACGAAGGCAACGAGTGCCGGTGGCTGCCACTGCTGGTGTTCACGAGATTTTTGATTTTGAAACCTTGTCACTTTGTTGATTATCAAAAACTATTTGTAAATATATATAAATTTGGAAATAGTATATTTTTATATATGCCTATCCTTCGTCATTCCTACAAAAATCACTACATTTGTGAGAGAGACAAAAACCATCTTCATGAACTTGGCTGTCTAGCTTTCGTCAAATTTAAGTTTAATAAAATTATTTCCGGTTCAATGAGTTTGTCATTGTGTTTTTCTGATGACCAATGGAGGCGCAAAATTTTTTTATTCACCTGATTATTAACAAAGAATTATGGGCTCGATTCGAGAAACATTGCTCAGGGAGATATTGAACTTGATATGCTCGCGATCGTGGTTCCTTTGCTAATGGTCGTATTTCTAATGATTTTGCATGTTTCTTTTACATAATATTAATAATAATTATTATATTAAGTATTTAGCGAGAACTAATTTTCTTTTTTTCAATCTCGCGAATATATTTAGAAATTATTTAGCAATTTCAGGTAATTGAAGCTATCAAGTTATATTTAACGGAATACTTAATAAAAATTTTTTAAAACTTGGAATTTTAAATAAATAAGAAAACGATTTGATATTTTACAATATAGTTAGTGTAATCGTATATCTGCTGAATATAGCAGCCAAATTTTCAAAGCATAGGGTCGAATAATATTAATATAAAAATAGTTTTTTTTTGTTGAGAGAATTAAAAGCTTGACCGGTCTGTCCAAGTGTCGTTCCTGTGTTTCTTGACATCGACTTGAATTTTCAAAAAATCGCTATTGAGAATTTCTAGAAAAACTCGATTGTTTGTATCTGTCGGAGTAAGCCCATTAACTATTCACCGACATTATCTGAATTAAAATCATAGGATTATAATAGTGGCATGAAGTAAAATGCATTCTGAGGTAACACGTTTCATTTAATTTCTTACAAAGCCCTAAAAAAAACTAATATAAATGTCCATGATGTTTCAAGGACCGTAGAAGAAAAATTCACGGAACCAGACGAAAACGACTTTCACCTTCGTCTGCAATATTGTGACATTTATAACCGAAGGGCACGACGTTCAAAAAGCGACTAATCCCGAGAAGGAATTATTTACACGGAAAAACCGGAAGAGCTTCCGATAAGCATCGCCGCCGATCGCCGCGCCGGCTACGCGTCGAATCCAGGGGATTTTATCAACTGCAGCGCGACTTCCTCGGTGAATCCACGACAATCCGAGCGAGAACCGCGCCGCGATGAACCGAGATCGAAGAGGAGCAAAGAGAGGGGAGAGGAGCTCGGCGCGATCCTCCTCTCTCTCTCTCTCCCCTCCCCCCTGCGAGACGACTCTCCGGAGCGCGCCCACGCGAAAGAGCTCCGACGTCGAAGAGTGTAAACTGGTTCGCCCACCGCTGGAGAGCCGAGCGTACCCCCGTCCCCCCTCGCGCTCATCCGCCCCCGCTGCCCTCCTTTGCTTTGCCGACACCTCGCGGCGACCTGGAGCTCTGGTCTCATCCCGCGGCACGGAGTCGAGCCCTCGCCGGGCCGAGCTTCTCCATCGGGGCGGAGCGGCTGGCGGATGCGTTTTTGGTGGGCGTCGACGCGTACAAGGATCGAGCGGCGCGATCGCGTAACGCGGGCGAGCGGCCACAGGATCGGTCGAGTCCGAGGCTCGTCGGTGCGAGTTTAGCGCGGATGCGCTAATGATCCCGCGGCATAAGTCGTTAAATACGTAGGGAACAAAAAAACGAACGAATATACTGCCTATGCGTATATGTAGTTCCTTTTTATACGAATAATTTACTCTGGACGAATGCCATGGTACGTTGAACTTTTCCATTTCAATTTTCTTCGGGATATGATCAACACGGGCATGATATTACCCGTATAGATCTTCGAAGGATCCTAATCGATAATAATGAAAATTATAATGCGACTATTATAGTGTAACCACTTTTAACAACGATCGCTATACCTGTCTCCACTTAGCTTTTTCCATGAGCACGTGGCTTCTTCTTCTAACAGAGCGCTCGATGCTTTATATATCGCTCAAATTATCATTTCTTTTATTAATTAGCAATCGGAAACAGCCACGGAGACAAGAATAGCATGCGGTAGAAATGTGGTATCGATTTTCACAAACCGTGTCGAATTTCTAGCGATGCATCGATGAGCGTCGAGGGTGTCCTGAAAATTCGAGTGTTAGACTAATGGTTTATAAACTTTTATATCGGCAAATCTTAATAGACGAATGCGCCATACTCGGGCTATCGCCACCTATACCGGCAGTAAGTAAACTAAGTCATTAAATAATGGGTCCATTTAGCCATTCGGGATCCTCGACGAAGATATCGGTGCAAGTAGATGAAATTCGAGATTAAATTCAACCTAATTCAGTATTATATAGGTCTAAATTGTATTATTGAGCAATATATCGAACGCGAATTAGAGAAGAACAGAATTGCAATTTTGTGCAGTACTTTTAAAAATAAAAATTTACTTACGAAAGAATTTAAATGAAACTATTTTAAATTAACCTTTCCATCGTAACAGTCGGAGGATGTCTTCAACGAGACGTAATGTATTACCTAAGAATACAGCGAACCCGCACTCTCAAGTCCCCGAGCGCATAACGAAAAATCCATCAATTTGCTTTTGAGCCACCATTACACGCGCATTTCCTGAACACTCGCGTCATTAAAGTAACTCAACGTTTCTTTTTTCCACCCATGATCCGTGAAGTTTTTAGTACCGGAAGTCCGCGTGTATTTGCGCCTCTCCCGGAGTCAACGACGCCGGTGCGTCTAAAAATAGAGTCGCATATATATATATATATAGCAGCCTGTAAGACCACGCGCTTGTTATAACGCAAAAATTATTGCGCGAGCGCATACGAGGTGCATTAGAGCCCGCTGCGCGTCGATATTACGCGCATATGCACGAGTTTGCACGTAATACCTTATATATATATATATATATATATATATATATATATATATATATATAAACGTACGTAAAGAGCCCCTTCGACCCGACAACTTGTTGTTGCGAACGCACCCATACATGTATCTACGCGAATGAGTCACGGAGCTGCGGGTGCACGCGCATGCGTGTCAAAGGGGAGCTCGGGAGCGTGCGCGCGATTGCCCCCGAGCTACTTTGGCCAAAGTAGCGAGCATCTAGCTTCGTTCTTCAAAAGTAAGTGGCTCTTCATACGTATATCCTTAGCTCCCTGATAATAGGACGGAACAATGCTTCTACTCGTGTTCTCTGCTGCAGCCCGGATATTGCGTGATCGGGAGGACGCAACGACCGGCGTATCCAGCTGGGACGCATTCTCTGTCAACGGAAGTCGACAGATCAGCGGACTAATCGAAAATTGTTTACAACTTGTTTTTTTTTTTTTTTTTCGTGTACGTTTTATTTCTTGCAACAGTTAACTTACTCTGCATATAGCCGCAATTTCTATGGGCTTCTTCTGGAACATTCCAATGGAGAACCAATATGTCAGTTAAAAGTCGACAATCCGGATTAATAGAAGGCATTATAAAAATGTGCAGAAAGCCGAATCTCTGAATTCAGATTGTTGACAAAGATCTAACTTTACGTTTGTATAAAAATACTAATCTACAGTTATGTGTTCATTATTGTTCGAGCTTAAGTTCTAAAAATCTGTTTGGGCGATTTTTAAACAAGAAAAACTGTTTTTCGAAAATTTTACGAACGAGACGAATGATTTTTTTATTCAAAAGTAATGGTAGGTTTGTATTTAGAATTATATTATTTAACCAGATTTTATTATATTTTCATTCTAAAATCCGAAATCTTTTTCCAGATTCTTTTGATGCATTTGTAGAGTATTAACTTGATACAACTTCTTGTTGTCATCGAGGTTGTCTGCTTTCAACAGTCATACTAGCTCGACATCATAATTCTTGTCAAAGACCAGATGGAATTTGAAACTAGGAATGTGAGGCTAGTTTTTGCAACAAAAAATACTAAAAACTTTAACCAACTTTGGAGAAGTGCCAGGGATCTCGGACTGACAGAGATTGCGCATCAGGTCTCTACTACATAATAAATCTAGCAAAGTTTAAAAGATCTTGCTGAAAGCAATGCGATGGCATTTTACTGTTCAAACTTTTACCCTCAGATTTCCCATGCTACTTACTTATTAAAAGAGCTATTAGGAAATCCCTAAGTGAAGTGGGAAGAAAGTGCTTTCAATAAATCTTGAGCAGTCGTAATCCTGTCTCTTTAATCGATATTATCACTGAAATCCATCAACTGCCACTCGCAGACGGAAATCCCGTCTACTTATCTATTTGAATTTTTTAGAATAATGAAATATTTCCTACTAGTACTTTATCGATTTCTAAAGGCCTGCCAGTTCATTTTTATCGGCGGCGTAGTCAATGCAGAGTCATAGGTCAATTCCTCCAAAGCACTGGCGGTGCAATGTAATCGTACAAAGAGAGAGGAGAGAGAGAGAGAGAGAGAGAGAGAGAGAGAGAGAGAGAGGGAAAGGAGGGGGGCGTCCCGTCTACCTTGGCCGGTATCGAGTTTCGCGTGATTTACTCCTTTGCCTCTCTAGCGCGCGGATCGAACTCTCAGCGGGCGCTGCAGCACGCGCGCGGCGAAAGGATTAGATTCCAAGGGCTTCGTGCGTTACAGTCCCGCGACGGCCGAGAGCTCGAGCTCTAGGGAGAAGGCGACATGAACAGCGACTCTGAGGCAGAGAGAGAGAGAGAGAGAGAGAGAGAGAGAGAGAGAGACAGAGGGGGGGCAAAGAGAACGGAAAGCTGGAGCAACCCTTCCGGCCCGAAACGCAGTCACGATCTTGTGCATTGTGTGTGTCCGCGTGCGCGTGCGCGGCGGGACTCTCGATGATGCATTGGGGCCGCGCATTCAGTCGAGCGGTTCATTGCAGGCGAGCGAACACGCTCTCTCTCTCTCTCTCTCTCTCTCTCTCTCTTTTATCGATGCGCGCGATCGGCTTTGACAAGACGTCGAGCCGGAGGAATGCAGAGCTGCACTCCCCTTGGATCCTTTTCGTGACGGGGCAATTGTGCGCGCCGCCCAGTTCTTGGCCGGCGGTTGTCCACATCTCTGGACCCGGCGCATACACGCCCGGTCGAATGTCTAAGGCCTTTTACGGATGTATAACTTGGCGCTGGTAGGGCCACGGCGCAGCGTAGCGAATTGCCCGCGGACGACCTCGTTTATTCGCCAACTGGAAAATCTTAGCCGAAGGGCTGCACGGCAGATCATCAGATTTTCCTAAATTTTAGTTCTTTGCACTAGGGAACAAATCCTGGGGAAAGTTTCGTATCAGTTAGGATTTTCTTTTTATTGATCGAACTGATGAAATGTCGGGTACTAACTTGAGAATGAAGTTCGGAACGAAAGACAGAAAAAAGGCAAGAGATTTGGAATCTCCAGATCACCGTTCCCGAAACTATAATTAGGACATGTTATAACCAGTAGAATATCTGAATGACACTTGCTCTTATTCGAAAATTCAACACAAAGAGCTTCAGATTAGACTGTTCGGTTACAGTGACTAAAAAAGCGTTTCATAATTCCGAAAGTGCAAATTTCCAATCGCCCTATGTAGGAATTAGAATTATAATATTATTGCATATATAGGGATTTAATGATCCAAGCTTGCTCTCTATAAACGAAAAAAATTTTACAAATGCATCGTAACCAAAATTCTCATGTGAAGCATGAATTTGTATTAACAATTCTAATATAGGCACATACTTAGTTATTCAAACACTTAAACATACTAAGTGCTTGGATATTTCAAAGACTTGGATTCCTACTTTTTTAATCTAACGTTTCAAGGCTCCAACACCACCGAGCGATATACGAAGACATGTCCCACCAGTCATACAGTTGCCCGGCAAGATAACCAAATGTGACTAATGAACTCAAACAAGTTTGCACCTCTGACCCTTTATTACTCGTTGGTTGTTGAGCAGAATAAGTTGCTTATGAAATTCACAGACCACAGATTTTTTTGCTGATCGAATACCCAACATGGATTCCTTACTTATTAATAAACTTAAATTTCTACTCCACGGGAGAATCTATTTACTTAATTCTTATCCTTAATTTCATCGGAGATATTCTATGAGACGTATAATGAAATCCAGAACGTACACGACAATCGAACAGAATCCTCAATTCCAAATTAATAAGGTTACTCAAACATTACGAGTCATATAAGAGTAACTACGTTCTGTCTCTCTCTCTCTCTCTCTCTCTCTCTCTCTCTCTCTCCCTCTCTCTTCAAACAGTACTCGACAAGTAAGATTATCCCATGAAACAATTGCAACCCAGACGCCTCGTCCGCAATTCAATCAATCTCGCGGTGCGCTCTCTGGGGGGACTTTAGGCGAGCAACCGTCCCCCATCCGCCATCACCGCCTCGAATCTGTCGCCCATTACACATATAATGGACCGCGGGAACTTGGCCGCCGTACGAATCCCGGAAAGCGAGCCAGATGCCATTTGGCGAATTCCCTACGTGTGCGCGCTCCGCATTGTCGCACACCTGACGCTTCGTACGTAATATCGTGGTGGCGGTGGCAGCGGCCGACGGTTTATTCGCCCCTCGCCGTATCTCGCGGCGCCAAGCCGCCCCGTGAACAGCGGGGCGATCTCGATGGGAGCCGCAACTGCGGGGAGAGAAGGTCGTCCCCGTACATCCCGCCGTCGGCGCGGCTCGCGCAGCTTTCGCCGAGCGTCGGTCGTTCGTGTGGGATCGCGCATGTGTGCCGCGCGTGCATCATCCCGGGCGATTGTGGCGGCCGGATAGGTGGGGGGAGGGGGGAGGGGCACTTGTTTCTCGCCCCAGCCCCGGAGGATTCCCTTATTCGGAGTATATGTCTGCCAGCCGCGCACGTAGCTCGGAGGGCCTCGATCTCGCCGAAGGCTGTATGCCGCGTAGCCGCATAGCCGCGCACGGGGCTTCTTCTTCAGCATCCAGTACACGCGCCGATGGTGCCCGCGCGTTCCCGGACGAACGGGGCGGAGGGGAAGGGTAGGAGGCGGGAGGAGGTGGAGGGGCGCGGAATTTATTATGAGATACCGAGGAGGAATGATCGGCGGTGCGCGCGCTCGTTAATCGATCCCTATATACCGATGCTGTGTGCTCGTCCCTGCCTCGGGCGGGTTTTTCATTCTCTATTATATATATATATATATATATATATATATATATATATATATATATATATATATGTGCGTGTATATAGCTGGATCCAGGCATTGTGCAGGAGCAGTCCGCGCGCAAGGTCGCCTGCACGAGAGCAGTATTATATGAGTCCTTATGTGGGCTCGGGGCGTTTTCAGCTATAGATAGGACTATATATATATATATATATATATATATATATATATATATATATATATATATGTATATAAAAGTATGAGCGAGCCATCACGGGTGTATAATAGCGAGCTTGAATTGCCCGATACACCCCGGCACGGTGGTCTTTTATGCTCGTAGAGATAGAGAGCCGATATGACTTCGTTTACGCGGGTTGTTTCAGGTTAAGGGCGCTTCGCCTGGTATATATATATATATATATATATATATATATATATATATATATATATTTATATATAAGACGTGGAGATTCGGATCTTGCGAGGTTATATAAAACGAGACTGCGGGAAACGGGAAATAACTCATTTCTCGGTCGTTGAGGCTTATATACTGCAAGTAGATTATTTCATTAAATCATTAAATGTGGTCGCTGTCGTTGTAGGTCCATAAAGTATACTGTATGCCGCAATTGGTAAGAGTACACAAGGTCGCTACTATATACTCTGTACAGTTTTGCAATTGTTGATTACACGAATCGATTATTAAAAATCGTAACATATAATGCATATTATTCAAAGCAAGATTGAATTAACCCGATCAAAATTTAAGTAATATTTCAGGCATTTTCAATAAAGTTTATAAAAAAGTATAGATCATATATTATAATATAATGTTCAAATATTCAATGGATTGTATAACAAATTATATTACCGTTAATAAAGCATTCCATGAAATTCATATCGTATATAATGGAACTAAAAAATACCCGATTGAACTTTTACATCTTATATTTCATCTATATGCATGACATTTAATTACATATTTATACCCGTATTATAATCAATAAATTTGATGTAAATATATTATTGGAATTCTTAACAATCAACTCTGGATAAAATACAAAGCAAAGAAGTATTACAGCAAAGTAATATGCACGTTTCTTTTGAAAGTAATATTCAGTTATATGGCATTTAATTAGATGTGGTAATGAATTATTATGTGATTATCTATTCCGTTTCAATTCATAGGCCTAAAACTTTTGTGTAGGTTATTAAACGACCAATTAAAAGCAGAAAGTGGCAACAGAACCAGTGCTTCTCTACCTTTCTGTTTCCTCTTTTACCCTGCGTTCCTCTTTATTATAAAGCTATAAAGATAGTCCACTAGAAAAGGAAACATTGAAAGAAAAAGTAATGGATTTTATTTACGTTTCATTTTCATAAAACATTAGGTTATAGTCGCGTTAATAATAATAATAATAATAATAATAATAATAATAATAATAATTGTACACAATTTATTTTTCACGTTTGCTATATATAATATGTACAATTGTAGAAATTCAAGTATAATAAAACCAGATTGTAAACTATTAAGCAGCTTTCAATATTAAAATACACGTTGAATGTAAGTGCAATCGTCAAAAAATTTATAGTCTACCCAGCAGTGCGCGAGGCTAAATAAAACTAGCAGATGTAAATTTCAGCCTTTTCACGGAAGAAACTTTCGTTTGAGTTCGTTAAATTCACTTCATTCGCGTCTATTTTTATTTATTCAGAACCATAACTTGGAACAGCCTCTCTTTTCCTCGTGCAAAGTCCATTTAATGCTCCGATTGCAATGGGAGAATCCTTAAAATCGAGGTTATCGCCGCTCTTGCGCGCGTGCGCGCGCAGGCTAATTAGAAACGGAACGGAATATTTCCGAAGACGCCCAAGTGTGAGAGAACGTTTATTCGGTACAATATACGCTGGGCTCGACCGGCAATTAAGTGAAGCCGCGCGACTTTGCCCGCGCAGCGGCATATCCTCCTCCGTCCCGAAAAAAAGGACAGCATCGCTTTTAAATACACATTCGACAAAGTCCAACGCGCTCGCCATCGAGTTCTCGCACAATTTGCCCTGCCTCGGTAATCGCAATGGTACCCCCCCCCCTCATCTGCTCTCATCGTCAGCTGTATGATCGAGGCCCACGTATTTCTGTCGATGCCCCCCCCCCTCAACCCACGACCCTCCGGCCGTCTCAGTCTCCCTCTGCCAACCGCGTCATCCGGTCGACTTCTCGCCCATCATCGGCCAGGAACCCCGTAGCGGGGACGTCACATTCCCAATCTCGCGGGCGCTGCGGGGTAATTGACGGTGGTATTATTCCCTCTTCTAGCTTGCGCGTGCATGTATATGTATATATATATATATATATATATATATATATATATATATATATAGATGTATATACACCATGAACTGCTCCCCTCCTCGCCATTCGCTTCCATTCCCCCTCCCAAGCTCTACTCTCTCACTTTTGATTTTTACTGTAATACGCGAGACGCGGGCACCGAAGCGAATTTTCAACTGACTCTCCACGCGACGTCGACTCAATGGGAGTGTGTGCATGTATATGTATATATATATATATGGTGACGACGGTGCGAGCAAGAGTGCTGGTACTGGGCGCCGCCGTATAATGCGATTTGAATTTTGATCGGGAAGAGGACGAGAGGGTGCCTAGTAGACGACGAAGGCATTCGCCGATTACGATTATATTATACAGAAGGGGGCGCGAAGCACTTCGCCAAAGTCCCCCTCCCCCCTCTCACCCTCGGGCAATTTAATTTTACGTGGTGAATTCTGCGTATGCGGACGAGCAAGCGTGTGCCTGAAGTATTCAATTTTGCGGGGACGAATCCGAAGCGCTCGAACATTAATTTAAAATCAATCTGGCGCGCAACAATTTCGCTACGATTTACGGAGCGAGCGATGATAGAGTTTCGCGTTATTTAATTTCATTTAGAGTAAAAGTAATATTTCACGATTCGACCGCGTGGCTTGGACATAATCTAGTTGATCTACATACCTTCGAGAAATATAGGAATGTGCCGAGTATTTAAAAGATTATTTTTAATGTAACGGACTTGCGAAGAAGAAGAAAAAAGGGGGTTCGACCGTTCTCGTTCGATCAAAACGCCTCGTGTAATGTCCTCGTACAGCACGCACGCGAGAACAAAATGAGAAGTATCGGCAAACCCGTCGGATTCGATACTTTCTAATCCGTAAGCGATTTTTCGACGATAAATAACTTTGACGTAAATACGTGTTCGCAGAGAGTTAACGATCTGAAATGTTAATCCTTTGTGTCGCGTTAGATTATGATCGATTATAAAGCAATTTACGGTGTAGCATGTGGTCTGCACAGCGAGCGAGAAGTCAGAGTATGGGCATCTCTTTTCCTCACTACGGTTTTCGTTCGCTTCCGGTAATGCTACGCACGTATCTGAGCATCGTGCTGGACCAAGATTTGGACGAATTATTTTCCATAAGTCAGAAAATGATTTATCATTTATCATAAAGCTTGTAGAAACTAGAAAATCATTTAGAAAAGCGTATAATAAAGCAAAATCCACGTCATAATCTGCTATATTATAGAATTAAAGATATCACGAAACAAATAGTGACGAGAATCAGTTGACATCTTATCTTCGCGGTTGAATATAAAGCTCACGTTTGTGGTGATGCACCGTTCGCCCTGGATATACTTCTCAGATATAATTTCAGTAAAGTAATTGCCTGAAAAATTAACAATCGTCCTATATGTACATAAAAAAAATTCGAATAAAAATCGTTGCTCGCTATTAAACTAAAAATCCGTAAATTTATTAAGTTCCAAGCCGGCGATTACATCATGCCCGTGCCGCATATCGGCAATACGTTTCATTAATTCAATTTAACAAGCCGTGCGATAATCGATTAAAAGCGCATTTCCAGGCGGCGGGAACGCGCGCGAGCGTCGAGCTATCGCGATTTGTCAACTCGAATTTTCTTCTCGACTCTCCGCGGCGATCGCTCCCCCGCCCTCCTCGATAAGCCTAAGTAAAACAAAGCCGACAAGGGATCACCAGCCGCGCGCTGTTTATAATATTGATTCTTCTCGCGCGCGCCCCGTAAGAACAGAACCGGTTCTCAATGTCTACCTGGACGACTGTCGCGGCGGCCGCGGTGGAAAATTCGCTTTAACCCCTGGCCAGCTCCGACCCTCGATGCCGAACCGAAGCGATGAACAAGCGGCTCGAGAAATCGAGCAGTCTACGAATAAAGAAATAAACGGCAAAGTAAGTCGATCTATGTCGACATAGCGCGATATAGACGTCGAGAGCAAAGGTTATATCGTGGAACCTAGCGATTTAACAGAGTTGCGTGCCGATGAAGCCGCAAAGAGACGCTCTCTCAGTTTCGTACACTCGTTTCGTTCCAGTTTCGCGGGATCTGTACACGGTAGCTTACGTACGTATACTGCAATATAATTAATGGATAGTCCTCGAGCGAGCGGCAGCCCTTCAGCTCGAGCACCCTCTCGACCCTTAACCCCTTTTTTCCTCGCTCACTCTTTGTAATTCCTCGCTCGCTTATTTTTCGCCTCTCCCTTTTGCCGCGTTCGCTGTTTCATTTAGACCAAATGGCGCTCCTTCATTTTGGATACAGACATTTTACGATATCGAAGATTCTAGTGAAAATGACGAGGTGAGCATTTTTTTTTTGTTCCATTGCAAAATAAAGGTTTTCATAGAAGGCCTATTCGGTAACTTCCCAGTATTTCCAGAACAGATATTCCCAGTGACACGAGCATAGTCGATAGTTTGATTAAACATTGGCTTGAAACGTGGTTTTATGACAGTTTGATTCGCCATAATTTCTTGCCCCCCCCCTCTTTCATCCTCACGGTCGCCTCTTCGCTCTGTACCAGTTTACGTTCGCTCTCCCCTACAAACTCTCGCCAGACTCATACGCAAATTTTTATCCCCGCCAGCCACCCCTCCCCAGTCTGTGCACGTTCAAGAATCAACCCCTGCGGGGTGCTCATCGCTTTTACAGCTGGTCCGAGGACCGAAAGAGAGAGGGAGAAAGTTTCGAGGTTAGGATTTCCGGAGCGCACACTGCAGGATGGCTGAAAGCCCTCCTCTGCAGCTCCCGATCGGATTAAAAGGGCCGAGCGAGATAAAAAAAAAAGAAGGTAGAGAGGGGGATGGCAAAACCGGGACGGCAGATGGGACAAGCACAGGTCTGGCACTATTACCTCGAGAGGATGTGCGCGTGTGCATATGGGGACGTTTCTTTTTATTGCGACCTCTATCGCCCCCCTCCCTCTCCCGAGTTTTGTTTATGCACGGCTCTGCCCCGCCAGGATGGGTGATTTTCGAGGCTATCGAGTTTTGACGATGGGGCGCAGCCTGATTGCTGCCCCTCTGCCATGCGTCCTTATCGGATCGGATTTTTTTCCTCTTTGACGATGAGTGAAAGGTGTTGTTTAATTGATTATTTTTGCATGCATCTATATTTCCATTGCGAAATTTCGAGTGATTTGCAACGAAGTCCTTTTTCAGTGTATCAATAACTAATGCAATGAACCTTACTCGTAAATATCTTCCACAATTTATGTTTCTATTTAATTTACTTCTACAACAGATATTACAAGAGTGGATTGATAAATGTGTGACTTTTAAATAAAAACCTTTATTTTGGGCAAAAAATAATTTGATTGTTCTGCATATTTTTTTCTCAGCTTGATACATGGAATCCAAGGTACTTAGACTTTCATTATTTCTCTAGAACTAGTGAACCCTGGCAGCCCCAATATGAACATTTATTTCAGTGATGACTTCTTCATTCGAACCGAATTTCCTACCAGCCAGGTATTTTTTAGACAGGAAATAGTCAACGGGGACGAAATCCAGACAATCCGGCGGACGCATCAAGATTTTCTAGACTAATCGATCAGTTTTTGCCGTAATGATTAAATGGTTACACGATTATTTTAATAATTAAAACGAGCATTGGTGTCCTCAATCTTTATATCCAACTAACTTTTACCAAAAATTCATGTAACACGTGATCAATTTCCTTAGTTTATATTCCTGCAATGTCATCCAACTTCCAGACATTTTCAATCTTCGATTGTTTAATATCATTATATAAATTTTACTGATGATTTCTAGCTTTAACGCATCCTTTTGGCCTATCTGTATTGGCGTACAACGATATCTTGTCAACCACATTTTGATATCGCAGAAATCCCAGAGTATATATCTATGAAATCTCTTCCGAATTTCTGTAATTAACAAATATCAATGCCCAATCAATATACGAAATTGACGTTTTATATTTTTGTAGAAATTCCGGTTAGTTTATGCCAATAGTGTTAAACATATAAACTAAATTAGCGGGTTTCATAAGAATTTTACAGCTGTCTAATTGTAGTTAGCGGTCGATATCATGTCTTGCTATATCTCAAGTTTATACAGAGCGGAAATGAAAAAACCTCACTTGTATATTCTTAACAAGAATCGAATATTCTTAACAATTAGACAATTCTCGGGGACTACTTCGTTCCTCATCTACTCATGTGAAAAGTTGCCATATAGTTCATATTGAAAAAGCAATTAAATGGGTATAAGTTGTATTGTGTAAATATCTTCTCGTATTATTGCAGTTTTGACTTGTAATTCCATAATAGAAATTGTATTAAAAAACAATATTTGAAAGAAATTATTCTAAGGTATTCAACGGCCATCGAGCATTTTTCTTTTAATTTTCCTTCACGACTAAAAACCTGCGATGGTAACGGCTAAGTGCTGGAAACGTTATGAACATTCAATGACGTCGAATCACCTCTACCGAGGCAATTTTGCCGCGCAACTGCGCATACAATTACCGTAATACAATAAAATTTAATATAGTTATTAATTCGAGCGCTACTCTCATTTTCCCGCTCCTGCGTGCACCGGATGCCAAAAACTGTTGTATTATATACGCGCTTGCGCACGCACTTGCAAACCGAGACTTTTGCACTTTCTCTTCCCAACCCCTCTCCGTTCAACCCAGTTTTACCGCTGGCCGCCGCGCACGCGCACGGAAAACCGTCCCATACAAGGCTCGCTCCTCGACTTCTCTGGTCGGCGATTCCGTTTCTTTTTCTTTTTTTTTTTTGTTTGTTTTGTCCACCGTATACAATCTCTTCCTCTCCCCCCGCCCCTCTTTACTATACGGTCCGCATATAGATACACACGCACACGACCTCTTCTCGCGTTACGCAATGCGCTGGGGAAAGAGAGAAAGAGAGAGAGAGAGAGTGAGAGGGTACCGCGCGCGGTTCACGATAATCCCCCGGTCTGGGCGAAACCGGTTATCTTCGAATTAAGTCGCACGCGGTGCAGTGCGTCGTCTCTTCTGAATCGAGGATCTTTTGTGGATTCGGCTCTTTGGATTATGCGCGAGGATGGAACAAGATCTTCGAAGGTAAATGTTCATTTAATGCATGATTTTGTGGAAAAGGAAGAAATGATGGTTATCGTGGATAGCTGGAATAATAAAACGAGGGGAAACGCGTCGATCTCGGATGCTTTAACGTTTTATCAATGATATCTTAATGTTTACTAGATATATGCAAATGAGACATTTATCTGCAGAAACCTTTTTCAAAAGATTACGTTCTCCATCTGGCAGATTTTTTTACTTCCAATCAAATGTGAATAATTAAGCAAATTACATTGGAAAGAAAGTGCAATGGAGAAATAGCTGTACTTTCTGCTTTCATCGTGCATTTTATAAGATTTTCCGAGTGTAGATTGCATCACTTTTCATTGTCCAACATGATTTATTTGGATAATGTATTTCAACTTATGTACCATAGCACTTTTAAAGGTATAAGTAAACGAAAAATGAATTCTGTAATTTCGTCTATTTCTCTAGCTATGAGTGGAATTCATTTATTTTGGAGCGGACAACGCGCCAATACATAATCAGACTTATATTTTATACTTTGCATTTGTCTGTAAAATGAAATAGCCACAACAGGCCACAATTCAGCTTCTAATAAAAAAAAACGAATCGTCTTAAACAAATAAATCATCAGAATCTTTCGCTTCAGAATGGCAAGTATGCGCGAAGTCTTGGAATACTCTGCACACAAAATGAAAGACATTCGCTTGAAAATTTCTTAATGAAACTGTTGTTAGATAAGCTACATGTACGAACATCGGACGTTTTCTGCCATCAACAAAGCACGACTTCACATACGTTTGCAATTTGCCAATTCTGTTGACCTTTTACCACGGGTGGCTACATGTATACATGTCGTTTTCTCAGTGACAGGCAATTAATATAACGATCTCCGTGCGTATATAGAACGTACGAGGCAGTTTTTATATTTAATCAATTCACCTGGGGGCCCTATCGTTTTCCCTTCTGTATAAAACATCCAGACAGGTGCTATATTACATTCAATTTTCTTATCCAAAGCAATTATACCTCTATACATACATGTGTATCTTTTCTTTGATCGTGATCTAAGAAATTAAGAAAAGCAATCCACTTGGTCTCTCATCCGTGAAGCAACACGGGAGCTCTTAATACATACACGGCCGTCGTATCCCCCTCCATCCCATCGCTGGATGGAAAGAAGCCTTTAACCTCGTTAAGAATTTGGCCGTAAGCGGATTAGAATTAAGACGGGAACGCGCGCGACGAGCTTCCAAGACGGCATAAGCGTAACCCAATCTTCCTGTCTTCGTGTCGCCTTCGTCTCCGACAGCTTTCGCGCACTCCGCCGCGCCTCGGAGTCGGTGCAGTCGCGCGGCGCGCTAGCGAAGGGGTTGTGTCATAGTAGGTTATGCACATGGGTATAGATACCAGTATATAGTCCCCGACGCTATATATATATATATATATATATATATATATATATATATATACATATATATATATATCGGTTTCATCCATTGCTTCATAGGCGACACGATCGGCGGGACCAGTTGTGTGGGTGAGGGTCAGAGAGAGAAAGAGAGCGAGAGAGAGAGATGCAGCTGTAATATTGAGATTCAATAAAATATTTTGAAAGTACACTTTTATCCATTTCAATAGGCGAACGAAATATTAGAATCCTCCCACGCTAGATCCAGATTATTTCCTTGTTCAAAGATATTCCATGCAGTTACAATGAATCTGGACTGTTTCACGATAAGTTTTCGAGATTTCCCAGCATGAAATTACAACAACAAAAACCTATTCTTGAACTACAGTAGTAATTATCTAGATTGTGAATTAATTCTATTTCGAACCACGTTGTGCTTGCTAAAACGTGTCTTTCTTCGTTGATACGTTGTATTTTGGAAATAGCAGATTTGTGATGCTACATAATCTACATTCTATTAAAAAAAATATATATCTGTTTTTCGCGTGTGGAAACATCGACATCTCGTAAACTTCAGATGATAGATTAGTGCTGAGGCCAAATTCGGCCCAGTGAATCGCAGTCCCTTGAAAAAGTATAGGCAGTCTAACTTCTGATTGCATTTGTTTCCGGCTTCTGGTATTCTGGCTAACGTATTACAATAACGAACGTAATATGAAAATTTTAAACAAGCTCTAGCTTCTCGGCTTTGATGTACACTTGAAGATTATAATCATCTGTATAAACAGATATTAATATACGATCTATACATACTCGATTAATAAAATATTTCAACACTAATTGGCGAAAGTAAAGTTTATGTAATGATTGTCTTTGCTGTATGCAATTGAAAGAGAATATATTATTTAAAAATAATGAAAGACGTTAAATACAAAACATATACGAATACTTTATGAACAATTAACCGCATTACTGCGGCATACACTAGTTGCCTGGAATATTTGTGTCTATATGAAGTAATTATCTTTCATTACTATAGTTAGTACCTTATGTGCTAACCATTTCAACACAAATATGCTTTTAAATGTGCAAGAATTGAGAAAATTTATATTTGTAACTTTGTTATTATCGGGATCTGTACTAAAACCATATATACAAGAGAATACGTGTATCAACTCTGAGTACTTAAATTCCATTATTTATGTACCGATGATATAATGAACAAAGTTTAAGAGTTCTTTAGATAGACAAAATTCTCGAGATAGACAACAATTTTTGCCATAAAATAATTCCCTAATATAAATATATATATAGTGGAATGTATTTACGTTACCCTCTGTTGTATATTTAGTAGATTCACTGTAATATTTATGTATACGTACCTGAAACAGAAAAAAGGACCATTGTTATTATTTTTTCTACTTAAAAATAAAAATCTTGATTAAACTAAAATTAAATATTTTTAATTTATTTAATAATTTATTCGTATCAGCGTCAAAATTGTTATGGGAGCCCCGCCCCATATTGCTCATGCATCGTATCATATACATTTCCTGCAAGTAGCGCAGGATCCTTTACGCCTCTTTTCTTTCCTGTTCTCGAGCACTGAAGAATATATGTAGGGAGGTTAAGGCTAGAGACTGACATTTGGTGTCGTGTTGCTCGAAAGGCTCAAGAACCCTTTACACTCTTGCATCTCCCTTTCCTAACCGTTTTTTTCCCTCCCCGAGAGCAATCAGCCGCGGCTCAACGCGCCATCGCCGTCCAGCTCTCTCCCTTCCTTCTCCTCCCTCGGTCTTCTCTCGATTCACCGCAGCGCCGCACTTCAGAGGGGCGCGATTTTTCCCCACGGGTGGATTCGCAGAAGAGGAAGAAGAAGAAGAATAATAATAAAAAGAAGACGACGAAGAAGAAGAAGATGCAGAGGCGGGGAAAAAAGCGCGACGACGTATAAGGTTACCTACGTTACTCGTGCTCCAAGGATAATCGCCCAAGACCAGTCCGGCTGGTCCTTTTTGCAGGGTGACATTTTTCCGTCGCCGCAACGCGCGCCGTGCAAGAGAAGCGCTGCCATCGCGGCCCTATATCGAGAAAATCGATGGATTACTGTAGACAGAGGAGGGTACGTGCTGCGTACGCGTCAAATTTCACGATCTTATACCTATTCGCGGAATGTTGCGTGAGAGATATTTCCGTTTCCATATATAAATATGCAGTAGGTATAAATACAAGGTATGACAGTGTTACAGAGGCGGACTACAAAAATTTGATCAATTAATCATAAGTTTTACGCCGACAAGTATTGTGAGCTACAGGTATATTCGATAGTGAAGAAAACGTATTGTTAAGGTGGATATCTGTCGATCTTGAAGATACACTTTAAAGTATATAATTTCATTCGGTAGAGTATACGTGATTATCAATAAGATTCATTCATTAACTGGTTGGTTGGTTTACAATCTATTGAATTACGAATTGATATGATGACCGATCATGTCGTCGAAGATCTGCTCAATAAAGATATTGGCTTGGAAAACTTAAAAATTATAAACTATGAACTTCACTATGAACTATGAATATTTATAGCTTTGACCTGGAATGAATTGTTTTAGTTCATCCTGTAACACTGATGTATTTAAATTCTTAGATAGTGCAATCGTTTTGCCTACTTCAACAGCTGTAATTCAAAACGACGAATTCTGTGGAATTTCATTAACAGGTATCATTTGTATTTTCAGAAGGGTACATTTCTACTTGTCTGAACATGTACAAACTATGAATATACTCAGAACATTAAATCGATATTTGGTATAAAGTAAATGCCATTTCGTCCGATTCTCCAAAATCTTTTTTTACATACATTAGCGCAACACATGTTGAGCTTCAGATTATCTGATTTCTCAATAGTCTCTTAACTACCGATACAGCCCACAGATACACTTTCGCCGCGAATCAAACTCTTCGCGTGCCCGGTGCCACCGCCTTATTGCGTTGTAAGCGAGGGATCCGACCGCTTGCCGCGAGCGTCAATCGCTGCTGTCATCCGGGACACGTAAAAAGACCACCTCACTTCGTTAACGACGGACCATAGCCATGTCACGCGCGACCACGCTCTTCCAGAACGCACCACGTCCGTCTTCTAACCATGGCTCGCGCGCGCCGCTGATCATCTTCCCGACTCGCAACTGCTCTCACTCGCTGGTTTGATCGAATGAGCGTCAGGTGCGCTCGCCATGCAGAACGAGTATACATAGACGCGCGGGGTTTTGGCTTACCCCTGTGTATATATACAGTTGTCTAGCTATACTAAGACTATATATTATTATATATACATATATATATATATATATATATATATATATATATATATACTACTCTCTAGACGGCTGGCTCGAGGCCACGCAGTATAAGGCTCGCGCGTTCGCGGAAAGCGTCAGCCGGCGGTCGCTTCGCCGAGGCTCTGGCGCAACCTTCGCGAGTCTTTGGCTCCCGGGTTCAGTAGCCTGGCGCGCCGAGAGCAAGGACCGTGACAAAAGTCCGAACGCTATTATATGTATATACATATATATACATATATATATATATATATATATATATATATATATATACATATATTTAGAAGCGACGGACAAGGAGAAAAGAGGAGCATCGTGGCAGGAGGTCTGCGGATGCTAATACGCAGGCCCACTGGTCTATCCGCGGGAGAGGAGGCGAGATTCAATTAAGCGCGAAGGACAAATCTCTTCGAATTGGTTCATTGGCAGTGGGATGCCACGCGAGACTACGCGGAGAGGTCGACGCTGCGCTCGCGCTTGCGGGAGACGGTGTGGCCTTGGAAAAGGAAGCTGCTGATGATGCTACTGGGACCCGTGTCACTATGACTCTCTCTCTCTCTCTCTCTCTCTCTCTCTCTCTCCCCTTTTCTCCTTTGGTCGCTTTCTATCAGTTGCACGGATGCTGCTCGGTCAAGACATTGTCCAAATTGCCATTCAATGATGGAATAATAATTGAACGGCGAAAATGTCAGATTAAAATTTATAGCCGTGAAGGATGACAAATTGCCGTGTAATGTCACGAGAGAAAGGTTCGCGCGTGGTGTATTCCGGATGAGAGTTGTTAAACGAGTATAATGGACTGATAGAGGGTAGTATTATATGGGTTATGGGTAGTATTATACCTATTCTTAATGAGGTAAAAATTCTTGTCAATCGTACAGTTTCTCTTGTTTCCTAAAGGTCTGGTATGGCAATTAAAATTTTAAGTTTGTCCATAAACATTTCTAAAAGGATTGAAGATCCTATGCCTCACTGCAATCGATATAAATCATTCACTGTGTTTCTTATTTCATTTGATATCGATTAATTGAAAGGTCAATTTCTCAAATACTTGTTCAAAAACTTTACTGCTAAACTTTACATATTGTACCTAACATTATAATCGACGGAGAAACCGTAGTAGCATACGAAAACGAAATAACGGTATTTTCCCGCTTCTCTCCAAAATTTAACGAGCTCTCGCCGAGCAGACAAAACGGAGATCACACACCTCGGTCATTATTGAGCAATCTTCTCATTTTCGTATAAAATAAAATCTCTCCCTTTGACAAATCCTTGACTTTATCATCGTTCCTACCAAAAACGGGCGGGATTAACGTGACAAATCTCTAGTTCCGTTACCAATTCACTTGGCATGCGCAGGAACGTGAGTCGCCGGAACTTTTTCGATCGGTCAGATTTTCGCCGATCCTCCATTACTCCTGGCATTCCGGGACCATTGGGGCCGTTATAAAACGGAAGCCTACTCGAAGAACGCACGGACGAGATGGAACGAGTTCTCGTCATAACTGCGAGTGATATTTTCAAGAGGGTCTTAATTCTTAGACCGAAACACCATCGGATCATTACGGACACTTGAATTCGATTTTTATTACGTCTAAGGTGATTAAGGAGTTCAATGTCGACAGTGCTCAGGTTAACAGTTATTTAAACAATTCATTGTGCATTTCTGAATTATATAAACACAAATGAGAATGAGTACTGAAGCCTAATAAATGGTTTTTACTAAACTAAATTCTATTTTATTTTAGTAAACTAAATTATATATATAGAATTGATAAATAAACTTTTTTCATACGAATTACAACAAATTGGATAAATTTGCATTCTTCTTGTAACTTTTATAATAACATATTATGTATATGTGAAAATTTGTGGCTCTATTATTCAACAATCTTCTCATGAACTCCTCCATCTCGAAAGAAATCATAAACCTTCTCTTCAAAGCCAGCACCAGTTATCCATCGGCAATTTCCATCGTCCACAAAGGGGCGATTCGGCGAATTTCCAGGTGCGAGAGAAAAACAACTTGAAAAAACTCGTCGGTACAGCCGACCACGTGCGCGTATAGCCAGGCGAAGCAAAAAAAAAAAACGAGAGGGAGGCGGAAAAAGGCGAACGAGTCGACAGCCCGCGGAAAAGCGAAAAGAGGCAATGGCAGAGGGGGCAACCGCCGCATACCAACGAGGCCGCGGCATCAGAAGAAGAAGCGATAGCCAAGTGTGTGTGTGTGTGTGTGTGTGTGTACGCGCGCGCGCGCGCGCGTACATACATGTATCGATCTTCACTATATATATATATATATATATATATATATATATATATATATATATATATATATATCAAGTACGTATACTGAGTAATCGAGTTGGATCGGCTCCCGCGGGCGCTCTTACGCGATGTATCCCTCGCATGTATATGTGTATATATGTAATCGCGATAGAGAAAGAATCGCCGCCGCGCGCGATTTAGAGGCCGCACGGGCTGAGGAATTTAATAATTTATTTACGTATATAGTAATTTGGAAGCTGCAAAAACGCGCGTCTGCTTTGTTTTATCAAATCGGTAAAACCGGAGTTTCCAGTATTAAAGAGCAGTCATGGAATATTCTTATATATATTTAATCATATATATATATAAATGATTAAATATGGATGGTGCGCAATGGACCGACGGGGATGGATAAGAAGAACTTGCTGGATAAATAATTAATCGATTTCTATCCATGATTTATCAAAATCGTTCTATTATGGAGAATTTTTCCTCGTTTACTTATTGCCTAGAAACACGCATGTACGCGTGTGCCCGCACGCGCGCACACACACACACACAAACACAAACAACTGCAATTACAGATGCAATTATTTCATTTTATAAATTACACATGTGCATATATAATATTTATACAGTTCTGTCTATATAATATTCAAGCTTAGGAAGATATTTCATTGAAATAACACTTCTCAAAGCAGACTTTAGGAAAAGATCAGAATGCCTGCCGAATGATCATTACTTTAACTTAGTCTGCGTACACGGAAGGAACGAAATCTGCTACCACGTTGCGTATTGTGCGTATACGACAATCGTGTAGAGTTCCATACCGAGGCTGTGTATCGATTACTCGCTAAGCTAGTCTATAAATCAGCTTCACCTATACCACTACGTCCTATATACGCTACACTTACATTATCGGTATCGATTTCGTTCCAAAGATCGTAGGACAACGACGTCTCTATAATAATCGCGAGCTTTGTGTTTTCACCACCGCTGCTCCAAACCTCCCTCCGTCTACGTAATACATAGGCA
This sequence comes from Sycobia sp. Sy_11, assembly GCA_018907035.1. NCBI lineage: Eukaryota > Metazoa > Arthropoda > Insecta > Hymenoptera > Epichrysomallidae > Sycobia > Sycobia sp. Sy_11. Next base: position 32,405 of record JACCIC010000002.1, on the reverse strand, counting down.
AAGATCGCAAAATAGAAAAAGAAAATCGGACGCGACCTCGTGCCAGTCAAGGAGGAAGAGCGCGCGCGATGCTCCCTGTCGTGATCGGGGCAGCGTACACGCGATGCCGGCAATACGCGGAGGTAAGGCCTGACGCGAGATGTTTATGCGCTTTTCCGCGCGTCGAGCCTGATTTATCGATAGGCCCTCGATGACGGAGAGATGGATTCGGGCGCTCGTAACGGTCGACGATTTGTTACATCGAGCTGCTTTCATACGCGCGTCTTCGCTCGAGCGCTCGATACGCCGGGACGGCTCTGACGTGTACATGGATTTCTCTTTCTTTCTTGAAAGACACGTGGGGAGGGGGGATCAAAGTGAATCATACTAGTAAAATGGTCAATGCGCTGGGTTTTTTGCTTCAACGCATTAACAGGTATGTCTATCGTACGTGACATTCATGTCTTAAGCAAAGAAAAATTCAAAATCCTAGAAAAATTCGATTACTTTATAAATGCGATTATAATCATAATAATGAGTTTAATTTAAAATGTTTAAATATTTAATATTTCATCATCAAAGAACGATTAATCTTCGGGAAAACACACCTATTTAATTATTACCTGATCTAGAGCATTTGCAAAAAAAACCTTACACTTATATACTACTTATAATTATTAGTCTGCGGAAAAAAGTTTTCTTATGAGTTGAAAAGATTGGTATAGTATGTGTGTATATATATATATATATATATATATATATATATATATATATATATATATTATACCAGAACAAAGATCAGTAGATTATTAATCTTTTCATGGCCTGATTTCTCCTGTTGTTGACGAATGGATATACATAATACTCTTCATTACTTTAAAGATACAAGAATGAGAACAAGAAAGAGTAAAAGGAAACAAGCTGTTATCGTACAATATAGCAATTACCGATATATACACGTAGACACGTTGCACAGCCTGTTTCCTCTTGTGCTTTAAAATAATGAGTTCTTCTTGACTCTCCGCGTAAGCCTATCTGTAATTCCAAAGCTGATCAAGTCAGAAAAATACTAATACAACAATAGGGTTGCTAAAAGCTGAATTAATAAAGTACGCAAAGAGTAATATCAAAAACAGTGAAATCCCCATCCCACTAGGCTTTTCTACAGAAGAACCATAAAGTTCTCATTTTGCTCGGTCATCCGGTCAAGCAGCTATTTTAGATCTAGACAAGAATCTGTAATATTATCCACTGTGTCCACACTATGAATAGACGAATTGGGATCTTACAAACAGTCTTAGTAGGCCAAGCCGGCCGATGACAGAGTCGGATAGAAGAATCGTATGAAAAAAAGGAATCTAATTTACATTAAATTCTTGAGCTACGCCAATTAGGACCGAGACTTAACCCAAAAAAGGAAGCAATAGCAAATGATTGACGGCTCACGTGATCCAGCATTGCTAAATCGTTCTTTTATATATAAAAGATAAACTGGTTTTTCAGGTCTAATAATAATTATTAGATAGAAGATAGAAGAAGTTCTTTGTTCTCGATATAGCCCAAGCGCCAAGCAGCAGGTTAGAAACCGAATTCCAGCAAGAAATTTAATAAATCGTATTCGTTTGAACTATTTTACGAATTTAGAAGCTGTGCTTGATAGCTGATTATTCTTTTCGTTTGAATGTGAAACTCAAAATATACACGCTGCAAACATTCAAATAAGAAAACAAGCAGTCTAAGTTACTCGCTACTAGAATAATTTATAGTAAAGATCCTGCGGTTTTTAAGCAAGTGTAGCTGAATATTCATGTAGGCTTAGAGGCGATATTAATTATAATGTAATACTGTTAGAAAAATGTAATTTACATCTATGGCAAGCCGAAAATGTTTATCTTGTATACATTCATGATGCCTGTTTTTTATTTGGAAAGCTTAGGGAACTTTCTGTGAGCGTCTCGACCAACGTAGTTGCAGCATACATTGGAGGATTATTAAGTACTTTCCCGCCACTATCCACTAGAAGATCGCGTTAAAAAAAAATCCAAAAACTGTTCATTTTCATAAAATACCGATTCGCTTCCAAGACCTTTCTCAGCCATAAATAAACATGTGAAACCTCAGAATCGCTACTTCGCCGGCCTGCGAGGTCAAGCTCCCGCAGTCAAGGTCAAAGCACTTGAGCATTCCGTAAACATTTCAACCACGACACATATACACGTGTACGTATAGTCCCTCTCTTTTTCTGGGTTAAGGCTTCCTGGACATAAGCGTACTCTTGGAGATTACATTTACATGGTGAAGAGCAGAGCGGTGGAGCAAATCTCTCCCTCTCTCTCTCTCTCTCTCTCTCTCTCTCTCTCTCTCTCTCTCTCTCTCTCTCTCAATGTATAACCAGAGAAATATTATTCCGGCGCACGTTCCAGATTCATTTGGCAGATAGCCCTGCTAATGGCCTACACGTGGGTGTAAGCAAGCGTGTGCGCGAACCACCACCTATGTGCGCGAATAAGCAGCAGCCACCAGCCGTTGATATGTGTATACAAGAGTGGGAGGGAATGAGGGACGATTATGGCGCGAGAGAGAGAGAGAGAGAGAGATAGAGAATATAGAAAGTCTAACGCGCGGTTATCTCCAGGTAACAGGGAGGCCACAGCCTCCACTTATATCCGGCCAGACGCGCGCGGCGGTCTTTCGGCTTATCCTATTTCTCTCTTCCTCTGTCGCTCCTTTACCTCTCATTTCTCCTTTTCTTATTCTGTTTTTGCACTCCGCATGGTACGCGCCCCTGCTGTTTTTTGGCTCGTCCCCGTAAGGCCCCTCGCGCGTTCCAGCGACCCTCGACTTGCCTCTGCAAAACGAGCTGCGTTATCGGCCGAGATCGTGGAAATGCTGGTAATTGGCCATTTTCTTGCTGCATTATGGAGAATATTCTAATGTATCCAGATATGTATTTCTTGCGTTTCGGAATCGTAAGTGCACACCTCGATCTAATTTATATCGAATTGCTTTTAACGAAAGGTGAAAGTAACATCCTGCACTTAGTACCAATTCAAAACTTTACCGACTATAAAGAACAGCACAAGTAAAGTCGCTTGATTTCATCTTGTCTACTTCTTAGCTTACTCTCGACAGTTAATTTAAGGCTTTCGTAATATAATTTTTACCGTCCAGGAAACTCTTATATTAAAACTCTTCATTTCGGCACATTTATCCTTCTCTCTGCTTTCTCATTTCCTTCGAGCGCCCGCGCAATGACGTGAGTTGACGAAAGCCGTCTTATTACGAAATTGAAAAGCTAATTGCTACTTGAGTAGTTCGCAACAAAATTTACTTTGAAGAGCACCGGTTTTAACATTCGAGTATATTTACCTTGGCTGTGGACCGTAGCGTTCTAATATTCAACACAAACTTTAGCGTCTGTAAGAACATTCTTACGTACATTAATTTACAATTCAAATGCAGTTTATTCTTGAAAATTGTTACTGTACTGCAGATTTATCATCATTTTAACCGCCATGCTTATTTGCATACGCAATCAAACTCTCCCTATCTAGACATATATCATACTTTAATAGATTTTACATTAATCACTGAAATCGGTTCCAGCTAAACTAATGAGAACATAAGATTCGTTTAACCGAGCATCTTCGTTAAAACGATTTTCTGTACTTTGTTTTTGATCAATAACTCATGCATCAACGACTAATCGTAACCGTAATCGTGCATTCGTCAGAGTGAAGAAAAATTTGAGCCTGCGGAAAATATCGACTTATCCCCTATATCGTACTGTATCGAAACTCGGTACGGAACTAAGTGCGTCTTACCGATATCTCGATGTTCGTAAATCCCCGTAGTATACAGCGTCCAATGCCGGCACGCGTTTCCTCCTTAAGTACGCAACAATGCCATGCACGATAGCTCAAAGTACTCTTCGGGGAAGTGATATCGGTCATATACGCTTACTTATTTTATACGCTACTGGACAATTGCTCTCTCTCTCTCTCTCTCTCTCTCCCTCTCTCTCTCTCTCTCTCTCTCTCTCTCTCTCTCTCTCTCTCTCTCTCTCTCTCTCTCTCTCTCTCTGACTACTCTTCCCTTAGGCATTTAATTACTTTTATAGATACAGACGGCCAGAGATGGGATGCGGTGATGTGAGTGCATCATTGTCGGACCGCAGTTCTGTTGAAAAAGCGAGAGTCCTTGACGAGAAGGCAATAAAAAGGGAAAAGGCACCTTGGTTTGAAGACTAATAAATTTGGGCTTGCTGTCGGCAGGTTTCTCTTTTTTAACGTAATTTCCAATGACACAACGATACAAAAAAAATTTTTTATCCTATCCACTGAAAAACTTTATCAAACTATAATGTTTTAATTATAATTTGGTTCAAAACCACGTAAATTGTCCTATAATGTTATTAAATTTATATTCAAGTTTCTAGAATGTACATTTCCAAAGATATAGGCCATATAGATGTGCTTAAGATGTAGTAGCAATAAAATATTCATTTTAACAAACGAACGACGAATAAAACTATATGAGAGAAACTACTGCAGCTCTTTGGATAAGAAAAAGAATCAGCAGTTACTTGCAAGCCAAGGTTTTATTTATCTTCAACCTCTATTTACCGTTCATGCAAGCAAATCTCTCTCCCTCCCTCTCTCTCTCTCTCTCTCTCTCTCTCTCTTTCTTTCTTTCTCTGTCGCCTGCTTTCTATTCAAGGCAAGCAGCAATGAACATGACTGAGTCACTGCTTTTGAGGCGAAGGTATAAGGAGCGGATAAAAGCAAACTCGGTTTCAATTCAACAAACCAAATACAAACTATATATATGTGTATTGTGTGTGTGTGTGTGTGTGTGTGTGTGTGTGTGTGTGTGTGTGTGTGTGTGTATGTATGCCTGTACGTATTTATATATAGAAAGCCAATTCTTTTGCTGATGCTCGATCCTAAAATTCAAAGCAGCATTTTGAGAATCGACATTATACGCTGATAGCGTCAGCATCTCAAATTTTCTTCCCCGTTACCGAAGTTCGATTTGTTAAACAAAGCTTTTGTTTTTTGTTTTATTGGTTGCACTATCGGTATTCATTGAAAAAGATAGGCCGAAGCTAAAATAGATTTACTGCTTGCGAGAGCGATTGCTAAATCAATGATAATATTAAGATAATCACATTGTTAATGGTCTAGAAAGCAAAATTTAATTTAATTCATTGTATCCTTGAAAATTAAAATGGACCGAACCGATTCGCATAATCTATAAACTCATTCGAATTCTATTTTCTCGGTACATTAATTTATATCAGATGCCCGAAAACTTTCTGATCAATGCGGCTCGTCGAAGCTTATTACTCTAATTTTTGCGAATACACGTCTCACATAATTCATATCTTACTGCCCATCCGGCTCGCGGTGATTTATCCTTCGACGAGGGACAACTGGCGAGAAATGAAAGAACACGCTCGTTGCTAGCGTAGAAGTACGCGAACGCGGGAGGCATCGTCGAGGCACGAAACAACGTTGCGCGCGCAGCGATAAGAAGCTCCTATATATATATATATATATATATATATATATATATATATATATATATATATACTATATATACACGCAGAACCCATAAAGCTGTCGCTTAATCTGTTATCTCCGTGGATGGCGCCCCGGACGCTTAATCAGCGCTCTGAATTATTCTCGTCTCCGGTATGCGTAAATGTGTATGTGTGTGCGCGGCTGGATGGGCAGCCGGGGTGCGCGCTCGTGCTCGTTCGATATAATACTCGAAACGGCCTCATCCCGATTTTGTCCCGCCTGTGTCCGATAATCATCGGCACTGCGTATACATACATGTATAATACACCTAATTGGTAATGGAATTTATTTTTGGACCTGGCTACGTGCTCGCCACACTACTCCTCGTGCGGCTATCGAGCCAAATGAAATTATACTGCCGAGTTATCCCACGCACGCGTCGAGGGGCATTGGATATATATATAACAATGTATTATTGGGGCTTAATTGGAAAATTCAACGGATCTTTAGGATTTTTATTACTTATGCCTTACAATGCAATACTAGAAGAAATGCTTATGAATGGTATGGTGTTATAAATGATGGATTAAATGATGGATTTCAGTATTTGGACTTGAGAATCACAACTTTATTAAATTTATAGACCTAATACAAACATTACGTTTATAATCATTAATTAGTCGTAATATATGATAACAAGTAGAAATGCATTTTATGAATGAACAACCAGTCAGTCGTGATTACTTGTTATAATAAACACTGTGAAGTCTTCGACGATGTTTTCCTATCAGAATAGGTTTCTAATTTTTTCAGATGAGAACTCGATCCTTATGAACTTTCTTACGGTAACATAACAAGCTATTGAACATTTATCACATAATTATTACAGCTAAAAAGATATAAAACATCTAATATAGATAAAAAAATTTAAAAGAATATCTTTTAGTATATAATATATAGAAAACACGAACTTCAGTTGGAAATCAACCTAACAACGTGTAATCTGACTAATTACAATGATTAAAATGACTATTTTGAAAATTCAAGCTAATCAAGAAATCTTCGAAGAAACCTGGGTGAGCGTAAATTATGTCCTATATAACCCCTAAATTTGAATAAATAACAACTAATGAAATCCATTCATTGATGATGAAATTTACAATTTTTATAGACCGATTAATCAATCAGTAATCCAACAATAATTAGATGTGCAGTCGATTCCCGTAGTTTTCACTGACTCAAATGAAAGTGTATCTATAATATAGCCTTGACGGAAATCAGTAAAATCGTAAGAATCACGTCTGTAAGCAAAATATTCTCAGCGCTGACCAACCAGGAAGACTCGACATATTTAGAGTATAGCCTGACGAAATTGAATTTGCCCCTGGTTCGTGGCGCGTGGCGGCACTAAATTTATACGGTGTATAAGCGCTGCGTACGGCACAAGTATCCCATCGATATTAAAACGAGATTCGCTCCCGAGCGCGCTTTGCCTCCGTTTTGGCGTTTCGTTTCGACCGCAAAGCCAGGCGCCAGGTCGGCGTCGTCGTTCTCCCTCGCCAGTACAATTCTAGCACAATATAAGCACCGAGCGTATAGATCGTGGTTGGCTTCGACGTCGATGCTTTGTCGCCCAAATTATTTCCTCCGGCTATATAACAATCTAACATCTGCCCCCTCGGCCCCTTCCGCAGTTCTAGATTCACTCGCCCTATGCGCTTTTTTTTATTCTTTAAGCGTTATATATTTGGGCCCTCCTTTACCGTCCCCCCTTCCCTCGATACGGTCGCGTGCTCGCCTTTCAAAAACCATATGTTGCGTCGAAACCTTCACTTTTTCTAAGCATCAACCAACGTGCAATTTAATTCTGTCCGAACACTGTCGCACCGTTGGAACTTTCTTCCGTCTGCAATGTGGATTCGAATGGGCATGTCCGTTACTCCATAGTCTAGAATTATTCTATTCACAATTTGAATGTTAGACAATGATTATACAGGACGACAAATAAAACAAAACAGCAACAACTTTCTTTATATTTTGGAAACAAAAGTTAGCACTGTTATTAAAGTATGTAACGATACCATTATCAATATTTATCGAGTCCAAATAATAATGCTCATCTTATTGCGTATGCAACGATTCAATAGAAAATTATCATCCTCTTCATATACAGCATTCTTCGATGTTCCAACGCATATAATTATTAACGTCGAAAACTTAAGTATAGATTGATTATATTGCAAAAATGTTCTACCATATTTTCTCTCTTAAATGTTATTTAGATCCTTCAGGTTCAAATCTGTCGAACAGTTAGCTTTAGCTAGATAGGCATTATCTGCATTTGCAGTCTATCAATGTTTTTCCGAAACTGCGACGAGTTCTCATTCACTTATATAATCCTAATGTCCAAAATCCAGGAGTCCGCAAACAAGAAGTCCATCACAAATCAGAAATACACAGACTCCAGGATATGTAACTTCTATTTTATATTTTCAAATGCAGAAAATTCCTGAGTCAATGGAGTAAATTTTAATTTAACATTCCAAAGTAAACATTGATGAAATTGTTAAGTGTCTATATCTGTTTATAGCAATATCAGGGATCCAAAAACCAAATTATTGAAGATATACCTCCGAGTCTCGTCTATGTCTATTCGAGTTCCGATAATTTCTGATCGTCTACTATTTATGAAAAAACCAAATGAATGTGATAATTTTAAAAGAAGGTAAAAATTTCATACTGAGCCGATGATTCTAACGCGGAGAATGAATTATTGTTTAAAGAAACACGTACATTACATCCATCCCGTATTTATAGAATCACTTAAGGCATAAGTCTCGTGTACATAAGGAACTGTCGGCTTCCTTCTCCACGCTATCTCTTCCACGATCTTGTCATATAACTTAAGTTTCACTATAGCATATACGCAAAAAAGCTTCTAAAGCTCACCCCCCCACCCCGACCCCTGTTCCTTACAGTCACTCACCTTCTCTCGCGTCCAGCGTCCTACACGCGCATACCTGCGTCTATAACGAATGGGCGCATAATAATATAATATGCACTCGATGCGGATTATATGCGTTCGAGTGCGCGCGATGCATAAAATGGCAAATCCTATGTATATAATACGCTACATCGGCACAATGAACTTTTCCTTCCCTTTTGCTTCGCCTCCGTCCCACTCCTTGTCGCGCACTCTTTCTCGCGCGCCATTCCCACAGCGTTGCGTTGCGTTGCGTTGCGACGATATACCACTACATGGAATAGAGCGAGATGAAGGAGAGAAAGAGAGAGAGAGAGAGAGAGAGAGGGAGAGGGAAGAGAGGCTGACTGCGGCTCTGCGACGCGTCATTGTCCCTGGACCAAACGCCACACTTACACATTATTATTATACACAGCTCTCGACTACCGCGGTACGGGACGAGAGACGATGCGATGCGAATGCAGGCGCGTCGTGGAGACTTTGGACCTTATGAAACGTATATGCACATTCCACGCACCTATAAGGCCCATCTTCTCCGTTTCTTTTTACATTTCTCTATCCGCTATTCGTCTTATTCGCTCCTCGTCGGAACGACCGTCGAGCGATCGTGGAGAGACGCGACCCACCGGCGCTTAACGCGCAGCGATGAATTATTTCAGCGGCGCAACTTAAGTTCTTCCAACTGTCCTTGTACGACTCTCTAACTCTATTTAAGAAAAGGAGATAATCTTTCGGAATTCCTTTAGCCTCGTTATAAGAGCTCATGGCTGTAAAAAAAAAAAAAAAAAACAATTACCGTTCGTCGCAAACGTTATCTCCGCGAAGATACTTCAATATTGTATGTAATTGCGGATATTGAATTCTTATCTTTAGGTTACTCTAACTAGATAAGTCAGTATAGTTCGTATATATACATATATATAGCTTGATCGGATATATCTGAATTAAAAATTTAGACATAGCAATATATTTATATACATATATTTGTCAGAGGAGGAAAATCACACGAATTTATAGATCGAGATATTCATCCAGATAATGATAAATGCGCGATAGTAGTTCAAATAATATCGTACACTATAAAGTAATCAAAAAGATTGTTTTATATAGCGCCGTATTTTTGTTTTCGTCGATGTCATATATATATGTAGTAATATTATTCACTTTACATCACGTAATCATTAAATTGCCTCTTCAAATGCCCCGACAAACGTTCGATATTTTCATTATACTTGGAAAATTTTTTTTTTTTAAATTAACTTCGTTCGTCCCAATACAAAGGCAATCATAATGAGCGAATCAAAGCCCGAGAGATAATATTCATGGCGGCCCTTAAGAGACTGGCGGCAACAACAACGGCAAAAAAATGTCTCGGCAGACCATCGAGGCGTATCCCGATGCGCACTCGGACCAACGGCGCGCTCTCGAATTCGAGCCACGCGCTCGCGAAAACTGTTTACGTGACTGAAATGATGTCGTCAGCCGGCTGAAGGGCGCGCGCTCGCACACACACACACCAGAGGGTCTTGTCCGGTATGGCCATATATACGTACGTGTGACGCTTTCTTTGGCTACTTCTGTCGTGTGGAGCTGTCGCTTCCATCTTCGAAACCGTCTGTCGCGCGCGCGTGTGTGTGTGTGCAGTGCGCGAGCCAGCTGAGCCAAAAAAAAGGAATTATTATAATTATTGGTCATTCGCGGCGCGTTAGCGCAATTGTCTTCTCCTGTAATTGTCAGGAAAATTTTATATAAAAAGGCGCAGATGCCTTTAATGATTTCTACATGTTTTGAAACTTCTTTCTCACAAGCCTATAGAAAAGTCCAGTACATAATAATACACGATCATCCATCTTTACTCTTCATTCGTCTACTGCTCGATCTCTTATGTTTCTAGAATCTCTCTCTCTCTCTTCTTCTTCTTCTTCTTCGATCGCTCGGGCATTATGCGTTTACCCTTAATTAACTCTAACCTGTCCCAACTTGCTTAATTGTCCAAATTCCCTGGGTCACTCGCTCAGCCACTGGCTACAGAGACACCGACCTACCGTTACTTTTGCCTATAGTTCCACATTAAAAGGAGCCTCTTACCTGCGACGAATTTTCTGCGAGGAGATGGCTACGAGCGATTCTCTGCAATTTCGCAGCTTGCCCATGAATTATCCTACTTACGAACCGTATGATCCACATTTGCATTGCAAATGAATATCAATATCAATAATACGTTTGATACGCCATGCCACGCGGCAATGAGGAGCGCAAAGCTCCAATGATCGAAATACTAATAGAACACAAGAGCAGCCGTGTACAGGCGCGCGGAAAATCTAATTTAAACAGTGGATGAAAGGGGTAAAAGTCTGTTCGATTGTCAAGCGATATCGTGGTGCTCGTGCGATTCGTACGATAATAATACATATATCCGGTTCTAATAGTCTCCCTTCGATCGGGACGAAATAATACGCCCCGATGATAATACAATGCTCGCGCGGGTCGTTCTAGCTGCTCTCGGCGTGTAATCCGATCTATTTGGCTGGATGGAAAGTGAGATATAGATAGAGAGATAGACGGAGAGTGAAAAAAAATTCGCGATTGAAAACTGCTGCAGGGGCGGCCCTCTCCCAAGGACCCCTGTCCCGTACACCCTTGCGAACCACCGCCACCCCCTATTTTCTCGTGTTAAAGCGATGATCGAGGCTAATAATAATCGCAAACGGGCGAAATGGTTATAAGCATCGAGTACTGTGAGATAGAGAGAGAGAGAGAGACTGAGTGTCGTGGTGCACATGTCGCCCTTTATACCGGCGATCCGGTGAAGTGCGCGCGCATACGTTCTCTCCGCGCCGATTGATATCTCGGCGGCTGGAATATATATATATATATATATATATATATATATATATATATATAAAATTCAGAAGACACGTCGCGGCGGCACGTGCATCGTTGCCAAAGGGGTGTGTGCGGGCCCGGTGGCGACCCTCCGTAGCCCCCGTCGTCCCGCAATGATGCGCGCAAACGTCCACGGGGAACGATCGGGTATCTGGGTCATGGGAAAGTCGCACTCGCGTATCTCTCTCTCTCTCTCTCTCTCTCTCTCTCTCTCACTCGGGTGCTTTTCGAGTGCTTTGTTTGCACGAGCAGCGACGGCAATGCATCATAGCCTGTCGGCGATCGTGAGCCCGGGGGCTCGACCGAGGGGTTGGATTTTCTATTTGAATAAGCGGAATGCCAAGGACTCTATTCGTCTACAGGTTCGATATTGTGGTTTGAATTCTGTTATTTTTATGGCGAATACGATTTTTTTTCCGAGGAGGAATAGAATGCATAGGTTTGTTCCAATCGAGGCAAATCTCGGGTTCGAACAGTTCGAAATACAGTGGGGAAATTCTTGACGTTCGAATAGTTCGAATAGTATAACGTGAACAGCATCGAACACTTTGGAATAGTATAGGTACGTGATAAATTCGATTTTATTTCCATTATTTATATGTGTTTTTTTCAATTGGTTATATCGATCGATTATAGTGGGATACATAAACTGGCAACAATTCCAGAAATTTACTCGTACCATTCGAAGGCTTTAGATGTACGCTTGTAAAATTGGGTAAATCTATAAAATGTCGCCGTTTCCATTCGTTTCTCAAAATATTTTTCTTTCAAAAGTGTTAAATAACTAGTATTTTGTAGTCTCTGTTAATATAAGACGCTTCTGAAAAAAAGTCGATAATCGACCATTAAATTTTTGCATAAGCTTGATGCAATCCTGGGAATTGGAAAGATGTGTGAAGAAGCTATATAGTATAAGTTAAGGGAGTTTTTTTTTTCTCGAAAAATCAGTTCTGTATTTATAAGTGAAAACGATGAAGTCTAATAAAAGAAACGCTTTAAAGCGGCGAGAAAAACTGTAGCCTCTAAATAGCTGCTAGAAAAAAGCCTTATAATCCCTGGCTGCTCGATCAATTTTCCCAGTTTCTGGGATGCGACGTTGTCAGATCAGATTTTCATCAGCATTCGGTGTCACCGTATATGTATGGGTCGGGCTAGTCAGTACTGACGCAATCATCATCATCATCGACTAAAAATATGTTCGTCTTTATTGAGCAGCACCGATTGGCGCGCACTACCTTGAAGATTTAATAAAGGCGCCAGCCCTGTAGTTCGCGCCTATCAAGTTTTCAAATCTACGTTCGAATCTCCCTATAAACGAATGCGCCGGAGCGTCTTGAAGAGTGTTGAAATCGAACAGTTCGAAGAATCGAATTTCAAGTACATCTGTATGAAGATTGTAATTTAATCTTTAAGCTGTCCCGCGTAAGCGTACGGGTCAGGTATAAATAATTATAAAATATATACATATATGTTGTTAAAGAAAAATTCAATTTAAATATTCGAATAGGTCTACATAAAACTTTTGTATGCCATTATTTTGATCCAATTTTAGATATTGAAGCTCTGCGAACATTCAAAGTCTTTTTTACATATCCAATATTTAGAGAACTGAAACTGAGATTGTAACAGATTCAAGTTCCAATTTCTAAATGAATTCCCGGACTTAATTACTTTCTTAAACCAGAATGACAAAATTGTTTTCTAGAAAATTTAACAACAGCAGAAGGTTTCGAATACGTTGTAAGCTTTATTTAAGTTACTTTTCCATTTCCCATGGAAATTTTAACGACGAGCTACTATTTAAAAATTCTACGTTTGAGTTAATGACTCATCCGAAAACTTGGTCAATAACATGGACTCACGGGGCAATCTCAAACAAAATCCGGAATATTATCGCATTATAGTACTATATGCGTAATGGCTCGATTAATCACGATTTATTCACGCACATGAGTTTATATTATACTATATATATATATATATATATATATATATATATATATATATATATATATATGTCCACTCGGTAGAAGAATATCGACGTCGAGCCCAGGCGTTGCCGACCGCAGGACGACGACAGAACTTTCGTCACAAGGAGCGTGACATTATCGGAAGCCCGTTCGTGGCTCGGTGAAAATGTTTCGCTGTGATTAATGGGGGATCTGTACAATATATTTCGCGCGCGGGCGACTAAGGCGTAAATTTTCCCGAGTCGAATTCCGGGCGCGATCTCATCGCGCTTTGTGAATTGTGCTCGGTAAATGGCAAATTTTGGGGATTATTTAGCGCTGCAGGCTCGGACTTGACAAGGACCCAAAATTACGGGTGGAAATTGTGGTCTTTGCTTTGCTTTCTGACTGAACACTGTGGACGATTATCGAGATCTAACATGGTATAACTGTAAAACTCTTTTAATCTTATTGTGATAAATATGGTTAAGTTATAGTTTCGGTAAAACTTTCGACTTCCGTATTTCATTATCGTAGAGTAAATTAACCACAAATACAATCCACTACTCTTGTTTTTTTCCCCTCTCCATATATATATATATATATATATATATATATATATATACATATATAAAATTATTATCTTTAATAATAACGTATTTCACCCAAAAAATTACCGGAGAAATTCCAGTTTAATCGCTATTTTTTATAAGGTTTTCATATGCTAGTGCGCTTCGTATTCGTTCGCTTCTACTCTGCTCTTCAAACAATCCACTACAAATCAAACGAATATTCCAGTACGATATAAATTATGTAAAACAAACAATTATTCTGATACCGAAGCACGAATATATATACAACCAATAAAACGAGGGTCCTTTTCCAAAAGAAAAAAAAACTCTCTTTCTAACAAAGCGACTTTAATAAAGCAGAAGCTTCTCGCAACCTATCGAGAACTTTGCCCCCGCCATCTTAGGTAATGAAAAATTCAAAAATACATCGTCGGCCACGTATCGCGGGAGAACCCAAAGGGAAGAAAGAGAGAGAGGGGCGAGAGAGAGGGGGTCGACAAGGGTGGTGGCGTAGACCGAGGATATATCCTGGTTTAGTCCCGCCATCAGACAATGGCCAATAACCCGAAGAGAGAGAGAGAGAGAGAGAGAGAGAGAGAGAGAGAGGTCGACGTCGTCGTATTCCTCCCCCCCTGCACGTTGTCTGGTCGACCCCCCGCCCCCTGCAAACCAGCGAGCCGTCTCGCCGCCCCCACACCTTCCCTGCCCTGCCGCAGCACTACGCGCGCCACACCACCCAGCACGCATGTGTCTATATATATATATATATATATATATATATATATATATATATATATATATATATATACATACACTTAGTTTTTTTCTCTTTGTCTCGAACTTGAACTACGGGGCCGAGTGAAAATAGAGGAGTCAAGGTACGTTGGTTCGTTTTTTTTTGGACTCGTTAAATGCTTTCGACCCGCGACGACTTCGTGTAGGAAGGTATACGATGGTAATTTTTCCATAAATTACGACAAATTTTTTCCTCGAGTCACGGTTTATAAGCATTATTAGCCAGGTAGATGAAATACTCTTATAGTAGAAAATATAGAGATATAAATTCGAGGAACAATGTGATGGGATGTCATCTCCTGGTTTCAAGAGAAAACGATGTTTTTTTTTTTATTTGTTGAATCTAGGACATCTGTGGAATATTGTACGGTTATAACGTTCTTTTTTTGTTCGATATTCAAAGTTGATGCGAGAATATAGCAGCCGTTCCATAATGTTTCAAAGGCGTGTTTCCCAAAACTGCTTTTTCCCCCGTGAAAATTTCGTGAAAATCGTAGATTTAGGTACATCTTCGACCATAGTACGAGTTAGAACTATTGTAGAATCTTTAAACACGTTTTGTTATTTGACAATGTTTCGGAAAAAATCATAAACGTTCGCATAAAGGTTTAATTTTTGAAATATCTTCGAATAACACTGCTTTCCACGATAGGGATCACAATATAGACTAACGTGTGACTGAATTTTTCAAAGCAGCTGGAATTGTTTGACAAAGCAGACACGTAGATTTGGCAAAATTAGTGATGTGCGTTGTTGGATCATCCTTCGCTAATTACAGTGTATTGATTCTTTTTATTTTCATTAGTTTTTAGTATCCGTTGTTTAGATTTTGTTTTTTTTTTGGCCTGTCCATCATTATAATTATATTATACTCGTTTATGAAACAAGTGTAAGATCGATGACAATTTTTTTTGTTTTATTTCCAATGAGATAATCTTTTGGAGCAAAAACACTGTTTTGCCAGCTCTTTTTCACTCGGGTAGAATTATCGAGTTGGTAATGTCTTGAGATGTAGTCTCAGCTCACTCGTTCTACTAGAGCCTCCCGTGACACTGAATAACGACCCTAAATTCTCCGAATTACAATTAATAATACATTACGAAATAAAGGGATTCCATTAATTCGATAAAAGGAAAAGGGACGAGAATCGATCTTTCTATCCCCCGAGCGGCCACGTGCATCATCCGGAAACTCCCACTCACCCTCCCCCCCCCATTCTCGCACGAAAAAAGGCATCGGCTCGCGGGTGGAACTAAAAGGAAAAGCTACTCGGTGGTCCACTATCGAGTCAGCGCGAACAATGGCAAGGAGTATATATCTATATATTTCTCGCTCCCTGTTCTTCCCCCCCCCCTGCACCATCACCCCACATCCTTTTCCCGCGGCGCGCGAAAAACGAAAAATACAGAGCAGAGAGAGAGAGAGAGAGAGAGAGAGAGAGAGGGTCGAGGTTTGGCTTTAAAAAGCCAACGCGTCGCTCGCTCGGTTTTCGTTGAATTTTTTAAAGGGACGCCGCTCCCTTTGCTTTTCCCTGTTCCCGGCGCACTTGCCGTCGACCGTCAAAGCGGAGGAGAGAGAGAGAGAGAGAGAGAGAGAGAGAGAGACGTCGGAAAAAGGTACGTCAAGAGTGCTTTGAATTCGCATCGCCTTTGTTCGACAGCGCATCCGAGTGCGTCGGCGAATTACTGTACTATCCAAAAGTTGAATCAGCGGATATCGCCGCACTGTTTGAAAACTGACAAAATGGTCACTGGTCAGTTCGGTGAATATTTCACGAGCGTATCTGGCGCTATCTCGATTCGCACCAGGTAAACAGTGGAATATACATTAATTGACCAGTGAAAATTCCACTGACTCAACTTTACAGAGTAGAGAAAAAGCAGTTTCGTTTCAGCGTGTTTCTTTAACAGCTTATATACACAGCGCGGTATCTTATACGATATTATAAATTCGATATGAGTATTATTCGCTGAATTATTTTCCTTCCAGAGACAATCCAGCCGTATAAAACGATCTCTCGTCCCATCATCGTCCAGCGACGAAGAAAAAAGAAGCCCCAGTCTACGTCTATTGGCAGAAAAAACGACGCGAATAATAGGTAAAAGTTCTACCGCGCTTCCGCGTACGGGGCAGCGGAGCAGGACCATTACGCGACTTAATGAACAGTTCAAAATGAGCTCGTATATTTTTGAAATTTGCACAAGGCGCATAATTCAATTCGAGAGCGGAGCCGGGCTGAGCGAGAGGGGGGGGGGTAGAGGGAGACTCTCCCGGAATTGCCCCGCGCGTAAGGTACGCGCTTTTACTCGCTGCTATTATATATCCTTCGACCGCGGCGCTCTCGAAAATTGAACCCGACTCGGATCGAGATGATGGACTTTAATAATTGCAGCTCCCGATTGAATTACGTCCCGGCTCTGCGGTCGCGCGAAACGGTTATTGAAATCGAGCGTGTAATACGCGCGCGCGCGTCGAGATGCGATGTTTCGCCGTTTTCGTCTCGTTGTTCGATTTATTATTGTTTTTTTTTTCTTCTTTTTTTTTGGATAAATTTAATTTGTGCAATATTACCAATCGGATGCCGAATAAACAGGAGATTATAGGATTGACTTTTGATACGTACCTGAAACAGAGAAAATAAATCATCATTAGATTTGGTGTCATCGTACACGGTATGACAATTAAATATAACATTTTTACATTCTTTCCAAATACAATTTTGGTTTAACTGCGAATTATTTATAAAGAGTAAATTACGTTAACTCGTTGAAGTATCGTTATAATGGGGTTCTCATCTAAATATTCAGGTTTAATAAAGTATTGATAATAGTTAGAATTTAATGAAATATTTCACATATGAAAAATAGAGTTTCTATATTCAAATTCTGAAATTTGTATGTTCATATTCCTGTATTATGGTTTCTTTTTATGTTTTATTTATATTTTTTTTATAACAAATTAACGCGGTATAACGCGCAATATATATATATATATATATATATATATATATATACACATTAGATATTAGATATATATATATATATATATATATATGTTCTGAAGGCAAGTGAAGACACGAAAGACAGGCAGAGTGAGGACGATGCCCGGGGAATCCCCTCTCATTAAGCGAGCCTGTATATGCCATTTGCTATTCACAGTGTACGTTAAAAAAGTTTCGGAACGTTTAAGTAACCTGCGCGGAATAACGGTAGTACTTTCGATTCCGCCGTTCGGCTCGGTTGTTCAGCATTAATTTGGACACCCTCTATATTAATTTTAAATTAGCAATTATTATTAATTATTAAATATCGTTATCTACGCATTATTCGAATGATGCATAGATAGAATGATTTTCTATTTTAAGAAATTGATTTCTTTTTTAAAACTTTATATCGAAAAATTATCTTCCTCCAGTTAGAATCTACATATACTGTAATTAATATAGCTCCTATATTGACACAAGACTGCCTTTGTTTAGCGCAATTCCATTTAAATTCATCTGTATATATATATATATATATATATAGCTTTCATCGTGGATAAAAAAACAAAAAAAAAAAACAAAAACAACGCTTGCAACACGGAAAGCACGCCGCGAAATGAAAAGACAAGAATAGCGTATACTAATATACAAACACGCTCGGTTCCGAATTGTTATTATCGCGCTCTCCCTTGTTCGTTGGGACACGACGTGTGCGCGTTCCGTTGCGCGCGCGCGCACACACAAATACACACGCAGCCATATATCAGTAAAAAAACATGTGGGTATATATACAGACATATATATATATATATATATATATATATATATATATATATATATATATAATATATAACTCCGAAGCTGCGCGGCCCTCGCGCAGGTGACGAGAGTAGGAAGCGACCTCGCGTGTAATTGCGCCGCGCCGGCATTCTATACACGAAAATTGTTATTGAGGGTGGAGTGAGCGGTTAGGCGGGGGAGGGGAGGGCATGGAGGGGCGGGGGTCCCGCAGCCGGTCGAGAGGAGGAACGCGCGATCCTCACCTGCTCGCATTCTCGCGCGCGCCTACACGTTTTCTCCGTGTTTCGGTTGATAGGGAGCGATGCGGGAGAGCGAGATAGAGGTATGTTATGTATAGGGGAAGCCCCCCCCCTCCTCCCGCCAATGTCAGCGGTTTTTTTTTCATTATCTGAGGCAAGCAATTGTCGCATTATCGACCTTCGTGGCGGTTGGACTGAGGTAAATTTCTGTGAATGAGGGCGCGTACTTCTTTAACTTGGTATCGTGATTATCTATAATAGACTTTGGTACTTTGCCCTCGAAATCAGCGATCAGTGATCCAATCAATTGCAAAATTAAAGCAAAACCTTATCTTTTGGGCTATCCTTAAACTTACTATAAATCTACTAAATCTACTCTTAAAAAGTTGTTATTTCCAAAACCTGCAGTAAAAGTAACATTTATTACCTTTAAGTAAAAAAAAAAAGTTCGTTTTATCGTTTTATCGTTTTATTCGCCTCGAGAGTAATGAAAATATTTTTTAACGATTTGCGGTTTCGTTTGGCATTAATGATGAGTAAATTTAGCCATTATTCGAGGATTTTCACTGCTTTCGTAAAATACAGTTTTCGCCATCTATTGGCGAGAGATTTTATTCGATATATATATATTTCCACCAAGGCAGTTTTATGATCTTTACCCACTTTTTCCTTAAAGTTGTCGATTATTTTTTACAATGGGCAATTTAATTGATAGATACGCAGTCGACGTCCTTTCTTTTTCTTTTATGAATTGTATAATTTGTGTTACGGGATTAAACGCGATAGAATCAAATGGAACGGCATAAGTGCAAGTTTATTAGAAAAATGTAATACACAATGAGTTTCAGGTAAAGAACAAGATTAGGCATTACTTCGTAATTTACAATTCGTAAAATAACGTTACTATTAGGAAGTTTCGTTGTTTTGGATGCCAATGATTTCAAGTATCGTGATCATTTTTACAAAGTAAGATTACTTAATGAAAATCAAGGCTATCGGATAAATCTTTTATTTTAATCATCTCGTTCGAGAATATATAGATGTTTTGCAATGCTGAAGGGCCCCGAGGCTGAAGGATCTTTCGATACGACGACCCCACCGCGCTCGAAATCGAATGGAACTTGGACCTCTGCTTGGGCGGTGCGCGTACCGCGACGAATATCGCACGCTCTGGACTTGGGGAGCGGAATTTCGACGCCGAGTCGCTCACCGCCCGGGCGGAGCTTGGCGCGAGACGGCCACGGGAGGAAGCGGCCGCGCGCCGCTTCCGTTCCACTTTGTTTCGCGCCCGGGAAGCACGAGGGCGGCCGAGGAGGAGGGTGGACGGCGCGCCGCGGATGATTTGTGCATACTTTGCGCACCGGCTCGCCGAGGAAGGTCCGCTGTAAATCACGCTGCGGGTGGGAGCTCGGGGGGGGGGGGTGCGAGAAGCTTCCTTCAGAAGAGGCCCTCTGTCCATTGGGTTATTTTCGCTCTTCGCCGTGGAGGCAGTCCCCCCCCCCTTCTATTGTACGTTTAGCCTATTCATATTTGACGCGAAGAAAGGTGCTGGGGGTGGGTTCATTGTTCGGCGACATTGGAAATAATTGTTTTATACACGTATAAAAATATCGAATTGTATGTAATTATGACTATATATATATATATATATAAGTAAGACATTAATAGTGCGTCGAGCTTTCGAGACGATGCTCCAATTCGATTATTATTTGAATTTGAAGTTAGAAGACATCAAATTCGATAATTCGTGAAATAGTCAGCGATTATAGGAAACAGAAAGTTAAACGTTGTTTTGTTGTTCTCACAAAGGGCCGATTTTCAATGATTCGAAATCAAAGAGTCTAATGGAATGGTCACGCCGTACAAGGAAAACGATGAAAGTTGAGATACCCAGACATCGTTGCCACTGAAGATTCCGTGCTCGATGCATTGAAAAAAATTGTAAAAATCTGAAATTTAAATTCCTGGGAAGAAAAGTGGAGGGGGTAGGTAATAGAATAACGAAAAAGAACAGAGAGAGAGATAGAGAGAAAGACGGACGGGATGGGTGGCCAAAAGACAGGAATTCCAGAAAGCAATTGGGACTTTCCGACTCGCCGCTGCACTCCGCTGGACCTGTTCTTCCCACCCGCGGCGCGGGGAGGCGACCGGGATAAGGACGAGCGTCTTTCTCTTTTTCTTTTTCAATCTCCGACTCCCTCTCTCTCTCTCTCTCTCACGGTCCGCGCGCGGTGACATGAAACGCGTCAAAGTCGTTTAATTTTACGGCGCGTCAGCCTCTTGCAAGGCTTCGACGGGTATATGTACGGGGAAAGAAGACTTTGGGAATAACGACTCTTTCGGTAATTTTGCCATCGATTATGATCGATATTATGTATGCCCTGAAAACAAAAGTTTCTCTCATGGAACATGTGTATATATATATATATATATATATATATATATATATATATATATACATGTTTTTTTCCTGAAACGTTGCGTAAATTGTCGGAAGTATCTCTTGCGTTAATTTTGTACACATAGAGGAAAACACGTATAGCACCCGCCATATCAGCTTTATCGCTGTAGAAGCGCTTTGAGAGATTAAGAAACGGCGTTATAAAATTAATGGAATTAATCGACGGAAAACGAAATGGACTTCGAGATAAGATTGTTCGTCGGCTGTCGCATATGTAAAGCGCCTTATCTCCCAGGCGGGATTCTTACTTCTGACTTGTATAACGTCCGACGAGAAGCAAATGAAAATCGGAAAACTGTAGGTTGAAGGGAAACGGAAAGGATCCGAGAAATTGCCCCTTCCCTCCGTCCTGCCCTGCCCCGGCAGCTCATCCCGTGAGGCGACGACCAAGGATTTCAGGGGGCCTCTCGTCCTAGTAGAGGGCCTCCTCCCCATTTTCACGATCCCCGTTCCGGGAAAGATCCTCTCCCTTCTGCGTTTCCTCGACCTGCGGTCGCGCGCTCGTGGGCGGAAAAAAAAAATGGTAAAGTAAAAATACCGATCTTCCGCACAATGGCACACCGAGCGCGCCTCGCCGAAAATACTTTTCGGCTCGGCTTCGTCCCCGACGTTATTAATGCGCCATTGTTGCGGGGCACGAGGTGTACAGGGAGGAGGACATTTTTTTTCGTTCTTTTTTTTCCCCCTCTTAGCTTATAACGCACGCGTCACTGCGCGTCGTTTATTATAAAAAAAAAAAAAGGGAACGGCCCGCAATATATGCGTACATTAAACTTCTGCACAGTCTGTAGGATAAAGAAAATTCGCTAATATCCACTTCATTCCCTCGTTTTCACCTAACAGGGGTCATAATAATAACAATTGAAATCCCTGGAAAATACAAGAAAGTCCCATCGCCGGAGAGCTGCGGGGAGCCGCGCGCGCAGAGCGTGAAATCCCGGCCGCGATGCGCGCGCGCGCGCAGGACGCTCGATTAACCCCTGGATTCGAAAATGCTTTTCCAGCTCTCCCCTATGACTTCGACTGCTCGCCTCGCCCCCCCCCCCTCCTGGAACAACTGAAAAAGCCGACGCTGCAACTGTATGTAATAGCCTTGGAAAGCTCAAAAACATATACCTATTACCTACATATATATATATATATATATATATATATATATATATATATATGTAGCATAATAACGTTCTGCTTACTCGCTGTATATAAAGACTTAGTATTCGCCTCTGCTGCAGCGGCGCTTCTACACAGTGCACGCAAGCATTTTATTGCCCCGTCTCTGAGAAACAGGGGAGGGGTATTAAAAAAAAAATGGGAAATCCGACGGGTGACCTGATTCATATATATTATATATGACGTAACAATGAGAATCGCGCTCGACTCCGGATTATATTGTTTGGTGCTAAGTTTCCGCTGTTCCCCGTGTCCCTATTTAACGGGCGCCCCCTTTGTTCTTTTGTCGCTTGTGTGTGTGTGTGTGTATGTGTGTGTAAAGATATAAAGAAAGAATCTCACCGTTAAAGTTTTTCGAAAAAGTCTATTTTTTACTCCCGCCAAAAAGAGAAAGAAGAAGAAAGAGAGAGAGAGAGACAGAGGAGGAGAAAAGGCAGGAACTCGAACACAAATTCTGGCGGACCGCGAAGTAGAGAGCGTTCGAGGTAGTCGTAAAGCGAATAGCAGCATTTAAAACACAAGTCCAGGATTTTGATTTAAAAAGTCAAACATTGCTGTGTATCCTTTCCCGCTTGGTGCTCAGTTATATATATATCATTAATAAAGGGCAGCTTTACCAACGCGGAAGCGCCTCAGGTGCGGCAACGATATAATATAGACGTAGGAGGAAAATCGAGATATGCAGGCTGCCCCCCCCCCTCAGGCCCTCGTGCGCCCAAAATTCCTCGTCCTCCGATATATCTTGGGCGCGCTCGCGTCCGCTTCCTCTTTATTTTCTCGCTCAGTTGGCTTCGTGCGCGCCCACTTCCTGTGGCCAGCTGCCGTGCAACCTAAAGCGCGGCGAACTGTCCCCGGTCTGTCTGGGCTGGTGTGCTTCTGCGTACGGTGATGAGGAGAGGGTAGGAGAGAAAGGGGAAGAAAGAGCGAGAGAGAGAGAGAGAGAGAGAGAGAGAGAGAGAGAAAGGGGGGGGGAAGAAGGTGGCGACAAAACGTCGAGGCGCCGCCATGAGTTTTTTTTGGAGAGCGCACGGAAATTCGAAATTTGTAGGCAGCCAAGTGTTCGAAAGCAGTTGAGACGTCTGCCGAGATGATTTGGAAAGTGGGATTGTCTTGAATGTTAACGAGGACGGCGTGCGATTCGAAAGTTCAAGTATATGTATATGTATATATATATATATATATATATATATATATATATATATATATATATACAGGAGGCCGCGACGAAATTTCAGAAAATCTAGGATGAGGAGCCGAAGTGTTTGATTTTGAAATCTGATTAAAATTCCCGTGCAGAGCGACGAGATTCAAATTTAAGATGCGTAGATTCTTGATGTTTCAAATTAAAGGAAAAGGTAGCTTCTTGGTCGTTTCGCGTCCTATATGTCCACAAGATCTGGAGTTAAGAACTGAATTATACATATATATATATATATATATATATATATATATATATATATATATATATAGAAATGCGATATGGTAAAGGATTTAATCGGCATAATAAATTTATTAAACCAATTACTTCCATTCATTTCCAGTCTGTAATAAACAAACAGTGAAGTTGCAACAACGAGATCCAGTGGCTAGGTATAGCGTAAGATAGAAAAAATTAATTTTTAAACAAATTTTGCGGTATTTCAAGCGCGTATATTTTCAATTCAATGGCAACCGGAAGTATCCAATTTCAGGATCGTTACAGAAATTTCCAGAGCCTCGACCGACCACGACGGATGAAAGTCCACATAGAGACATAATCATATGAAAATAATGGCTTTCGAGCTGCTGGTTGATAATAATCGTTGAAAGCAGGGGAGCTTTGTTAAGCTGCTTTCACGCATATACAAATTAAATTAAAATTATAATCAAATTTCAAACTTCTTTTCCTTCCACTCCTATAAACCCTGACGATCCAATTCGGACTAATCCCCCCCGACCTTAATCCTTCTTTTCCGCTGCAACGTCTTTATTCGACGCGCCCGCACGCATAATTAAATAATGCTTTAGATTTTTCTAGTATAAAAATTTATAAGCGCTTTTATAACGGAATTAGGTGAACTAAAAAATGACAATCTTAGGTTTTATAAATCAATTCGAATTGAAAATATTACTTTTTCGTAACGCACACAACGATATTACAGCATAAGAATATGATCATCATAGGAACATTAATTTTTTTTGACACTTGCGCAAGAACTGGCTTGTACGGGAATCGCTCTATCGGTAATATTAAGAACCGTTGCTGGGCTTTGTTTACATCAGATGCTCAAGCATGCGTAAACTAGGATGAGTTAATACTAGAAAAGCTTTTTGATCTATCAAAGTAATTCCTTTCATCGTGTGTAAAATTCTTTTTTTAATACATTATATATTTTTTCGTGTATCCTTGAAAAATTCAACAAAGTCTAGGAAAATTCGACCTTCATTAAATTTTATCAATGTAACCATAAAGTTTAGAATAACAATATGAATTCTAGAAATGGTCTATTGTTTGTATGCACGTTGCATGTAAAATTTTAATTCATATATAAGTATTAAATTAAAAATTTTATTTAAAAAATTCATAAAACAAGTGTATGGAAATATTTTAGTATAGAATTTGTTTGCAAATTTAATCTATATCATATGCGTTAAGTAAAGAAATTTTTTAACTATATATACTTATTGTGTAATATTCAAATGTACACCCCGTTTTCCATCAACCATGACAAATTCACATTACATATTTAATAGCTATGCCCGAGATTTACGCCGATAAGCAGAAATATGTAAATCATATACAGCTAGGTACGGTATATCCTACTTTTTGCTGTAATGTAATCGTAGAAATCTGGTTTACACTCCCCCCCCCGCCCTTGGGAGTAAAAGCTATTTTCGTGAAACCATGTGCTTGAAATGCAATTTTGCGTACATCGACAGTTTGTAAAATGAAGCGCGAAACACACTATTGTCAGAAGTTATTCGACCTTATGAATACGGACGATGTAAAATCAAAGCTTCCGCTTATTGTCCTTGGTGAAACATGAAAAATCGTGGAATATTTCATACCAATCGCCATCGACCAAAAACTGAACGTCGCGCTGGCTCGCGTCCCTGAAAACCGAGGGAAATTTCACCCCGTAGGACGGGCCTCGCGCGTAAAATCCGAGCCGCATACGTGTACTCGCCGCGTGCGTGTGCATGTGTGTGTGTGTGCGTAGGTGTATGACAGGTATACGCGCGCGCGCGCCGATGCGCCGCGGAGACGAGGGACGCCCGGCGCTGGCTCGACGAGCTCCTCTTTAACGTACTGCAGGACCGGCGCTCGCTGCTCTCGCCCCCTCCCCCCTTCACCGGACCGCGCGACGCGCGGCGTTTATGCCTCGGCCGGTAATTTATGCGCCCCGAGGAACGAGAGGAGGGGCCTCGCGTCGTTTAAAAAAGTTAATTTCGCCCACAACGCGGCGTAAAACCCTCCCGTTCCCCGTGGACCCGGGGAAATTGCGCGAGACGCGAGCTTTTCGGCGCGCGCCGATCATTACGAACGCGTGCCCGGCGGGCCCGAGAGCCGTAAAAACCGCCAGACGGCCGGACGTTCGACGGGCCTCGGATTCGGGAGAGAAGACGGATGCGCCCGAGCCCCTGACGCAACGTCGCGTCGCCTGCCGGGCTGGAGGGGGGGGGGCATTACGCCGATGCGCGCCTAACGGATTTCATTGTTTTTATTTTTTTCTCTCCTCCTTTTTTGTGCCCCGCGCAAGGATTTATCGCCCGAGGCCTCTCGCCGTTGCGGCTTTATTGAATTAGCCGTGATTACGAAGGAACACGCGGGAGGGGGAAGGGGGGAACCTTTTAAAGCGCAACGCAGCGCCGAACGGCAGGGGGGCAAATGGGAGTCTTCCGTCGGATCGGGCCGTAAAGTCTGGGGCACCGCTGGAGGTCGCCACGTAGCATCTTTCACCGATTCGCGTTTCGCTCCTCTGGATGTCGGAGTGGTCTGCTTTTTTCCTCGCTTGCTTTTTCCATCCTCGCGTTACGCGATTCTACGGGCCCGCCATTTCGAACGGCAGCTCGAGAGTGAAACTGGAATCGTCGTATTGAGGGCGTAAGGAGCGCAATTCAGAGGCTCCTCTTCCGTACGCTCTGCTTGTCCAATGCAGGCGGGCAAGAGGAGAAAATTACGCCCGGAGACCAGACGATGCTTTAATGCGAGGGATTTCGATTCGCTAAGCGCGAATCCGATATCCGTCGCGTCGTGTCGGGTAGTCGAAAAAAAAAATATATTCTGGCCGTAACTTCAAATGAATCATATACATTGTCGCGCCACGTTCGAGGTTGCGTAATATCAGAAAGATATTTTTGTCTTTGAACCGTAAACAGATAATGAAAAGCCGAATGCGTTCTCGGCGATTTCCGAGCCTAAGACTGAGAAACGTGCAAATTTCCAAATATAATGTCACAGAAAAGGGACTATTTAGGTATACCATTAATTTATTCGCGAGCGTAACAGTTACATATACCTGTAGATGATAATTATCTGTTGTTCGATTTCTGTAAAAAGAAAAATTTATTTTCGATCTCTTACGTGAGCTCCAAGGTAGTGAAAAAAGTTTTTTTAGATTTTACGATTATTGGGATATTCGGAAAACGAAACGTCCGAGATCCATTCGAACTCGAGCACGTTGAAAAACTACGGGGGAAAAAACGGACGGCCGTACTTCCGGATCGCCGTGTGGGCCGTCGATAAATGGTCCGATTACAGTACGCCCTCGGCGCGTATCGTCAAAAACGAGTACGTACTACGTCCCGTAAATTCGGCAAAAGTTGCGTAAATAAATTGAGCGGCGGGAGGGGTGGATAACATACTCTTGATCTCGAAATAAGACGCGAAAAGACGGCCGGCCGCCCGGGCCGAAAATAAACACAGGCTCGCCCGCATAAGCGCGCATATACACGGTCGGCGTAAAAAAGCACCTTCGACGCACCGGGCAGGCGGGGAGGGGGGGGGAACTTGCGCGCGCAAAGCTTTCAAAGGAAACGCAGCGACGCGGCGGTGGCGGCTTCTTGATGCCCCCCCGCGCCTGAGCGCGACAGAAGGCAGAAGAGATCCTTTTCCTTCCTCCTCGCCCTCCTCCGACTCCCCCTCCCATTCCCGGTCTAATTTTAGAAGAGACGGCACGCGCCCCGCGTCAAGCTCGGCTCGCGTCCGTACGGATCTCCCCTCTCGTTAGACGCCCGCCTCGGATTCTACGCGAGCCGGGTACTCCTCGAGAAAATGTGCATTAAAGCCGAAAAGCCCTTTTTGGGCTGGAAGGGGCGGGGGGCGGGGAGCTTTCCAACGATAATGTCTGGTACAGCCGAGGAGGGGACTGGGGACGGTCGGGGAACGAGAATCGTCGTTGCAAGCTGCAAGCGAGATTTGACTGCTTCGATTCTTTTCTTCAATTTACGTTATGGTATGAAAAAATTGGTATTTATAGCCAGCGTTAAAACTGACTTCAATCTGGAGGTTATTTCCAATGTCGTGCGTAATAAAGTACACTGCACGATTAGAAAAAAGAAAACAATCTAAACAGTAAAAGCCTCGTAAATATCGTTACGAAAATAAAGATCGGGCCAGGGAACATCCAGGAGCGAAATTTTAAAACTCGCGATAAATAGCTTTGATCGACCCGCCCCGTTCGTAAATAAAATTCATTCGAAAATCGCCTGAAAAGTGTCTGATCCGTGATTCGTGCGCGTTTATGTTGTCCCTATTAATATAACAAAAAAAATACGACTGCTCTTACACTCGCCGATGAGATAGCTCTCTTTCTGTGTGAATAATGAATCAAAAAAAAAAAAAGACAAAAAGAATAAACTAATGAAACCGCTGAACTCTAGAAATTGATCGTTTGGATCCACGGTATGAATGAACAAAGTCAACTGTAAAATGTAATACAGCAGAATGTATTTAAAAAATAAAAAAAGACTATCGAAAATGAGAAAAATTTATATCGGCTTAAAAATCCTATACAGAATATAAAGAAAAGTCTCTTTAAGAATGTTTTACGGACATCTCTTTCCCTCTCTCTCTCTCTCTCTCTCTCTCTCTCTCTATCTTTAGATATATATATGTATATAAAAAGGTGGAAACTACCTATAAATCGAGGCCGCCGCGGTGCGCGCGCGTGATTTATGTATTTCCCAGTCGAAATTTATACGGGGAACGTCGCGCGGCGCACAAAAGCCCGCAGTTGGCCGGGGCTCTGGAAAAATGGAAAAGCGCGGGCAGGAGGAGCCGAGCGGAGGACGCGTCACTCACTCTCTCTCTCTCTCTCTTTAAATCCCTCGTAATGCCTTCGACTGCGCTGCAGGCGCTGCAGCTGTCGGCGCGCGATGAGTTGGAGCGGCGGGGGAAGGGAGTACGCACAATAAAAAAAAAAAACACAAATTATAACGAAGTCGTTAAATTAACGTTGGTGCTTCCCTCTCTGTCGAATACACGCTGAAGACGGGTAGCGGGGGAGGGGGGGGTGTAGATACTCGAACCCATGACGCAACGACGCGTCATCGCGACAACGAGATCTTCCTTATAAACTCGCGAGAGGAGCGTGGCCGGCGAGTGACTGCGGGTGAAGGGCGGGTATTTTTTTCGGCTCTTGTCTCTCTCTCTCTCTCTCTCTCTCTCTCTCTATCTCTCTCTTGCACTTCCACCTCCTACTCCACATCGACCGTGCGTATAGCCGTGCACCCCCCCCCCCGCTGCTCGTCACGTCGCGCGCGCGCGCGCGCGCGACTTTTGGCTCGATTTAATTGGCGACCGGACCGATATAGCGACGAGTTGGCGAGATTTTATTTACGAGCTATTGTGGGAAAGACAGGCGAGAGAGCTGCACTGAGAGTGAGAGGGAGAGCGCGCGAAGAATAAGGATGAAAGACGGCGAGCGAACGGCTCGGTGATGTAATTGCTTGCTTTATGAGTTACGGATGTTTTATGATTAAGCATATTTTATAAATGTCCATCAGTACTGCTAATTTTCATTTCCGTCCTTGGCGCCGGCGGGCGATAAAAGTGCGCGGGCACGACGGCCGAGCGCTGCAGATTTTTTCCCCTCAAGCCGGCCGATCGGCCGATCGTCTAAAATATCGTATGCGCGCGAGGACATCGAGTGCGTATGAAGAAAAAAATCGTCAAAAATTCGGTACGGAAATCGGAAATACCGAATCCGTGCATTACAAGGAAAAAAAATATTATAGCATATCTGTAGCGCGCCGAACAATTTGATCGGCATGAAACATGAAATGCTATATTCACAAGGTTATGTCTAGTGCTTCATTCAAGAACTGTATAAAACTTTATACAAACGATTTTATAGTTAACAGTACAATCACGCGATCGACGTCTCTTCTTCCCCTTTTCTTCACAATGATAATGAAATGTATAATTGATTTCCATACTTGTTGGTATTTACCCTGGAAATTTTATAAATTTCAATACTTATTGATATTCACCCTTTGCCCCCGGTTCACCGCCGAGAGAGGCAGGTACGATCAGTTAGAATTGTCCGGCAGGATGTTACACATTCTGGCAGCCGAGAAATTAACCTAAACTCGATTCGTATGGTTGACTGCTCGCACTATCGAATCCTTGTCAAGTATTTGGTGCAAAGCCTGCGCCGATTGCCGCTCGGCTTTGCCGCGAGAAATTACGTAATGTCACACCCTGTACGTCATGCGCGTGCGTGGAGGTGACGCTCGTTCCTCGATTCGTCGAGCTAATAATGCAAACCTCGTACAAACGGTCCAATAATCCCCGTTCCCCCCGAGATCCACTCGCTGCCCTGAAATAACGAGCGAGTCGAGGGTTAACCGAGACGAAAGCCGAGAGAGATGCGATTTCGACCGTCCTATGCATTGCGCGTCCGTCGACGATTCCTCTCGCTCCCCTCGCGCCGATCGAGACTAGTCAGACCAGCTTCGCGTCGTCGTTCGCTATCGCGCTCGAATCTCCATCGGCGCGCGCGACTTGGAAATAATATCGCGGGTGAGCGTAAAGCTGAGAATTTTATTAATCCGGTATTTCACACTGCGTCTAATAAGGTGTGTGTATACAGTCGTCTTGGCTCCGAATGTTCTTATCAGACAAGAGTAAGTAGAGTCTAAATTCGGATTATTATTATTTTTATTATTATTATCATTCACAATTGTGCGACAATTATATGTGAATAGTATTCTCGATATTTTAAACTATTTTTAATGGTACAAATATATTAACTTCTGCACGCGCACTGGCCTCCATTTAGTAATTGTCTTATTTGTAAACCATAGCGGTGACACCAAAATTCTAAAGAAAATTAATTTCAAAAAGGTATAAATGAATAAAATTCTCGTAAAAAAGCTTTAGTGTTGTTTTGCTAGAAAAAAATGTACAATTTCATAGCGACAATTGTTAAATAAAAAAAATTATTGCATTCTCAAAATACGGATCCCACTTTAAGAATAAGCAGCTATATCTTCAATTTTTATTACCTTCTACTTTAGCCTTTTTAAAATAAAAAAAAAAAAATTCAAAAAATTTTGTCCAATATTACGTTATTTGTGCAACGATGTAAAATTCTTCAGTGCCAAATTTTTTATTCGTACTGCGTCATATCAAACGGTGATCGGAATTAAAATTCCAACGTTTAGTAAAATTTATCACTTTATTAGGAAAACTTTTGTTATCGTCACACAATCTTGTCGAATATCGTCAACTTCTACTTATCGCACCTTAATTATCTTACGATAATAGTAAAAAATCGTCGCTCAAATATTCGTCCATCTAAAAACTGAAAATGCAAAAATTCCAAAATTCCACGGCTCGCTTTACTCCGAGCAGCGCTCGGTCGAGGAATTTCCGAAGAGACACGCCCCACTCGTTCGCTTTTAATTCCACCTCCGAAAAGAGCGCAAAGTTTTCCTCTTCTTTTTTGCCCCCTCGCTTTTCCTCCCGCCGCCGTCTCGAGCGTCTTGAATCGCAGGCAAAAAAAAAAAAATAGAAAACAAAAAAAATGAGAGAGCGAGAGAGAGAGAGAGAGAGAGAGAGACGCGAGTTATAAGCATCACGCCGCGGCGGATATTTCGGTAGCGCCGGGCGTCGCTCAAAACTTCCCTTTATTCCGCTCCCTTCGACTTATGCGCGCCATAAGTACGGACAAAGAAGGGCCGGCGCGTTACGCGAGGCCGTAGTTTTTACCCGTACTCGGTGTCTTTTCTATATTTACAGTACACTTTGTCCGCCGCGGCGCTTCTGGAAGTTTTATCTCTCTTTCTCTCTCTCTCTCTCTCTGTCTATTGCTTGTAGGGCACGAAAGTATAACGCGTAACTTGCTCGCGGTATGGATATATAGGAAAAGTGAGGGTTTTTTTCTCCCCCTCGATGATCTCTACGAATCTTTGTTGCGCTACCTTTTACGGACGCTTTACATAATTTTTCCGTGCAATTGTACATTTTAGCATTTCCTGCTGTCGATATCGTACTGAACGTTACATTAAGTTTATTTTAGCTTTTCGGAAATTGTAGGATTGTCGAATAATAATATCGAAAATATTTCAAATATTGTTTCTGTCGAATTATCTATTTTTAAGTCATTACTTTTAAGTCAATTTCTTGCTTTAATCTTTAGTAATCAGATCAAAATTCAATACAAACGTTATGAATTACGATTGAATTTAAACACATTTTAATTTTTATTCTTTATTTATTTCTTTATGTTATCAGATAATTTTTAGTATATATATATAGATATATATATATACTATAGTATAGTCTATATAGGAGATTATTGGGTGGTGGTGGGGTATATACTATTATATATCTATTGCGGGATAACTTGAGTTGGGAAGGGGCGGCCTAGGGCTTTAGGTGCGCAATGGTAGGTTTTTGGTCGGGGGGTCGTGCGCATGGAGGGGATAACACTACAATGTCACTTGATACTTTTTGAGGGTATGGGGGCAGAAATTGGGTGGTTTGCCTGGTAGTGTTTTGACAAGATTACGTAGGTTCTGACGGGGGGGGGGGGGGGGTGGGGGGTGTGGGTGGGGGGGGTGGTGGGGTGGGGG
>JACCIC010000200.1:905000-1024286 GCA_018907035.1 Sycobia sp. Sy_11 | reverse complement strand
TGACACCGATTTTATTACGTGTATGATCACTAGGACTGCTATTATCCCCGCGGCTTACGTATAAGGTGATAAATTTATTCCATATTTTCTTCCAGCAGAATTTTACTAAGTTATCCATGGTGTCTTCATTTATGATGTGCGATATCGGGTTGCCGCTCGTCACTCCTGATTCGTGCATTTCGTGTGCTGCGGTTATTCGACAATGCAGCTATTTCTACTGGAAACATAATTCGTTCTTTTAGTTTTTTCTAAATCTTTACTGAGTAGATTCCAGATGTTGCTAGGCTGATTGAATTAATGTATTTCCATGTCAGCTGAGTCCATGGGCTTTAGGGTTGTGGGTTCTCTTGCCTCGGTCGGTTTTGGTGCCAATTTGTACCATTCGCTATCAATACGTTAGTATGATGGTAGCACTTGGTTACAGGGAACTCTAGTCCCTCGAGTTTTCAGGATGTGTGTTTTTGGTGTGAGAAAGAGGGTTGTGTTTTGTCTTACAACTCTCAGCTCGGTGTAACTAGTTATCGCCGTGATCTATCTTAACTTCCACTGGTATACATTTTACCAGGTGCACCACTTCGCCGGCTACTACAGCCATATAGCCAGGACCTTTCATTATGTTATACGCAAATTGGTCGGGACTTGTGTAGCGATAGCGAGTGCGTTTTTTAGCGCGATCTGTTCTACCCGACATCGCTCTGTCACTATGTTGCGGTATAAGTTAAGCATTTGTTTTTTTACATATTTTTCCAGATATACGAATTTTGCATTTACATAAGCGAAAATATCCAGATTATTACTAGATAACGCACCTTTTTTCGCAAACGTTACACCCTGTTTAGTTTCGAAGATAACCAGTTTTGGGTGTTCTGTCTTATTATAGTATAACCGCATACCTTTTCTTCGGACAAATTACTTAATGCGAACGTTAACTTTTGATCTGAAAAAGAATAGATTACGTCTTGATCTATCTGAGGGTTAGTCATTTTATTGCATGACCCTCGAATAATACGCCGTATTCATTAAAGTGGCAATCATTATTAGGGACGGATTCCCAGAAGGTATATCCATCTTTTGCGTCTATGCAGAATTTTCCCGATAATGGACATGATTGTTCCCGATTGTAGGTGAATTTTGTCATCTTGTAGGTTTACTCGCGCCGATTGTTGCGATAGGGTGATTTTAAGGGTTCCTTGGACAATAACAGAATTCCAAGTCCCATAAGGGTCGCTATAGTAGGCTCCCTCGCAAGTTCCGTCGTACTTATGCTTCCCGCGTAGGTCATCGAATATGTATTTGTTTGGTTAATTCTGACCCCGTTTATAATGTGATTTTGTCCCAAGTTGATTATCCCCGTTAAATGTAATTGTAAACAACTATCTCTACTGACGTCATACAAGTATTCCATTTCGCCGTTATTAACAATGGAGTTATGCGAATGCATCCCGCAGTAATAGATGGTTCTCCGTACCTCTATTTTACATTGTAATGCTTTGGTTTCTTGAAAATCGTTGATTTGGAGTAATTGTATATAAGCAAGTTGGCTGATAGGGTGGAGTTGAGGGAAGTTGCATTCTCCGACGTCTAATAAAGACATGGTCGTTATATTCATAGTATTAGATCCGCAATCGTACCCTATCATTGTTTTTGTCGGGGTGACGAAAAGTAATGAAAAAAGTATGGTGTATAAGGATATCATCTTTTCTGAAATCATAAAGAAGTTAGTTGCATAGTCAAAAAAAAATAGTTTTTATGGTTGGCATAAGAAAGGAAGAAATTAGTTTAGGTTTTTGCCTTTGCGGACAACTGATAAAAAAAAAGTTTTGTGTGTTTTTTTTTCTCTTTTTTTTCTTTCTTAAAATTATAATCTTATAAATAATATTCGTATGCTTATATTATTATAGGGTTAGTATGGAGGATGTGAAGCGTTAGTTAGTAAGCAAAAAAAAATGCGAGTTTTATTTATGTACAGATATAAATTTTATTATAATGAGAAAAAAAATCTATAAAATTTTTAAAGTGATGGAAATCGTTATATATATTTTTTTTTTCTAAGGGTGACATTGATTAATCTGGTTGCTCCTGTTCCTTCTGTCTACCCTTTTTTTTGCGTTATTGTTTCTTTGTTTATGTAAGAGATGCGAAGTCTATTCGCATGGACGATCTTACTGCTTTTATTTACCTGGATCCTAATATTATTCTTGTTTAGCACTTCTAGTATTTTGTGAGGTCCAGAGTAATGATTTCCGAATTTATTTGGTTTCGGACCAGACAGTAGGAATACGTAATCCCCTATTTTAAAATTCCGTGGATTAATTTTCCTGTCGTAGTATTTTTTTGAACGAAATTTTGAGGATACCAGGTTGTCGTAGGCTAATTTTTGGATTCCACTCAACCGTGTGACTAGATCGACTAGATATCCTTTGTACGTCGGTAACAAGTCTCCTTCTCTTAAAGGATCGATAGAAGGCAACCTGGCGATTCTACCGAAAATTAATTCATATGCTGTATGCTTGGTGCTTTTTTGGACACAAGTGTTATAATTTAAAATGGCTATGTCTAACCAACTGTCCCATTCCTCGTCGTTGGTGGTGTATTGTTTTAAGAACTCGCCCAAAACGTGATGTGAGCGTTCTAGCGATCCATTGGATTGCGGGTGGAAAGCGGTTGACCGTAGTTTCTTTATTTTAAACCGTTTAGCTATGCGGTTCATTAAGCTACTAAGGAAATTTTTCCCTTGGTCTGTAAGAATGATTTTTGGTGTTCCAAAGGTGCAAATAAACCTTTTTATAAAAGAATCCGCTATGGTAGTGGACAGCGTATCCCGTAAGGGTACTGCTACGCAGAATTTAGAGAACTGGTCTTGCATTGTCAAGATGTATTCATTGCCAAGTTTAGTAGGGGTTAATGGCCCTACGACATCTAAAGCTATTTTATAAAAGGGTGTGCCGGGGGTGTCGGTGATCACCATTGGTTGTTTAGTTTTTAATCTCACTAGTTTTTTAAGTGGACAATCCAAGCATTGTTGTATTCTCCTTTGAACGTCTTCCTTTAAATTATTCCAATAATACTTTTGTTTGATTCTGTTATATGTCTTGGACACACCTCTATGTCCGCCTATTGGTGACTTATGTAATTCATAGAAAATTTCGTCTCTTTTCTCTTTTGGAACGTATTTAAGGGTGTCGGTGCAAATGATAATTTTAGTTGGAGAATTCATAAAAGATGCTTTTATTGTTTCAAGAATGTCTTGCCATTCTAAGTTTTCAATGTTCTTGCTTTTGGCAATGCTAATAAGGTTTTCTCCTATTTTGATTAGAATTTCCTTTAAGATCGACAAAGTTTTGCGTATATTGGTTTTTATTATAGTCATGGATATGGGTATTTCTCCTCGTACGCATAATGCGAAGAGGTTTTTGCAGTGCGACCCTTTTATTCGTTGGACATTTCCAACATCCATTGGATTAATGCTTATGCCATTGTTTTCCAGTAGTTTTTTAGCACCGTCGTCACAGGGCTTTCCATCGCTAGTTAGGAAGAAAACGATGTTATCTTTGCGGTGGCATATTGAATCTTTAGTTTCTATTACTTTGCCTCTTTCAACCTCGTACTCTTTGTCGTGATTTGAGCGAATTGACGAGTCGGTGGAGGTTATTGATTTGGTTTCTTCTGGCTGATCAGTGGTTGTCAGTTGGGGTAAGGCTGTTGGTTCAGCTTCAAATTCTTCGTGTTATTCCGGTTCACTTTCGGCATAACAAGGCGCCTGTAATTTTGCGTCACGCGTGGGCCTTTTTCCTATCGGAGATATTTGGTTAGTTTCCCCTTGCGTAATGTCCTTTGTTCTTTTGTTTCCAATTACTGGTGAAGGAGGTTTTTCGGACTCCCCTTACGTAATCTTTTTAGGTCGTCCTCTCTTCTTTGCTTGTGTAATTATCTTCGGATTCGATTTATTTTTATCGGTGCATCCTGGCGTATTGCTGATCTCTCGTCCTGATCTTGTCACGACATTTGTTGTAACTATGTCAGGTGGATTTCGTGATAATGCGTCTGCGTTAGAATTTAGTTTTCCTGGTTTATACAAGACGGTATAATTATATTCGGAGAGTTTGAACCGCCATTTTTGCATTCGTGTATTCAGGTCTGCTGATTTAAACCAAACTAAGGGTTGATGATCAGTGATGATTGTTATTTTCCTTCCATATACGTAGGAATGAAATGCCTGTACGCTATGTATGACTGCTAAGGCTTCCTTTTCGTAAACCTCGTATTTAAGTTCTGCATTGCGTAAAACTCTAGAAGTATATGCTATGGGTCTATCTTTCCCTATTTCTCCCTGGGACAGAATACCTCCTATAGCGTATCCTGAGGCATCAGTTGTTATATTAAATGGTTGAGTAAGGTCGGGGAATTGTAATAAGGGTGCATTGCATAGAATGTCTTTTAAAGTCTGAAAGGCTTCTTCGGTTTTGTTCGACCATTCAAACGATATATTTTTTTGCAGCAATTTTGTTAATGGCTTTGCAATTGCAGCGACTCTTTCTATAAATCTGCGGTAATATTCGGCTAAACCAAGAAACTGTCGCACGTTCTTTGCGTTTTTCGGTTGTGGGAAGTCTTTTACAGCTTCTATCTTTTTTTCGTCGGGACTAAGTCCTTTTTCACTCAAACGATGTCCTAGATAATTCACTTCTCTTTTCAAAAATTCGCACTTGTCTGTTTGTAACTTCAATCCGGCGTTTCGAAGTCTGTTTAATAGTAGACTCAATTGTCTATCATGTTCTGCCAGTGTGTTTGCATATATCACAATGTCGTCCAAGTACACAAACAATTCTCTGCCTTGTAGTCCTCTTAATAAGGTGTCCATTAACCTTTGAAAAGTAGCGGGTGCATTTTTCAACCCAAAAGGCATACGAACGAATTGATAGTGTCCAAACGGCGTACTGAAAGCTGTTTTATGTGCATCTCTCGGGTCCATCTTAGTTTGGTGAAACCCTGATGCAAGGTCTAGTACGGAGTAATATTTTGCACCTCCTACTTGGTCAAATATCTCAGTGATATTCGGCAGTGGATATGCATCGCTTACCGTTTTTTCATTCAAAGCTCTGTAATCGAGCACCATTCGCCATCTTGGTCGACCTTGTGAGTCTGCTTTCTTCTTTACGATCCAAATTCGGCTATTAAATGGAGAATCGGAGTTCTCTATTACGCCTTGGTTTAATAAATCATTCACCTGCCTATCTATTTCTTCTTTGAGCGAGTGAGGAAATTTGTATTGTCGGGCATTGACTGGTTCTTCATCTGTGGTTTTTATTCGGTGAGTTATATTAGGAGTGTGAATAAGTCTTTCCCGTTTTTTGTAAGAGATGGCGCCACCAATACTGTGCGAGTATTCAATGGTTAAATATGTCATAATCAAAGCTTATTCATATGTCAACAATTCCATACTAACACATTAGTTAAAATTTTTGATATCGTGAAAATGTCGAAATTTGAGCCGAGTCGACGTCATTTGCGGGAAGTTTCACTTTATTGGTTCAATTTGAAGAAATCTGC
The DNA here is from genome assembly GCA_018907035.1 of Sycobia sp. Sy_11. NCBI lineage: Eukaryota > Metazoa > Arthropoda > Insecta > Hymenoptera > Epichrysomallidae > Sycobia > Sycobia sp. Sy_11. The sequence goes on along the minus strand of JACCIC010000200.1, from coordinate 1,018,736 downwards.
TGCCGAGACGCATCGATTGCTTCAGGAGGCTTATGGAGAAGGTTGTGTCGATGATTCAAGTGTTCGCGGATGGTTTCGACGCTTCAAAAGCGGTGATTTCGACGTGGAAGACAAGGAGCGTTCCGGGCGGCCGCAAATCTTTGAAGATCGAGAATTGGCGACTTTGCTTGATGAAGATTCTTGTCAAACGCAAGAAGAACTTGCTGAAGCATTGGGAGTTGACCGAACAACCATTTCCAAGCGTTTGAAAGCCATGGGAATGATCCAAAAGCAAGGAAATTGGGTGCCGTACGAACTGAAGCTGAGAGACGTCGAACGGCGTTTTTTCACTTGCGAACAGCTGCTTCAGCGACATAAAAGAAAGGGTTTTCTGCATCGTATCGTGACTGGCGATGAAAAGTGGATACGTTACGATAATCTGAAGCGAAGAAAATCATGGGGACTACCCGGCCATGCATCATCATCGACGGCCAAGCCAAATATTCATGGCGCCAAGCTCATGCTCTGTATATGGTGGGACCAGCTAGGTGTGGTTTACTATGAGCTTCTGAAACCGAATGAAAGGATCACAGGCGAGGTCTATCGACGACAATTGATGCGTTTGAGCCGCGCACTGCGAGAAAAACGGCCACAATACTCCGACAGGCACGACAAAGTTATTTTGCAACATGACAATGCTCGCCCACATGTTGCACCGCCGGTGAAAACATACTTAGAAACGCTCAAATGGGAAGTCCTACCCCACCCGCCGTATAGTCCAGACGTTGCTCCGTCTGATTACCATCTCTTCAGATCGATGACGCATGGCCTGGCTGACCAGCACTTCCATTCCTACGAGGAAGCCAAAAAATGGGTGGATGACTGGATAGAGGCCAAACCGGTCGAATTTTTTCGCAACGGGATTCGTATGTTGCCAGAAAGATGGGAAAAAGTTGTAGATAGCGATGGCCAATACTTTCAATAATTCATTTGTAACCATTTTTTCACAATAAAGGCTCAAAATTTGAAAAAAAAAAAACGGGAAAGACTTATTCACATACCTGATAGTATCTGTTCCAGGCAACGAATCTCCGGGTAGAAAGAAAATATCGCGATTTTTTTCGACTAAGTGCTGTACATATTCTTTTTCGGTTTCATTAAGGTGATCTGTCCGTATTATATCTCTTATAGATGCGGTTTGCCCGGAAGTTAAGCTCTCCGTGGGGAAAACGGTGGATTCATTATTTACTCCCTTTGAGAGGATGTTCAGTTCTTCAAATATTAGTTCTTGCGCGAGTGAATAAAACGTCTTTGTGGATATACTCTCATTAATTATTTAAAAATTCGTTCGTTTCGTCATCTATGCGTAACAATTCTTCGTTCAGCTTTTGTTGTTCGTCGTCTGTTTCGCTCTCGTCGCTCTCACTTTCGGTAGATGCGTTCGCGAGCAGCGAATCTACTGTATATTCTGTTCCTCCTACTTCCATTTGTGCGTCTAAATTTTTGTGAAGCATCCCCGGTGACACAAATTCAACTGGTTGGTCATGTGTATGAAGAAACTCAAGTCGTTTCGTCTCATAATTTAATGTTACTCGAACGTCACTTAAATATCGTGCTCCTAAAATACCAGAATATGGTATTGGAAAATGATCGGAGATGACATGAAAGCTAGAAATTCCTCCCAGAACTTTTAGTCTTAAAGTTCCTAGGGTAGAAAATTGTTCCGAGCTTATCCCCCTCAAGAGTCCTTTCTGTGACTCATCGATTTTGTATTGGTGGGGTATGGTTCCTCTTTTTATCAAGTTTCCTTCCGATCCTGTGTCTATTAGGAATCTGCATTTGCCGCCCATTGGGTTCTTGGTAACTACAGTAGGAAGTAGCTCCGTTTCCTGTTCGACGTGGATATTCACAATGCTGTATGTAGGTATATCTAAGGTTTCATTTCCTAGTTGTAAATTCGTCGTTTGCCTAGCTATGATGAGCTCTTTATGGCTAAAGTTCAATTCAGCGTTGGTTTCTGTTAAAAATTCTGATCCAATGATTTCATTGTATGGAATAGGGAAATCGTCTGATACAATGAGGAGTTCGATTCTTTGTCCGGCAATTTTTAATGATACAGTACCTAGGGTTGTCTCTTTACTATCTCCCACTCCTGTTAGTGTATAAATTTTCGATTCATTTATGTGTCCTCCTTTTGGTATAGATCCCATTTTGAGAATACTTACTTCGGATCCACTGTCTATCATAAAAGAGAGAAGATATTGTGGCCCGAACTGAACCTCTACATATGGTACGTAGTTGTTTATTGTGGTTCCAAAGGTATTAGTTCGCCTAACAGATTCGTTAGTTGGTTTGTGTTCATTGAGCGCGTTTGTCCGTCTCAAGTCCCTTTGTTCGCGCTCTCGTTCTGGGGACTTCGTCCATTTCCCTGGTTATATTGCCCCTTTCGACATTCTGATATCGTGTGCCCTGGGTATTTGCAATAAGCACAGGTAGGTCTATTAGAAGTGGTAGCGGTTTGTTGAACGGGATCGCGTACCCTACATGTAGCTTCAGAGTGCCCTAACCTTCCACATTTTTGGCATTTCGGAATCGGTTTTTGCTCATTCGCTTGATTCGTTCGACAGAAATTAGCTGTATGGCCAGGCTTATTACATAGCTGGCACGTTATAGACGATGGTCTATTGCTGTTTCTGCAGTCACGAGCATTATGACCGATTGTATTACATGCTTGACACTTGATCGTTGCGAAGCACTGAGAAGTATTATTGTTTGACCTTCCACAAGTTCGACATGACAGCGTTTGGCTTGGTCTGAGTCTTTTCCGACATTCTGCGAACGTATGGCCTATTATATTGCAGTAGCTGTAAGGGGTATTCCTTGGAAGAGTTAGATTATTTACATGTCGGGGATATGCATTTTCTTTGTTAGGTTTATGGCGTATTTCTTGCCTCTTAAATAAGTTTTCTCGAGCTTCGAGTCTTCGTTCTACTGCTATCGCGTCTTTTACTACTTCTTCGATTGCTTCATTCTCTTTTAGTCTAGTTTCGATTTCGGGTTTTAATCCTAGTCGAAAACATTCTATGATTGCTTTTTCGATGCTGCGCTTGAAGGCAGGTGTGTTTGGTGCCTTGGTTATGTGGCGATTTACTTCATAAATTCGAGAACCGATGTCTCTCATTCTATTCGCGTATTTTATAACTGATTCATGTTCGCCCTGGTATTGACTACTCAGTTCGCCGAGAAGTTGATGCACGTTTTTCGATTGGGCGTAAAAGTCCTTTAAATGTTCTTTAAATTCTTCGACTGTGGCGAATGCGTACCCAGATATTATTTCTCTTGCTTCGCCCACGAGTTTTCTTTTAAGCAGCTTCGTGAAGCTTTCCTCGAGATTGTTGCTTATGAGTTCCCTAGCTTCTGTGCAGTATTCTAGGAACTGGCTAAGAGGAATATTTTTCCCGTCGAATTCAGGAACAAATTTGAGTGCTTCCTTTAAAGATATGGTTGTAGATATTGATCGTTCGCCATTTTAGTGCTTGGTAGGTGTTCAGCTATTAAACAATCACTTGTCAGGTGCGATAAGTATGGTCTAACCGTCTTTTGTTCAGCGAGGTCTATAGAGTCACCGGAGAACGATAAGTTTTCAGGGATAGATGAACCTGTGTGTATGGGACTGACGTCTTCTATATTTTGTTCGATATTCGATTGTTCTCGAGGCGTTGATGTGCCGAATGGCGTAAATTTAACCTCTTTTAAGTCTTTCGGAGGATTTCTGAATTCGTCCTCCCTTGGTTGATTCTCAGGTTCGTTTTTTATTGGGATTTCTAACTCCTTCCTCGATCGAGTCTTACTACGTGTATTCATTCGATTTTTAATGTATATGTGTATAAATGTGTCTCCTTTTTATTTATGTGGTTGTGAGGCAGTTGCGTATGACTATCGTTTGTTTTGATATTTTATTAATTAGATTTTCTCTCTCTATTTCTCCAATTGATTTGTTTAAATTATTTTTAATTGTTTCGGTTAATTGTTTATAAAATCAATTTTAATTGTTTTCCTCAACCTTTACCTGTTCAATAATCTTGTTGCAAGATATATATCGATTAGTAATATCGTTTCTTAAATTTTGTAATGATTCAGCGAAATTATATAATTTTTGACCGAGAGGCAGCTGCGCGTGGCTATCGTTTGTAGCTCAGAGGCTTTGGTGCTTGGTCGTATTAATTTTTATTTATTAAATTTTTTCGAATGGTGAGGTTGAGTCATTGATATTGTTAATTCATTTGTTTAATTTGTAGCATCTTGATTTAGGATTTTTCGTGATTTGTTACGTTCATTTGTTACGTTCTCTCTCCGTTTTTTATGTTAAAGAATTTGTATAAAATATCGTATTAATTTTTCAATTATTTTATCTCATTTTTCGTTGCGAGGTTTATTCCGTCAAGGAAAGTTGTTTAAACGCCGTTTCTAAGTCTTCTAGAGCTTCTGTGTTCTCTTCCTTGGATAATTTGTGTAGGCTTATTGTAGCCTTTATAATTGTAGCGATAATCGTTTGTAAATTTCTTTCATTTCTTTGTTTTCCTTTTAGTAAGGTTATAATTTGTTCTTCTCTTTTTTCTGAATTTTTTAATTCTTCCTGCTCTTCTCCGAGCAGAGAATATATTTGCAATATCGTCTCTTTCAATTGTTCATTTTCGGATTGTTCTTTGTTTAGACTCTTTTCCAATTGGTCTATTCTTTTCTCTAGATAGTTTCCGAATTCCCAACGATCATGATCGTTGCTAATTAATGTATCAACATTTTGTTCTAGGCGTTCTAACCTAGTATCTGTATAGATGCTAATTCCTTCGGGATGTAATATTGGTATCATATATTTAGTTTATATGTAAATATTGTTATTATTATTATTATTATTGCGTATATATATACATATATATTTTTGTGTTTATTTATTTGTTTATTATTTGTTTGTTTGTTTATTTATTTTTATTAAATGTTTTTGTTATCGTTATTATTATTGTTATTGGATCGTTGATTAATTTCTGACGTGTAAGAGGTTACGTGGGAAAAACAACAGCAGCGCCACCTTCGGCGCAATCTGAGAATCATAGAACGCGTGATTGCGCTGATCTGCGTTAGGTGCGCTGTTGGACGTCTTTACGTAGTTCGTGCTGAACTTTTAGTATGTGTAGTGAGTGCATACGTCTAGTTTATTACTTTTTGTGTTACACATCTGAACGACCAGGTTGTCAGATGAGTATACTTTTCATTATTTAGTTATTTATTAATGTATATAATTTATATAATGTTGCATCTCGTTATATATCCTTTCTCTTTTTTTTGTGCCTCTTAATTTTTCTTTGCGTTTCTATATAAGATTGTATATACACTACTGTAAGTGTATGTAGGATCATGTGTATGCATGCATATATATATATATACATATAATGTGTGTGATTTTTTTTTCTTTTTATATATTTTATTATAGTTGATGTTTTCAATTTATTATTATGTTTTATTTAATTTTCCCCTTTTTTTCTTTGCTTGCATGTATGTATATGTATATATAAATATATATATATATATATATATATATATATATATATATTTATATTTATATATATATATGTACAACTATATATATATATATATATTATTCTTTGTGATTGTATTTTTTGTTTCAGATTTTTCTTTAATGGTACAAGGATTCATCGGGTAAGTTTTTTTTATTTAAAAATAACTTGTTCAATATTTCACTTTGTGTTTTATTTTAAATTTTACAATTTGATTTATTTATATGTCTTTTGTTTGATGAAGATAGATTAGAAGTTGAAAATGCTAGGATAGGTAGTCGTAATGCTAAATAGAAACGTAATAAAAATATTGGAGTTGAAGTGAAATCTGTGGAAATTGTACCAATGCAGATGGATGATGACAATTGTAAAAACTTAAGTTCAACGTATGCAAATGATATTACAGAAGTTACTGAGGTATATATTATTTGTCAAATGTAATTTTACTACATGAATTTATAAGAAACAATGAACTTGTAATTATAGGAGTGAGTTGTATCTGAAGGCAATGATAAATATTCATTCTATTTATCAGAAGGATCAAAAAGTTTCAAAAGCTATTCTGAAGATAAAAATTATTATAGATCTTCTAATCTATGTTTAAATTAAGTTTAAACTATGTATTTAATGTATGTTTAAATTAAGTTTTTAATAAAATCAAATTGTTTATTTAATGTAATGTTTATAATTTACAAAAATGCAATTATAACATTTAAGTATATATACACGTGAATGCACAGAAATGAATCACAGTATATGCACGCGTGCTATTCATGGTTGTATTATGTTACCATGATCATGAACATTATACGTTCACATTAGCTCCACAGTTTGATACAGTTACGCATGATTCTAATTTGTTGAATGTGTGACCGATATTTAGACATCAGAACCGCAACATGCATGTTTCACGCGTATCAGCAATCTAACGCTAACCTGGAGCTTCGATGCTATCTGGGCACGGTTTGGCTCCTGTAGATCTGGGATCTAATCTGGGCATAGAATGCACAGCGGTTGGGCGACAATCGGCACACATTACGCAGATCGTGTGGACGCAGTTAGAGAATTTCTCTACAGTTGATCATAACCGTTAAATTTGAATCAAATATATTGCAACATTTATAGTTGCTAGTTTTACAGTATAAATTCTAGTATAAATTAATAATAAATTTAATTTATTTTAAGGTTTATTATTATACTATTTTAATTTATTTTATGGTAATAAATTTTTATTTATTTTAAGCTTAATTAATATTATACTTAATTAGCAATTCATATTGTGCACTTATAAATTTATAATATTTTTGGATTATATTCCTAATTGCAAATGATGAATTTTCTTATATAATCCTATATAAATGAAGCTCCTCCGATTTCATTTGAATTTAGCAGTTGTGAATGAGCTGTCAGATAAATAAGTACAAACAAAGTACAAGTAAATAGAGCTTTATAATTTATATTAGCTTTTCTGGAACAAAACAAATACATCATGTGTACATTAATAAGATTGTATGCGAAATATTATACGGTACCGTTTCCATGTGGATTAAAATCATAACAAAAGGCTCTTAATATAGCATTTGAAATCTTCAATATATTAGAGATAAACTATTATGTATATTGTGTATAATTTATAATAATTTTATCAATAGACAAAAATTTGAATAATTCCTTTAATAAATAATGATAACTGTTGGGAGCAACGATATTTGTCCAGGTTACAGTAACTACTTAACTACTTATTCAACATCTAACATGGACGAAGACGAATATTTTCGAGATACTATAAAAACCAGCTACGGCGCTAAACCTATTGTAAGATTGATTTAGTTACTTCATTTCTGTATATTTATTTATTAATAATTTAATAAATTCTAAAATATCGTCACTATATTTAAAATATTTCTAAGAAATAATAAATATTGAATTATATTTCATAATAATAAGTTATTCATTAAAATACTTACAAAAAATTACTCAATTCAGAAAAACATTTGGATGTATAGATTTAGATCACAGTTAATATTATTACCTTAGTTCAGTCGATTATATTTTCTTAGCCGAAACATTTTAATAAAGTAAGCTTGCATAATTTAGTCAAAATTAGTAAATATTTGTTAATACTAAAAAATTAATTCTTGTTTCAAAACTTTATTTGATTAAAGCATAATAGTACATTTTGCTTCATATTTTCTTCATAATATTATTTGAAGAAAAATTTATTAACATGAGGTGTGTGTGTGTGTGTGTGTGTGTGTGTGTGTGTGTATATAATATAAGTTATCATTATATTTTGCTTTCTTTAATAAAATTATTTATTGTTTAATGGTTATAAATAATATTTTGTAAGCACAGAGATAACAAAAAGTTATGCTTTTTTGCTTTGCTTCCTCTGTTAATTTTTGTTTGATTTTATTTTATATTACTATTACTTTATATTATATTGTAATTTATCTGTTATATATATACATTGTATTCAGATATCCATACATAATAACTGTTATTTTCAATAAAATCAGTTTCCTTAATTTAAAACAGTGATTTATTATATTTCAGTGTTATTTAATTAATATATCGTTTACTTGGCTGCACTAAATATCAACAAGAAATTAACATGCTTGAATTTAAAAAATTTATTGTTATATTCATCTAGAAAGACTAAATTTAAGAAAATATTTATTTTATTATTTTAAATAAACTGATTTTAAAATAAGAATGGTCAGAAATAAGATATTATATTTACATTAACGTTGACTGATTTATATAATGAAATTGTTTTATATATATATCTGCACAATATGATTTTGGACAGCTTATATGAAATGTTACAACATATTAATGTTATAGGCAACTACCAAATTCCGAGGAACAGGTATGCGACTGGGAACATCTTCAGGAGTAAGTCTGTTTTTTATTATTTAATTCTAAAAAAGTACTTTTTATACTCAGTGTGTAATATACAAACTTTTCCACCTATTTATCTCATTGGAGAAACCTAACACTTCTCCTTAGAGAAGTGTCAGAGAAGACTACAATAGAAAACAAAAGAGAACTATCGAATATTATATTACTATATAATATGTTATCATTAGTGATCATTAACAGTATATGATGCAACAGAGCAAAGCAACCATTTTTCGACAAGGGCATGAGGATATTAAAATATCTTCTTTGTCAGCAAAGGCCTTTACTTCGTGATCATTTCGCATACGATACTTTTTTATAATTATGGTATTAATACAATTTTCTACAGTTTTTCTAAATGAAAAAAATATTATTTAAGATTGCCTGTCGAATACAATATATAGCCACATTGTATTGCTTAGTTTTCTTTTATTATATATTTTATTATTTTCAAATGAGAGAAAGTACCATATTTGATTCTTGCGAAATGAGAGGATAATGTTAAATTTTGTGCTGTGAACATTAAAAATACTATTTTGTTTCCTTAAGATAGCAGTAAAATAAATAGTACATATTTTATCAGTAATGTAAAAATTGATTATTTACCTCCTATAACGATTTACACTTGAGTGGAACTAGGGATGTAGATCTCAAGTGATAAAACTACACTTTAAATACAGGTGTTAGCTTTGGTTTTATACTACGAGATACCATAAATAAGATGCGATTTTAAGATTTGAGTGATGTCAAATTGCATTATATGTATATTTATTTTCTAACTTTTCAAACACTGTATGAAATTTTTCTAAAAAATATTGATTTATAATATAACTATTAATTTTCTTGCACTGACAATAATATATATATATATATATATATATATATATATATATATATATATATATATATATATAAGCATGCAAAAGTTGTGCACAAAATAATTTTTGTTATGATGATATTATGATTTCTGATTTCATTATTTAAATAAGTAAATTACTAATTTTATAATTAAATAAGTAGGAGAGAGAGAGAGAGAGAGAGAGAGAGAGAGAGAGAGAGAGAGAGAGAGGAAAAGAGTGAAAAGTTTGCTCACTTTACGTAGTAAATAAGTAAATTACGTAAGCTGTATACTATTATGAATTTAAAAGTACTCATAAAGCGTAATGTATTTACTTATAAAATATTATATTAGGTTTTCAAATATCTCCCTTCCACTTTTTTGATCTTCATTCAATGCTTTATAAAAAGTGTTACAGTGGTCGGCTTTACTTCAAATATGCGCCATTTTGTTCGATAATCTGTTTCCATCTAGACGGCAACTTCATAATACCCCTCTCGTAGAAAACCCTCTCCTTATTTGCGAAGAACTCGGACAGCCACTTTTCACAAGCCTCTTTTGAGTTCAACTTTATACCACCAAGGGCGTTCGACATGGAGAGGAACAAATGGTAATCACTTGGCGCTATGTCCGGGCTATACGGTGGATGCAATAAAACCTCCCATCCGAACTCCCGTAGCTTCTGATGAGTCATCCACGAAGTGCGTGGTCTGGCATTGTCCTAGTGGAACACTACACCCTTCCTGTTGGCCAATTGTGGACGCTTCAAGTTGATAGCCTGCTTCAAGCGGTCCAGTTGTTCACAGTAGATGGTAGAATTAAGCGTGTGGCCATATGGGAGCAGCTCATAGTGGATGATTCCCTTCCAATCCCATTAAACACACAGCAAAACCTTCCTGGCCATCAATCCCCGCTTGACCACTGTTTGGGACGGTCCACCGGCCTTGGACTACGACCGTTTTCGCTTGATATTGTCGTATGTGATCTATTTTTTGGCCCCAGTCACCACCGGCTTCAAAAATAGGTGGAGTCGTTCCGTTTAAGCAGCACATCGCAGGCGTTGATTCGGTTCAGAAGTTTTTTTTGCGTCAAATCATACGGCACCCAAACATCAAGCTTTTTTTGTATCCAGCCTTCTGCAGATGGTTTAAAATGGTTTGGTGACTAACTCTCATCTCCTGTGCGATGTCACAAGATGCCACCTGAGGGTCTAATAATATTTTTAACATCATCGTATAGAGCATATTTTTATGATCCTGAAGAAACCAACTGGGAGAGATGGGGCGGGCAGATCGACAACCTTCATGCACTACCGTCAAAGCTATAGTCCGGGAGCCAGCGACAATTTTATGTCATATATTTATCCTCGGCCGAAAATTAATTTATATGATTCGTTTCATTGTTCTCTAAAGCGTAGTAATCGTTCGCTGCGCCAATTAATCTGTATGTTGCAACGCCAGGCACCCAAACTTTGTAAAAATGTTAAAAAATTGATAAAAATCGGATTTTATGAAACAATTTTGAGTTTAGAAAAAAAATTGTTCAAACAAGAGTTGTAGATCCTATTGAAAAAATTTTTTATGTTCTATCCATTTTTGCTCTAAAACTAATAATTATTGAGAAAAACGCAATTAATTATGAACATTTCGAGCTGTTATCCATCCAAATCATAGTCGATAGGTCAAGGATCTACCTCGCCGCTTAGATCATGCATGGTACAAGTACTTTTTAAGCTCCACTCTTCAGTATATTCAAAGAAATAATTTAAACTAATTTTCGACTGAGGATAAATTGGTCACTAAAATATGTCGCTGGCTCCCGGACTACTGAGCCCTGCTCACACATCTCCCCAAGTAGATCCTTTAATTGAGCAACGAAAGATTCGTCCAGGAAAGACGTTGGTATTATAATAATCAGCCTGTCGACGTTATTGCCCTTACGACTGATTGCTTTTTTAATTTCGCTAGCTATGAACTCTCTTTGTATTTGTTGAGTTTCCGCCGTAGCTTGATCTTGTCTGCGGCGAAGAGTTCCTGGTGGAGTTAGCTCTTTTCCGAAATTTAAAAGAGCCGGAGAGTATCCGGTAGAGTTGTGTGGCGTCGTATTGAAAGAAAAGTTCAACTCGAAGAGTGTCTTGTCCCATGTATTATGGGACTCTTCTACGAACGCTACAATACGGGTTTTCAACATCCCTTTGCTCCATTCTATTGGATTAGCCTGCGGATGATACGGTGGGGTAAGGATATGGTGTATACCCGCTTCCACTAAATAATTAGCAATAAAACGATTTTTAAATTCCGTACCATTAGACCGATAATATATAATATATAATAATAATACCGACCAGAAGACCTCTGGCGCACCGAATTGAAGTACGTTCCTCTCTTTAAATTCTTTAAGAATCGTCCTGGCGTTTGTTTTACGAATGGGAACACATGCTACCCATTGTGTAAATAAATCTTCAAACACCAACATATGCTCAAATCCATGGCAACGCTTTATGAATGGTCCGCTAATATCACCGGCGACTATTTGTCACGGTCTTTCTAAGACTCTTCGGCTCATCAGTCCGGCAGGTGGCCTTTGATCTACCTTGGACTGTTGGCTTAGAAAACAGTTCTTCACATAATTTTCCACTGTCTCATAAAACCCAGACTAATAATAGAATTTTCTGGCTCCAGCGAAGATTTTTTTTCGACCTGGATGTCCGGCCATCGGGTCGTCATGACACTTCTTAAGTATCGCACTACGACGCTCCTTAGGCACAACGATCTTCCAAACATCTTCATCGCTTAGAATAACCTCGAGAACTTCATTCGAGCGATAGTAGTATAATTGCCTACCGTTTATTTTCCATTTTGGATAGTCATTAGGGCAATCCTGGACGTTTTTTAACCATCGCAGGTACCATTCATCTTGGGTTTCTCTTGCCCATGTCACTGTGGCACACGACGGATCGTTGCCCTCGCATATCCTTTAAAGAGCATCTGGCACATTGTTGAATGTCTCTTTCCAATGCTCTACTTCGAAACGTTGCCCTTGCAACCTAAGAGCCCATCAAGCGAGTCTGCTGGTGGGGTTCGACATCGTACGAGACCACCTCAAACTACTGTGGTCCATAACGACGCGGAAATGATATCCATCTGTGTATGGATAAAATTTATCAATAGCCCACATGACAGGCAAGTAATCTCTCTCAGTTACCGAATAGTTTCTTTCGGCTTGAGAGAGCGCTCTACTTGCTAACTCCAACATTCGTTCTTGTCCGTCGACTGCTTGTGTCAAAACCGCTCCAATATTAATATCTCTCGCATCTACTTGAACGGTGAACTGGACATCAAATAACGGTCGATGCAAGATGGGTGCTGAAGCGATTATCGATTTGATCTTCAGGATTAACGCGAACGCCTAAATACTTAACTTCAGCATGTCCAAAGAAGAACATAACATACCCAATCTAAATGGTCTTTCAACGTTTCTGTTGCAATGATAATATCAACGAGATACGAGAAAGCGGTCGGCTTGAGGTTTGGTCCGATTATTCAGTGTATAAGTCATTGGAGCGAAGTTCCAGCATGATATAGACCGAAGGGCATCCTGGTAAACTGGAACAATCGCATTCCAGGTACAGTAAATGCCGTAATTTGGATTCCGGATGACGACTACGCAGATCTAAGGTAGAAATATATCTAGCTGATTGCAGCTCTCTCAGCATCTGGTCCATGTTGGGCAACGGGTATGCATCAGATTTCAAAACTAAATTTACTTTTCGATAATCGATGCAAAATACATGTTTCCCGTTGTTTTTTGTACCATCACCACTGGACTTGACCAATCACTAGTGGATGGTTCGATTACTCGAGTCTCTAGCATCTCTTTAACTTGAGAATGCATTTCTTCTTGAATTTTCTTAGAGACTGGGTAAGCCTTTTGACGTATAGGGCGAGCATCTCTTACATCTATCATATGCTATGCCCATGTCGTACGTCCCAGTGGCACTTCTACCTCCGACAGGACTTCGTCTAATAACTTTTTCAATTGCTGTTGCTCCTGCCGGATTATATCTGGGAGATCAGTGGATGCAAATCTGTATTCATTGATTAGATCGAAACCAGTATGTTTTTCTGAATCTGATCCGCCTACTGGGACAGCTTCAGAGTATAAGCCGACAGTTAATCGCAACGGTTCCAGACGTTGTATTTCATTAAGTGTCACTGCGGCTATTTCCAATCTGACCCGTCGATCCGCTGCTTTAACATATAGCGAATTATCAATCGGGTCATGAATGGTTCCAAATGCACGCGCGAAATTGGCACCTACGTAGCAATCTACATCTAGGTTTGGAGTCACAGCGACCAATACATTGTGCGTAATACCTGCCAATTCGAACGGTAGTTCGAGCTGACCCGTAATGTAAAGTGGGGAGTTCCATGGACCTCTATCACCAACTCCAGAAGCAGGGTTGAAATCCCTTTGGCAAGTCCTGGCTAATTGCAAGGCAATCTTGCCCATGGCAGTACGTGACGCGCCAATGTCATATAATGCACGAATCGGGTACTCTGCAACTTGCACCGGAATCCATCAGCGCGCTTCCTCCGGCCGTATAGCTATCTGTCCGGGGTTTAATTTAGCACCGTCAAGTTCCTCAGTCGTAGACGTCTCTTTAACTGGATCAAGTCCATAATCAGCCTGATCAGCCGAGGACAACTGAAGATTCGAAGAACAAAATTCTCGAATGGTCTCGAACCCCTAGTGGTCGCCTCGTTTCCCATTTCCCGAACACTTCGGGCAGTTATCAGTGCGGTAACCTAATCCACCACACTTATCATATTTTATTAGACCATCTGGATTCTTCTGCCTATCCGGTGGACGGCCCTCCGAAGCTTTCTTGGTACGCTTTGGACTGATAGTTCTAGTCTTCTTCTAACTTCTTCTTTGAGTATCTTGGATTCTGTCTTCAGGGTTGGTGGTTCAATTTTGAAGGTCCTCTTCTTTCTTCTGCTGCGTTTGGTCTTCGATTACCCTGAGAAGTAGATGGTCGACTAGACGTTCCCACCTGCTCGATTTTTGATTCCATGCGAGCTAATGATTTGAGCAGTTCTGCCAATCCAGGATCGATCTTTTATTCTTGATTAGAAGCTTCCTGAGGAACGGTAGCAGCTATTTTAGCTTATGCTCGCTTGAAGTTCGGCGATTTATATGCGGCTTCGCGTTAAATAGTTTTCTCCGGCGAAGGAGGAGTGTGATAGCATTTTTCACACTCCAATGCGAATTCGGCTTCTCTGACCAAAATCCGAAATTCTTGAATAGTATTAAATAACTTCCTTGATATCCTTCGCTGGATTTTGGGGTGCGAATTTCGCAGCAGTCTATCCAATTGCTCTGTCTCGGTGAGAGGTGAATTTAACCGATCAAATATCGAAAAGAGACAAGCGATATAATCACTCGAAGATTCGTTAGCTGCTTGGGATCGAGTTTTAGATTCTCCAATCCATTTTCCTCGATATTCTGGACCAGCTCCGTACCAAATTATTCGAGCGGTAGGGATTTCACTCCAGATGGTTATGCCCCCTTTTTTTTTTAAAGCGCCGAGCTATAACTCTGCCTTCCCCTTCAATATTTCTGGGAGCGCCTGTATTAATCCTTTATCAGATATCTGTGAACTTCGTTGGCGTTCCTCGATCCGCTTGAGGAATAAATATAGGTCTGAATGGGAATCCTCGTATCAAATATCCCATTTACGGACCACAAGACCTATGTCCCTCTCGGATCCTCCAATGATTTCTAATTTATCACTGGGCCATCCTCCGGGCAGCGTAATTCGCGAAGTTTCTGATGGCTTCGAGGAGTTCCCCCTTCCAGCCATGTTCACGGACTCGACCATATGAACGTGGCGTAGAAACACCACTGACTGTAGGTTGCAGAGAAACCGACGATTCTTCCTGCACGGTGGATGCTTGATATACAAATTTGTAATTACTTGGCGCTATGTCCGGGCTATATGGTGGATGCGATAAAACCTCCCATCCGAACTCCCGTAGCTTCTGACTAGTCATCCACGAAGTGTGTGGTCTGACATTGTCCTGGTGGAACACTACACCCTTCCTGTTGGACAATTGTGGACGCTTCAAGTCGATAGCCTGTTTCAAGCTCTCCAGTTGTTCACAGTAGATGGTAGAATTAAGTGTCTGGCCATATGAGAGCAGCTCATAGTGGACGATTCCCTTCCAATCCCATGAAACACACAGCAAAACCTTCCTGGCCGTCAATCCCGGCTTGACCACTGTTTTGGACGGTCCACCGGCTTTGGACCACGACCGTTTTCGCTTGATATTGTCGTATGTGATTCATTTTTTGTCGCCAGTCGCCATCCGCTTCAAAAATGAGTCAAGTTCGTTCTATTTTTTTAGCAGCACATCGCAGGCGTTGATTTGTTCCAGAAGGTTTTTTTGAGTCAAATCATGCGGCACCCAAACATCAAGCTTTTTTGTATCCACATGCCAGTCTAACTTGATAAATTCTCTGATTTGATGATCGGTATTCGTCGTCACAGGTCTTCCGCCGGCTGGCTTATCCATGGTGTCCTTTTTACCGGCTATGAATTGTCGAAACCATTTCTCTGCGGTTCGAAGTGATAGCGTGCCATCCCCCAAAATGCCATAAATCT
Source organism: Sycobia sp. Sy_11 (assembly GCA_018907035.1). Classification (NCBI taxonomy): domain Eukaryota; kingdom Metazoa; phylum Arthropoda; class Insecta; order Hymenoptera; family Epichrysomallidae; genus Sycobia; species Sycobia sp. Sy_11. The sequence continues at coordinate 1,002,775 of JACCIC010000200.1, read as the reverse complement.
CACGGAATGTTTCTCTAGCGGATTTGCCTTTGAAGAAGGAAAACTTTAAAATATTGCGAAAACTAAGATATTCCTCAACTAACGTTATTACGAAATATCAATTTGCGCCAACAAAATATATTTAAAAAAAAGACTAACCTTTGATGTAACGACGCTGAAAAGAAGTAACCGAACGATGATTGAATTTGGAAATCTTCATTCCTCTTCTCATTACTTGAGCTTGATTTTTGTAATATCAAATCGAGAATTTCAATTTGTCAACTGAGGATTATTTTCTCTTAAAAGCTAGTCCTCGAATAAATTCAATAATTTATATGATGTTAGCACTCGCGTGAATAACTATCTCTAATAATTTCGTCAACCGAAAAAAATTTATGTAAAGAAAAGAAAAGAAGAACTTGCTTCACTTGCTCAAAAGGTCAGGAAAAAGTTATTAATAATAATATATATTATATTATATCTAAAATTTTCATATGATATATTTCTCTCAATCTCTCTCTCTCTCTCTCTCTCTCTCTCTCTTCCTTTCTCTCTCTCTCTCTTTCCCTTTTTCCCTCATTTTCCCTATTGGCAAGAATTATTAACATGTATAGGTTAAGATAACCGATACATGTTTTGAAGATATATATATGTGTGTGTGTGTAGCAGCAGAGATGAATAGAGCTTGACAGGGACATAGGCGTATCTGGTTCCATTGCAGCGCCAGTAGAAAAATTTTTTTCTGTGACGGAACCGTGAAGAAGTTCCGTTTATAATCGGTAAGGGTAGCATACTGCAGGACAAGGTCCGAATAGAAAAATATATACGTGTGCAGGCAGTGCAGGCAGCGATTAGTGTTCAGGCGGGTGCAAGAGGCGGAAGGGGGCGGGAAAGAGTAGTGTAGCATCTGGTGTGGCAGCTGCAGCTGCAGTGCCAGAAAGGGGAGAGGAGTAGGACACATTAGGAAGTAAAAGAGAGACGATATCTAGCAGTATTTGGGACGAGATACTTAAAAACAAAACTCAAATAATTACAGATTTTCGTGCACCTGATTTCGTATATACGTGTATATATATCTATATATATATATATATATATATATATATATATATATATATATATATGTGTGTGTGTGTGTGTGTGTGTGCTGGATTCGCGCTTTAGGCGGCAGTTGTAAGCCCAGTTTTGGCATTACACTTACTGTGAATACCGACATATACACGAGTATGTATATGGTGTATGTGTGCGTGTGCGTGTGTTTCTCCATGCACACAATCGCTGGCTCTAGCTGAACCGGGGAACAAGGAAAATGGAACTACGGGAACACTGTAATAATTACTCACGGCGAATAACAATTCTGAGAATATATTTATTAATCACAGTAGCGATAATAACTACATTGGTGTTACTATACTATACGGTAACTTGCGGGCTAGCCACTTCTCCCGACTTCAGCGACGCGTGGGGAAAATATGTCATGATACGGGAAGATACAAACTTAGACGGGCGCACTGGTACGATACGAAAACGGAGACGCGGGGGAAACAATCATAATGGGGACGGTAGTTCGCTCGAATAACAGATTTCGTACATACTATAAAAATCCATGTGACGGCGGGCTAAGGCGACCTAACTGGCCACTCGAGAATATGAATAGAATAAAAGACAAAACTACTTGCTGCGAGGAAGCCGCGGCTGTCTCTTTCGCTCTTCCTCTCTCCCTATCGCTCACTCTTCGGTGCAGACGTCCTTGATGCGGAGCCGTTCTCTCCTTCTCTCTTGCTTGCTCGCTCGCTGCTGGCGTTTAAGATGATGACGACTCTCTACCTCATACTGACACGAATGTGGCTATACTGCCGGCGTCCTTGGATTGCCGAAACGTGGATGCATCTCACGGCTGCGGGATGGATGGCAAGGGTCTCCTTGTCAAGACTCGGTATGTAGATGCTGATACTTTAGAGAGTAGAGCGGGCTGACCTCTCTGTGTCCGGGGATGTGTGTTAGCGTGTTGCTAAACGAGATGCTCTCTCCTCCAAGGTTGAATGGCGAAGAAGGAAGAAGAGCACTCCTAAGCTCTTGATTGCTCCATGTTCTCTCCGTTGGACGTGCACTCTCGCGGTTCGCAATTGCGGTAATTCCGATGTGTATGGTAAATGCAGGGGATATGATACGCAAAAAAGGGAATGGAATTAGTCGCGTGCAGTGAGTGCGTTCGCTGACGGTACTAAATGTTATTGATTACACCTGCTGGTGTGTACAGGAGTCGGAGTTGTTTTGCTGTGACTATATAAAACTATGTTGTTATTGTTATTCTTACTGCTAATTTGTAATGATAAATTCTTATACTATAACAACACCAATTTCTTTGATTAACCTAATTCTAATTTAATGTAATTCTAATCTTGAACTAAGTCTAATCTAATGTTTTAGCTAATGTTTGATCCTATCCTAATCCTAATACTAATACTACATCTAAAGGTTTGATTATCGTTCTACTCTAAAATTAGGAATGTGTTATAATCTAACGCCTCGTTATTGTAACCCACGCTTCTTCTTGCGCTTCACAATGTAAATGACATTGGCACGTTACCTTTTCGTCTTCTTCTCTCTTCTTGGCGAGGTATGTTGCTGAAACAACGTATATTTTTATTGCTGTTCCAGTTGATTTTATCAGGTACAGCGTCAGCATTGGTGAAACAGGCAAGTAGTTTATTTTATACTTGAGCTGTTTCTTGCTCATTTACATTTACGCGTCCTCGCCCGCCGACGCTGTGCCTTGGTAGTGCTTCTGCTCACGGAGGTTAGCTCTAATATTCTATGTATCCTGGTCATCTCTCATGATTTTAATTGGCATCGCTCTTGGGCTTATGACAATCATGGGGGCGACATTGGGAAAAACAATATTAGCCATTTGTGATTGGATCAATTTTTATTGACTTCCCAGTACAATAGTTGAAACGTCGGCGGCCATTAGCGCCATTTGTATATTTGTATATTAGCCATTCGTAATTCGGAGCAAACTATTTTAGCCATTTGTAACAGTATTGAGGGAAATCTATATTAGACATTTATAACTCTATTGCGCGAAAACTCTTGGCCATTTATAAGGAAATTTATATTGTCCCTTTACAACAGGTTCACATTTGTACGCTTCTAGGTACGATAGCTGGTAGTTCGGAGGCCATTCGCACGTAAGGTCCACTTTTACTTCTGCATATAGACCTTTACCCCTTGCATGAGGATCATGACTGGCTGCGTATTTCCCATTGTGCCTGTCACCTCTCGCAGGGTTTGCGCAACTGTGGGGCCTTCGCTTCTCACTCGTACATCTTCCCTGTCTGACACACTTTTCGTCTTCGTCTGTATCTCTGGCTGCGCAGTGCCTTCCCCCTCCCAAGATGATAGGACAGGGGTCGAACGATCTTGGACGGACGTGCACGTGCGCACGTCGCGGTCCGCTTTGCCACACTTAGAGCAGAATTCCTTGCTCCGCGGGTAAGGGTAGGCGGTGTAGTTATGTCGAGTTTCACCACAGTTTCAACAGTCGCTTGGGGCTGTTGTTATGTGCTTCTTGGGCACAATACGTAATTGCAATATTATTCAAGCAGGTGGTGAAGGATGTGGGCATAGGGAGGGAGTAAAATTGGGGGCGGTATTTTTAAGATTATAGATCCAGTCCGTTTCTCTTTCCTTACTTTCTCTTCTTTCTTCTCTTTTCTCTTTCTTTACCACTTCTTTTTCTCTTCTTTCTTCCTTTACCTCTTCTATTAATGTTGTAGTAGTCTTATGTCTTTCCGGATGGATCTCTTTATTACGTTCTGATCTTGTGATAGTTTTACGTCTTTTCTGATGTGCTTCTTCTGATGTTATGCTAGTTTTACGTCTTTCCGTAGGGGCACACCTGTACGTTTTCCACTCCGCGGCTTTCATTTCTCTCAGCGGTAAAGGTTAATACGGGGGAATTGTCTCACTGCCGCTGTACGGATTGTTCGCTAAGTGTGGGTGAGCTGGAATTTTCAAGTCTGGGGTTTTTTAATTCTGAGACGTCAATATCTATTAGGTAGAATTTAATGGAAGCCTGATCTACAGGTTTTGTACATATTTTATGCTTCGGGCTGCTTCGACAATCTCTTGCGTCGAGTCTGGGCTGAACTCGATAGGCTTCGTCTGGCCTTGCTCGAGTTTTTCCAGAGTCTGCTCCTTTATCAAATTGATCTCGGAATGCGGTACTATCGGGGAATCCGAACATACTTGTACACGCGGTGCTACCATGTTTATTGGAGTTAACCCCTCCGCTTCTCCTTGTTCGGAGACGTGGCTTCTCGGGATTTCTATCCTTCCTGGTTGGTGTGGATGATCGGTTACTATTGTTCTCCGTAAAACTCGGCCTCTTCTGGTGCCTTGTATCGTAGTAGTTATCATCGGGATCTGAAATAAAATTTGGGGTGTTAGGTGTGTAGTATCTTTTTAAGTCCGACATATGGACTCTTTATTTTCCCATCGTTCAGATTCCTAGTTTCAAAGACTACGGGGGAGATCTTTTTTTTAATTTGACTGGATGCTACAAATTTGGGCGCAAATTTGTCTGGGACTGAGAATAAGACGTGGTTACGTCTACACACCCAGTCGTTTACATTAAAGTTATTTTGCCTTCGGTCTTTGTTATAATAATTAGCCTGCTTTTGGGGTATTTGTAGATGACTCCATTTTATATCGACCAATCAGGGTATTTGCCCGGGTCCAGCAAGGCCTTGCGTCTTCACCTTGCTGTCTGCTATCATAGCTTGTATCATCACATCGTGTCGAACGGTAGTCCTTGTGATCACGTCTATAGTTATCTCGCCTAGATGGTGATTGCCGCTCATTACGATATCTCTGGTCGTTCCAGTTACTTTTTCGACTTGGTGATCTGGGCGGCCGTTCGCTTCGATGTGTGTACTCGTTCCAGTTGCTGTTGTAGCTTGACGATCGATATACATGATCAGGCGTTCGTGGTCGCAGTCATCAATCTTTAATATGGTTACGGTCGTTAACTGAATATGGAGAAGGGCTTCGAGAGATATGGCTGGACGGAAAATCTGTGAACGTATGTGGTGAGGTATGTATATTACGGTAGGGTGATGGGAACTGGTCACGAGGGGATGATGGAGGATTTCGATATCTGGGAGATGGTGAGCGATGTCTGGGGGCCGGACTGTAATTTCTTCTGTGTTCCTGTCGGTTGTTGTGCTGACGTGGCTCTTCGTTGTTGTCTCTAGTTAATGTCGAAGCTCATGGCTCCTCTATTGTTACTGTCTTTTTATTGGTTGAGGATTTATCATTGTCGATGGCTGCTAACCTAAAGCGTTTGCTCGTTCTTTCTGATGGAAAGCAGAATGCTGTACTCCCCATACAGTTTTCTGCAGGTGGTCGCTCTTTATATCTCCTTGTAAGCTTCTTCTTTAGTTCAATTTTCTGCCCGATCAGTTGCAGCTCATTTTAAAAATTATTTTAAAATAATCTCTATTAATTTTATCTATATGCTAGGGTTGTAAATTTCGATAAATTCGATCCAATTGCGTCACAAGAGCGAGCTCGGGCGCCATCTTATCGATTAACACGCACATGCTTCGTAGATACGAACTGATGGGTTCTTTCGAACATTATGTTCGATCGCGCAAATCTTCTCTAATCGTAAGGTATAATCGATTGACCTAAATTGACGGCGCAACGCACTTTTGAACTCGTCTAATATGCGCCAATTTTTGTAGAGGGGTCTGGCCCAGATGCGTGCTGCTCCACTCAAGATCTCGCGGATTAGCTTTAATATGTCTGTTGCCGGGATATCTAGACTACACATCGTTTCTTCTAACTGTTCGATGAATTCCTCGACGTCTTCTCGGGGAGCTCCCGTAAATTGTATGTGCCACTGTTATAATAACTGCCCAGTATACATTTCTTTTAAGTAAGTATTCTTGAACGATCTATTCGAGGTCATCTTTCGGGTTTCCGTAGGGGCTGGCTGCATTTCTGATGGCAGAGTGGGTGGGATTGAGTACGCTGTCGGATACTGTTGTAGCATCACTGAGTGGTAATACGGTCACGTGCCTGGCATATACGGCTAGCAGTTTGTTGTGGCTGGCGGAATTTTCATGTTTCCTGCCAAATCCGTACTGTGGCCGGGTGGCAGCGTCCACGATCCGGGGAAATATCCGAGTCCAGCGGCTATTTGTTCTGGGGACGGCCTCAGTCCTATAGTGGGGATCGTACGCGATTGTTCCATCGGGTCGTTCTCTCCTTCTTGAGTGTTTGGCTGTTTTGATGGGCCAGTGGGCGTCCGTGGCGAATGACCTACCGTGAGAGCCGTCGAGCGATCCATACTATTCACTTCTAAGGGTATGTGTATTTCGTATAGATGTACTTAAAATGAGGTTATCATACAATTAAGGGGGCATCTCTAGTCTTTTTGCATAAATTTTCAAGATTTTCTTCTTGCAATAAACTTTATTATCACACTACAATTTTTTTTATATTAAAAAAATACATATTGAAGTCTGCATAAAAATTTTTTTTTTCATTTTTCATCCAATATGGCCCAGATATGGTTGCCACAACGAAGCTTGCTTTTTTTGGCTGACATCATATCTTGACACAGGAAGCTCTGAAATGAAAAATTCCAAAAGCATATTAAAATATAAGAAAGTGGCTATAGCCCGTACTAAAATCAATCAGTTTAAGTAAAATAAATACAAAATGGCGGGCTTTTCTAATTTGCGGCTTATTTTTTGAGGTTATGTTGTTTAAAAAAGTGCTCAAATGTAATTGAATATTCATAATTCTAGTATGGGCTATAACTATATGTGTGACGAACAACCTTTCAAAATTTCAGCCCAATCGGTTGAATAGTTTTTGTTAAATCATGTCAGCCAGGTCAAAAAATGTTATTTCGAGAAAAACGCGTTTCAAATAATTTTTTGAAAACCTGTGTAAAAAATGAAGAAATAAACCTCTTACACTCAATCCACGATACCAGCTCCATACATAATTCGTTCCTGGTCCTCAAAAAACTCATTTTCGTGCGTCTTAGCTTTTCTAAGCTCGAGTCGCCGTTCTTTTAAAGCTTCAATTCTGCGACGACTTCCTTGCTTAATTCTATTTTCGTCCTGCCTCTGCGCAAAATCCATTGCTACGCTGCCAATCGAAATACCCATGGTTTCCATGATTTTTAATAAAGGTAAAAATTCTTCATTGAAGACGCACACAGCATAATAGGTAGCAATTTCAACAATTTTCTTCCCAGAAAACATGTGTTTTGGAGCTATATTCCAAACACAAGCGTTGAAGCTTTCGTTGGTGTTTTGTGTGTGTGCTCCGATACACCTTTCTAGCAGATCGTCTGTGGTAAAATCTTCATAAATCTTTTTTAATAAATATTGAATTTCTTCGTCTAGTGCTGGAGGGTGCACAAAATTTTTCAACTGGCCGGTAGCTTCAGCAACTCGGTATTTGCACCATGAGTCTGACCCAGCGGAACAATTCATATGTTGAGGCTTATCATCCGTAGAAATCTTGTGGTAAAAAGTTGCCCAAATAGCATTTCTCATATCTTCAACAGAATCTGGATTTCGGCAAACAGCTAATTCGTAATATTTTGACATCTCTAGCATGACTTTATTAGTCAATGTAGCCGTTATTTTAGGCTTTTCAGTTTTTTTTTGTTTTTTTTTTGTCGTTTTTTCCATCTGCACCTTTTTGTGAAGCTTCTAACGCTTTTTGAGCCTTTTTTATCTGTGGCAGTTGTTTTTTAGCATCTTTTGCTCTTTTATAAATTCGCTTTCTAACATGTAAAACACACTTCTTCTTTTTTACGCTCAAAACATCACCATAGAGCTGTATTTATTGTAACGATGAGAAAGTCTTCGAATCGCCATCACCAATATAATATTCATAATAACTATCATGCAAATCTACAGATCTTTGGAACATTTCTTTTATACCATTAACTTCCATCGATCCCGCACTGCCTTGATGATTTGCACTACAATCTGGCTCGTGAGTTTCATACCAGTCTTGATAAGCCATAGAATTTTCTTTTCCAACCCATTGTTCACAAGCTTTGCATATTCTACTTTTTACAATGACATCAAGAACTTTTCCAGAAAATTTTCCAATCAATGTGGCAATCCCGACAAGAGAAGAAAAACCCCTTCGAGCCCAAGAGCCGTCACCAGAAACTGTGAGCCGATTACCGGCAGCCTCATTTTCTCTTTGTTCTTCACTAAGTGCTTGTCTAAAAACTAATGTAGCTACTGCTTCTGCTGCTATCCAAATGTGGTTTACTATTGCATAACAAGTAGCTGAAGCATACCCTTTGCTGATATCCATCATTGCACAAAAATTATTTATACCTAGCAAGCCAACACCGAGTAAACGCATCGCAAATACAAAGCGGCGATTTATTTCATAGGAAGTATGAATTGTTGAATTGCTTGGAATACGAGTTTCTGTTTCACATTTACACGAAACTACTAATTGAAAACCTAATCCTTATTCGTTACGTTTGGAAAATGTTATATCGCCTTTACAAGTTTTACAAATTAAAATGTCTTGTAGTCTTAGAAGGAGTAAGAAATTCGCTATAACGTAATGCAACAATGGATCAACGTTCACTTCGGATGCAGCATTATTTTTCTTAATTTTTTTTAGCAGATGCACTAACCACACTTTCATCACGCTCACTCGTAAATCGATTGCCACGAAAGTTTCTTTTTTTTTGTCGATCAGCTCTCGAATTGCCGAATTTTGTACTTTCTTTATGCATTTTATGAACTTTTTTCCAACTAATATAAATGTATAACTGTTTTTACAATTAAATTAAAAGAAAGCAATACTTTCAGTGCTTCAAAATATCGTTGAAAATACTCGTGAGATATATAAATACAGAAAGAAGCGGGACCAAGTATGTGCCTCTCCGATCGCCAGCTGTCTGAATTGCTCCAAAATCATACTTGCGCGTGCACCAAGAATGCACGCTATAGAAACATTTTTAGAGCGCGCAAGTTAAAATAAATTATTGTACGATGTTACTATTAGTATACTAAATGCAAAACCGGTATTTTTAGAAAATTGATTTTTTCATCGATTTAGACCAGAGATGCCCCCTTAATAACGTCCGATGACCGTGTCTATTCTATACGCGCCTCGTCTATCTATTTATTGCACCTGTATCTTAGGTGTTAATGTTTTAAACTATGTTTATCTCCTTTTTATAGAAGAAAGTATATAAATATCATATTTTTCTTTTTATATATATCGTTTATAAATATAAGTAGTGTTATTGTTTATTTATATTTTTTTTTGTATGATGCATTTAGAAATTTTTACTAAATTTTCATTTATTTATTTATAGTCCCCCTACGTTTCACACATATTGCACACACTAATTTAATGCATCTAACTTTCACCTCTTGCCACGATCACTGCTATCTCACTGCATACCCACACTCTCTTTTCTTCAAACACATGTAGTTCAACGAGCAACCTCACAGTGTGTCGCCGCCTTGTGGCCAATTCAGTCCCGAAGTCCTGCCGTGTAATTTGACACGATTTTAGGAGAGTTTCTACTCCTTCTTATTACTCTCCTTAATCTTAGCATTTTCTGTAGTCTGCACCCTTAGCGAATTAATTAATTAATTAATTAATTCTTTTACTAGAAAACTCCGAACTGTGGAAGATAGTGAGAAGTTTGCTAAAACTTTTGCTAAATATTTTGATAGATAGAGGAAACTTTACTAAAATCGTGTCAAATTATATGACAGAACTTCGGGACATAATTGCAAAATGCATGTATTTAACGAGGAGAGAGGGGAAAGTTAAATCTCTGCTCTCATACGTTTGCTTCTTTTCTTCCCTTTATTCGCTTTGGCTTTTGCTTTATCTTTATGTTGTCCGCAGAACCATCGCGGAATTTCCAATACAGCGACGTCTACCGAACAAATCTGAACTACCATCTCCGGCTAATTTTTATCCAGCTTTTCCCATGTAAACCAAGCGGAGTTTCCACTCCTTTTCTCTACCCTCCATAAGATATACCTCCAATAATACAATTTTGATTTCGAACATATACATTAATATATTTGAAAGATTTTTCCATTACAAACAAAAATAGATAAATAACTGTATTAAAAAATGACATACAAAATTATATATTTTACAATTACAATTTAATTTGACAAAATAGCTTTAGCAAAAATTATAATCATGACAAGTAAGCAATTTGATATAAATACTTACACATAAATTATAGGAAATTTGAAATCAATTATCAGGTATGTGAATAAGTCTTTCCCGTTTTTTTTTCAAATTTTGAGCCTTTATTGTGAAAAAATGGTTACAAATGAATTATTGAAAGTATTGGCCATCGCTAGCTACAACTTTTTCCCATCTTTCTGGCAACATACGAATCCCGTTGCGAAAAAATTCGACCGGTTTGGCCTCTATCCAGTCATCCACCCATTTTTTGGCTTCCTCGTAGGAATGGAAGTGCTGGTCAGCCAGGCCATGCGTTATCGATCTGAAGAGATGGTAATCAGACGGAGCAACGTCTGGACTATACGGCAGGTGGCGTAGGACTTCCCATTTGAGTGTTTCTAAGTATGTTTTCACTGGCGGTGCAACATGTGGGCGAGCATTGTCATGTTGCAAAATAACTTTGTCGTGCCTGTCGGAGTATTGTGGCCGTTTTTCTCGCAGTGCGCGGCTCAAACGCATCAATTGTCGTCGATAGACCTCGCCTGTGATCCTTTCATTCGGTTTCAGAAGCTCATAGTAAACCACACCTAGCTGGTCCCACCATATACAGAGCATGAGCTTGGCGCCATGAATATTTGGCTTGGCCGTCGATGATGATGCATGGCGGGGTAGTCCCCATGATTTTCTTCGCTTCAGATTATCGTAACGTATCCACTTTTCATCGCCAGTCACGATACGATGCAGAAAACCCTTTCTTTTATGTCGCTGAAGCAGCTGTTCGCAAGTGAAAAAACGCCGTTCGACGTCTCTCAGCTTCAGTTCGTACGGCACCCAATTTCCTTGCTTTTGGATCATTCCCATGGCTTTCAAACGCTTGGAAATGGTTGTTCGGTCAACTCCCAATGCTTCAGCAAGTTCTTCTTGCGTTTGACAAGAATCTTCATCAAGCAAAGTCGCCAATTCTCGATCTTCAAAGATTTGCGGCCGCCCGGAACGCTCCTTGTCTTCCACGTCGAAATCACCGCTTTTGAAGCGTCGAAACCATCCGCGAACACTTGAATCATCGACACAACCTTCTCCATAAGCCTCCTGAAGCAATCGATGCGTCTCGGCAGCAGATTTCTTCAAATTGAACCAATAAAGTGAAACTTCCCGCAAATGACGTCGACTCGGCTCAAATTTCGAAATTTTCACGATATCAAAAATTTATGATGCGAAAAAATTTTAACTAATGTGTTAGTATGGAATTGTTGACATATGAATAAGCTTTCATTATGACATATGTAACCATTGACTACTCGCACAGTATTGGTGGCGCCATCTCTTACAAAAAACGGGAAAGACTTATTGACACTCCTAATACTTTATAAGTAAAAACGTACGTATTGCCACATACTATGGTAGAAAAATACAACTTTTAATTCTATATGTTTTGTTAACAATAAAGTTTATACTAACATAAATAATCTATTTAAACAGGCTAAGCATGACTAAAAGAATTAGAATAACATGTTTTTTAAAATTTGTATTTGACATGAAATTGTGTTCCCCTATAGGCAACTCCTGGATCTGTCCTACATGGCTGCATGCGCTACTATATACTCATAGATTTATATATTAAACCACGCGCTTAAATAGATGCTCTGAAGCCCATATTGAAGGACAGAGATATGCTTAGAGTTGTGTTTTCTCTCTTGCTCCGGAGAAAGTGTAGGGGGACAGCCTAACAATAACAATGGTATAGGGTATAGGAGAAATGTATATTTCTGCTGCGTATATTTCTACCACTACTGTTCCACTACTTTCCTTTTCTCCTCACTTCCTCGCTTGTAAGAGAGAGACAACATGACTCCTTTTATTGCTCTCTCACTCTGGTTTAGGCTTCAACTCTGTTCCCAAATCAAGCAGTCTAATATATAAGCATATATATATATATATATATATATATATATATATATATATATATATATGATATTATATCATATATTATACCTGATCATACTCATACCAAAGAAGATAGACGCTTATAGAAGAACACTTCTGTACAAATCGTTGAATTTGTACGGAATCTACACTATATATATATATATATATATATATATATATATATATATATATATAAATGAGGTGTGTTCAAAAAGTAACGAGAATTTTTAAATTTCGCGGGTTTGGAGAGTCCGCCTTTATAAAATTTTTTTTATTATGTTGGTACGCATGCCCCTTAAGTACGATAAAATTTTCAGCAATATTCATTGCTTACTTTTTAAGTGGTAGCCGCTAACGTTAGACGTGTTTTTTGAGCTCGGCGATTTTCGTTTGTGAAAAAAATGGAGCAAAGAATTTGTATTCAATTTTGCGTAAAAAATAGAATAAAGTGTAGTGAAGTTTGTAAAATTTTAACAAAGGCATACGATGAGTCTGCTATGAGTAAAGCAAATATTTACGAGTGGTATAAGCATTTCCAAGATGGCCGCGCAAACGTTGAAGATAATGAACGACCCAGACGCCCGGGCACATCAACAATCATTGAAAACGTGAAAAAAGTGAAAGAAATGGTTATAAACGATCGCTGAATCACAATCAGACAATTCACTGATGATGTTGTCATATCAGTTGGCTCATGCCATGGAATTTTTGGATGTTTTGGATATGAAAAGTGTGGCAGCAAACTTTGTTCCAAAATTTCGAAAACTACTAAAACGTGTTATAACAGGTGACGAAACATGGGATTACGGATATGATGTCGAAAGTAAGGCTCAATCGTCCCAGTGGAGGCATTCTGGATCGCCAAGACCGAAAAAGGCTCGACAAACGAAAATCGCCGAGCTCAAAAAACACGTCTAACGTTAGCGAATGCCACTTAAAAAGTAAGCAATAAATATTGCTGAAAATTTTATCGTACTTAAGGGACATGCATACCAAAATAATAAACAAAATTTTTATACAGGCGGATTCTCCAAACTCGCGAAATTTAAAAATTCTCGTTACTTTTTGAACACACCTCGTAGATATAATCGCCTGCGTAGAAGCGCAGGTAGCTGCTCAGAAATTGCATACTTCCGCACCAGTTAGAAGCACACGAATAGCTGACAACCTTCACGGAAGAAAGTACACATACAAGACACGTATGCGTGTCATGCATCAACCGTGTAGGATGAATCGTCAGTAGCGGTCTAATATTCGGCCAATGGTAGTTCAACGCCGCGCCCATATCCACCCACTCGTGGGCGTGGCTGAAAGAGGGAGTGTCTCAAGGCCTTTAGGAGCCTCGAGGATTACGCTGACCGGAGGATTCCCCAGCGAATCAGAATTTGCGGGAGGATCCAAAAAAGACATCGGTCTAATAGTCTGCAAATGGGACGCGCTTCAAGAAATCTTCAAGGGGAAGGTCGAGTTTTAGCTTGATGTTTTAAAGAAGGGAGGCCTAACAACTTGGGGTTTAATTAGTGTCACTACAAGGAAGTGGTATGGAGCCGGTCCTGAGTATCGAAACATGTGCTTCTGGAAGGCGGAAAATCATTCGCAGGGAAACAATGAACCCTCGAACGAATATATTACAAGCTTCCTTTCGAAATCCAGCGAAGGATAACGAGGAAATTCTACAATTCAGTCGATGGATTTTGTGAATTAGCCAGATAAGCTGAATTCGCCTTGAAGTGTGAAAAGTGTTATCACACTCTTTCTTCGCCATATAGGACTATTCTACGCGAAGCTGCGTATAAGTCGCCGGCTACCAGGAGAGCCAAACCTATAGTAGCTGCCACTGCACCTCAAGAGGGTTCGGGCCAGAAGAAGCAGCCCGAATCAAATCGCGAACCGTGGACGCGAAACAAGACCCCTTAGAAGAAAATAAGAAGGTTCTGTAGGGCCGCCCATTAGACAGAAGGTCACGTCGTATTGTCGTTCGAATTGGCGGGTATCACGCGCAATGTATTACTCGCCGTGATTCTAAACCTAGAAGTGGATTGTTACGTAGGTGCCAATTTCACACGTGCGTTCGGGACCATCCATGACCTGACTGATAATTGGTTGTCGGTTAAGGCAGCGAATAGACGGCTCAGACTGGAAAAGTTGCAGTCAGGATTAATAAAATCCAATTACTGGCATCGTTGCGATTTTGAAATTATTTGGATAGGCGAAACTATTAAATTCAGATGAACATACTGGATTTGATCTCATCAAGGAGTTTTCAAGGTTAGTATCCATTTGTCTTGCGGATATAATTCGGCAGAAACAGCAGCAATTAAAGACATTTGGATTGGATAAAATCCTGCCGGCAGAAGAAGTGCCACTTGGGACGTACGACGTGGGCAGAGCATATAATAGATGTAGGTAATACACGCCCAATACGTCAAAAAGCTTACCCAGTCCCTAAAACAATACAAGAAGAAATGTATTCTCAAGTGAAAGAGATTCTACAGATTGGAGTAATCGAACCATCCACAAGTGGTTGGTCGAGTACAGTGGAGATGATACGAAAGAGCAAGGGAAAATATAGCTTTTGTATCGATTTTCGAAAAGTAAATTTAGTTTCGAAACCCAATCCATACCCGTTGCCTAACATGGACCAAATTCTAAGGAAGCTGCAATCAGCTAGATATATTTCTACGTTAGATCTGAGTAGTGGGTATCATCAAATACTACTTCATCCGGAATCCAAACCGATTACGGCATTTATGGAACTGTTCCAGTTTATTAGGATGCCCTTCGGTTTATCTAATGCTGCAGCATCGTTCGAGCGACTTATAGACCCAATTATCGGGATCTGTATAGATCTGTATAACTAATACAGTCTCTATAATATATATATATATATATATATATATATATATATATATATATATATATATATATATATATATACGGGACTCATTTTAATAACTGAATCCTATTTAATTAAGTGAATTATAAAAATATAATGTGTATCTTCGGTCACGATTGCCTCGCTATATACGGATTCAGCGGGGAAACGCCGTAGACTAAAAGCGTATATTTATGTGCAGCCGACATTGGTGACCCCGATATTCCTGATTACATGCCGCCAAATCAAGTAAGTTAACTTAATACTTAAATGTTTTCTATAAGGCAACAAATTGCTAAGTGAAATCGCGAAAACTACGTGATTGAATAATTTCTGCGATTACACAAAAAGTGAACAATTACCGCGAAACATTAATTAACGTGCAATTTCTCCGTGCATCATCGCGCCGAAAGAAAACACCGCGATTACATTGTTAAGAAGTGCATCTTGCATTAAAACAAACTCTTTTCTCACGCAAAGAAAGAAGCGAGAGAAATAGAGAGAGAGACAAAGAAAGAATAGCGGTCACGCGCACAAGCACGTGCACGAGCTTACAACAAAGGCGCAAGTTTCTCCGCGGAGCCCGAACGGCGTGGGAGAGATAACGACGCCGAGCAGGGACGGAGCGCACCGACTGCGGCCGAAGCAACACGTGCCGAGGAGTCCAACTAGGACATTTAATCTTCAATGCTCAGCTCAATTGCATCAGCTGTTTTTGATAACGTTCTCCGGTGACGGTTTGATTGTGTTCGAGTAGTTCGTAATAGATTACCCCAAGCTGATTCCAACCAATGCACAGCATTAGCTTCTTGCCATGAATGTTTGGCTTGGCCATCGAAGTAGAGGCATGCTCGGGCTTACCCCATGACTTCCTACGCTTTGGGTTGTCGTAGTAAATCCACTTTTCGTCTCCCGTCACGATTCGGTGTAGAAATCCTTTGCGATTTTGCCTTTTGAGCAATTTTTCGTAAGCGAATAAACAATGCTCGACGTTTCTTAGCTTCAGTTCGTAAAGAATCCAATTTTCCTTGCTTTTGGTCCATACCCAGGGTTTTGAGACGTTGTGAAATAGCTTGCTGAGTCACTCCTATCTCTTGTGCAAGTTTTTCATACGTTTGACACGGATCTTTCTCCAGTAAAGCTTCCAATTCTGTGCACCATGCACTTTGGGCCTTCCACTGCGTATTTTGTCCTCCACGTCAAAATCATCACTTTTAAATTTTTGGAACCACTCCCGACAACTTCTCTCACTCAAATTAACATCACTATATGTTTCTATGAATGCCGATGTGCTTCAGCTGCAGATTGCTTTAAATGAAAGAAGTAAATTAATTATTCCTTTAAATGACGCTTACTTGGCTCAAAACTTAACATCTTAACAGGATGAAAAAAAAGTGATACTAGCAAAAAGTCAGAGGTATTAATAGGTTATACTGTTCCCAGATGTCAATATATACTATACGACTTTTTGCAGCTGACAATTTCGATGTTATCTTATCGGTGGGGCCATCTTTTCAAAGCGGCGGAAACTTATTTGTACACTTAGTATAACATAGGAATACAGTACTATGAAAATATAATTTAAAATCATTTAGACATGTATTGGCGGGGCTGTCTTTGAAAACCTTATGGCAATTTAAATGGTGAAAAAATATTGCTGAATAGTATCTTTTGCACAAAAGTACGCAAAATCAACTATAGTTACCAGTCCATCGAATGAATTAATATTAATGAATTGTAGGTTGGACATTGAATAAAATAATTTTATTTTTTTATCAACATAACTGCTTTATTTTATCGAAGAAACTTACATTTACTACAACACCATCAATATGGATTTGAAGTTAATAAATAGTAGATGAATAGCTCAAAATTTAGTAACATAAAATCATTAGAATTATCTACAGCCCAGACTATATAACATCGATGGCTTTAGAATTTCTATGTATCAATGCATAATTGTTTAAATACTGCAAACTTTTATAAGTAAATCCAGTTAAATTACGAAACAAAGAATATTACTTCAATAATGTTTGTTGTCATTATGATTTTTAAATATACATCAATTTTTAACATATATTTCGTTATATTTTTTTTATAAATTAATTTATTATCAGTATATAATTTTACATTATTGTTTTTAAATTTTTGTATTTCAGTATATTGTAAAGATCACTACAATCTTTGTTTGAGAACAAAAACATTAATATTTGAAAAATCACCATTACTCAAATCCTCAATTACATTTTCATAACATTACAATTATTTTGTCAGATAAATTTTCAGTATTTTAACAAGATTGCACTAGTGATTTGATGGAAGGTAAAACATTTATTGAAACTGAAAACTGGTTTTCAATTGATTTCAAAATGATTTAAAATAATTTTCTTCATAAATGACTTCGGTTATTGCAAGTGATTTAAACTGATTTTAAACAGTTTTCAAATGACTCGTGTAAAAGAGTCCAATGATTTCACAGAGTAAACAGGATCCCGATGTAATTTTATATGAGTAGCTATTTTGTGGAAAAAATGAAATAAATTAGTATCTACAATTCCTTTGTTTACCCAAAATCTTTTTAAAGACGGGCCCGCAAGTGCATGTCAAAATAATTTTTAAATTACATTTTCATAGTACTGTATTCTCACGTTATAAATAAGTGAGTGCATGGGCACAATTTAATAAGCAACTTTTTTATTGAATAATAATAAGCAATCATTTCGAAACTTACACGAATTGGTACTCATACATATTTACATTCAATACTTTATTTTGTTTAAATTAAAAGTAATTTAATATAATCCTGAAATATCATTTTATTCTTAGGATATATATATATATATATATATATATATATATATATATTTACTATCTTCAATTATTTAATTAATAAAATAAATTAATACATACTTTTATCGGTCTTACAGTCTTTATAATATCATATATTAGTTCAAATAATGACAGTCAGACTATCCTTGCTTATGATCTACGTCCTAGACTCTGAAATCAAACTTATTACTACAATAAATTATATCAGAAAATTAATAATAAAATAAAAATAAAAATAAAAATACAATACAATAATAAGTAAAATAAAATAAAAAAAATAAATAAATAAAAGTATTTATTCTATGTTAGTAAAGGACAACCAGACTGTTCCCACCAACTTAAAATTAGGATCACCTTCTTGTCCGACGTTTCGAACCGCTACGGTTCATCCTCAGGAACTAAACTAAAATGAAAAACCCAGCAAGCTACTTTATATACCCCATCCCCACTCTAAATTTATTAGTATAACATTTATAAGACCCCCTTTCTTAACTTAAATGCGAAATATAAATTTTATATTAATAAGGAATGATAAGTTTTGTCCAATTTACTTGACTCTAGCATTAAATTTACATTATTGGGATTTTTCAAAATATGAATATTTCAAGAGTTTCTCTTTTATATTTATTCTTAATACCATGTTCCAAAATATTTACATTATCGAACTCGGAAGAATGTATCATATATTTGTAAATAAAGATACTATATCCAATAAAATCATCTTATAATTATTCGGAATATTAATATCTTTGATTGCTTCATAAAAACTCCAACTATCTTTAACATAAGTGTTGGTTCTTCCAACGATCTTAACTAACATATTGGATAAAAATTTTGCAATATTATATGTTGGAAAATTCACCGACGATATTATTATTCTATAGATCAATTGTTTTTTGTGAATCTTGGGAACCCCATAACATTTGGCTGTTGTTCCATTTTCATATTTTAAGTGTTTAAAAGTAATTTCCTTAATGTATTATAACATTTATTTTTCCATTTTTTTACTAATTCTTTCAATTTATATTTTGTAGCCTATGAATATGAGGATTTTCAATTTTCTTGTAAGTTGTGTTATCCTCTAACATCATTGTAATTGTATTAATATATTCTTTCTTGTCAGATGCTACTGTTACATTTCCTTTATCTACATTTGGGAATGTAATATTTGTGTTCTCTTTTAAGAAATTCTTGGCTGTTTTGTATTCATGTATAATGTTAGTATTTATATAATTTTGAAATCTATTTTCTTTTTTAAAATTATTAATAACCTTTACTAATGAGGTTCTACATTATTTTTTCATATCGTTATTGCAAATAACAATACTATTTTCTACGTCAGCTGTGATTTTCTTAATAGGGAATTTGTTATTTGAAGAAGATATTTTAAATTTTGCACCTTTTGAAAGGATATTTACAATTTCTATTGGAATGGTAATATTAGTTAAATTTTCAAAACAATTTTTATTATTATTATATGTATTATTTGTTTGACAGTATTTTATATTTTTTTAATGTTCAAATTTACTTTTCAGTTTATTTCTTTTCTCGCATTTTATTTTATTAAAATGTCTGTTGTGAACTAGAAAGAATTTTCTTTAAGTATTTCTTATCTATTCATTTTCTAAGTATCTATATAAATATTCTTTTATTTTTAATAAAGATTTTGATAATTGATAAATTTCATAATTTTAATATCTGATGACTAAATTTATTATTTTATTGTTAAAACATAAAATATTTCTTTGTAAATCATAAGAGACTCTTTAATCGTAATTCCGAGAAAAATATTTATCTTGAAAATTTTTATCTATATATATCGGAAAAATATTCGATTTTTTGCATCTAAGTAAAAAAAAATAAGGTGTTTCTTAATTGTTATATCCTTTAAATTTATTTTTATCCATTTTGAGCAATGCTCTTTAAAAACCCACCCATATTTAAAATATATTTCTCTAAAATATAACATACGTTCATAGACCGTTTAATAAATTAAAATTAAAAATAGTACTTATGTCGACTGTTCTGAATTAAATTAATAAATATTTGTATTGGTCTTACAGTCTTTATAATATCATATATTATTTAAAATAATGAGAGTCAGACTGTCCTTGTTTATGATCACCCACTTGGAATCGGATGGAATAAAAGGGGGTCCTATAAATGTTAAACTAATAAATTTAGAGCGGGGATGGGGTATATAATGTAGCATACTGGGTTTTTCATTTTAGTTTAGTTCCTGAGGAGCAACCTTAGCGGTTCGAAACGTCGGACAAGAAGGTGATCCTAAATTTAAGGTGGTGGCAGCAGTTAGGTTGTCCTTTACTAACATAGAATAAGTACTTTTATTATTTTTTATTTTTATTTTATTTATTATTGTATTTTTATTTTTATTTTTATTTTATTATTTATTTTATTTTATTTTTATTTTTAATTTTATCATATAATTTATTGTAGTAATAAGTTTTATTTCAGACTGTACGGGGGTGATCAGAAACAAGGATAATTTGATGTCATTATTTTAAATAATATATGATATTATAAAGACTGTAAGGCCGATAAAAATATTTATTAATTTAATTTAGTACAGTCGTCATAAGTACAACTTTTAATAAAATAAACTTTTGACCAAAACTGTTAAGCCAACCTGAATTGTGATACTTACATGAATTGATACTCATACATATTTACATATATTAGGCAATGTAAAAATTGATTTCAATACTTTTTTCTGTTTAAATTAGAAACATTTACAAATAATAAAGTAAAAAGGTAACTACCCGTGTGGAAATTCATTCTCGAATCTAACTAGTATCGTGTAAATTTTCCTTATTAAATGTTCGGATCCAGAAGGGAAATCTAGTCTGATCCTAGTTCCGATTTGTCCCACTTTTAATAGCATTTTTAATAGGGAACGAGCTTAGATTTTGGTAGGTATACCAAGCTGGAAACTAGACAAAATCTAGACAGAAAATCTAGAAATTAAGCCAATAATAAATTATTCTAATTTTGTTTCCCCGATTAAGTGAATAATTTTTTGACTCTTTAATATTTATTTATTTAAAATAAAAAAATATATTTACGTATTTAGGTGACGCATATCATTAATTAGAATTTATAAATTATTTTCTATATGCATTACTACGTATTACGATTTACAGTTAATAATTAATAATTATTAATATATTTTTTTTACACTAATTATTGTAAATTTTAATGTTAAGCACCTCTGTGGAACGAATAAATTAATTTATCTCAATGAAAAAAATTCCGACCTCCGCTGAGTATCGAACCACGACCCTACGATTCGCAAGCTAACGCATTATGCACTATGCTAAAACGCAATATGGGATTACTATACTATATTTTGCATATGACCGTACAGCACTTAAGACCATATAATAATATTTTATAAAGACAAGATAATACATACATAGTAAATCAATTTTTTCATCATATATATAATTTCTGTACACATAAGGCCTTGACTACAAAAAACATCGTTCTTCTCCATATTAGAAAAAGTTGAGGAAATCTAACTAGAATCAAAATAGAAAGCCTAACCATTTCCTTACTTCTCTTACTATGCAGATTCCGCCTAGAAAAACGTAAGTTTTTCCAAAATAGGGAGAAGTGAAGGAAATCTAACTAAAACCAGGATAGAAATCCTAATCATTTCCTTAAGTTTTCTGCTTATAAAATTTTGACTATACAAAACACGCATTTCTTTCAAGAATGAATAAAAGATAAGGAAATCAGAATAAAGTCGAGAAAGTAATAATTAATATAAGATGATTATTAGATGATCGAAGGGAAATCTAACTCGGATCTGCCGAGATTTACCTACATGAGGAAATCATCAGTAATACTGACTAGGATCTAGCCCGAACTAGGGATATGCCGAGTATATTTCTGCACGGGTACCTTTACAAACAACCTCCAGGAAAAATATATGTGTGTATATCTATATATATATATATATATTTTTTTTAACCCCGTAACTCGAGGTTATGACCTACCGTGTGTCGATGTGTGCCCGTTCGCTTAGCTATAACGGGGACGGGGAAAAGGGAATAAAACACGTGGTAGTATGTATAAGATATTAACAATTATAATACATTTTATTATATAAAACTTTCTCATATCGATATAGTAGTTCCTACGTTACTCGCTAATTGCGGGTTTCACGACGATATAATGAAGATAACATGAATACGCGATTACATTAAATGCAGGGGAAGGGGGGCACGGAACGGGACGTTATATTACTAGGACACGGGGGGAAGATGATACGAAGTGGAATGGTACATTATACAAAATACATACGTGATAGATTCCACTAAGATATTACGTAATGATAATCGAATACAAAATTAGTCTAAGCACGCGACATATACTCTACTTTGACTTAACCGCTACGTGACTCACGGGAATCGTGGGGCACGGGCGCGGCGGCGGGCCAGGAGCCTAGCTGCACATATATATAAAAACAACGAAAGAGATATAAAAGGCTACTTGCCGCCGACGACGACGATGTCGTTGGCTTTGAAGCTCGTTGGTACTCGCTGCTGTCGCCTCGTATCAGGGCGGCTGGGCGCTCTCTTCTTCTCTCACTTACGCGAATGCGTAAGGACATGGCGAGCCGCGCCGCTATCTCTCGCTTCTCTTCGTCCGCTTGCGCGGTTGCGCTCGGCTGCGGCTAGCAACCGATGATGGCATCGCTGGCGCGCGCCGGTACACAGACGGCAAAGTTCGTGCTTTCTTAGCCGTTCGCACTCTCAGTTCGGGGCTGCGGCAGGGCTATTGCCTTGCGTGTCTTTTCCGCATCTCCGGCTTATACGCACGTAATTGTCGCAGATCTCACTTCGAAAACACGTCGACACGACGGATGCTAATATGGCGACCTCGAACCTTTACACGACTTCAGTCGACGGGAACCTACGACAAAGAATATAACGAGATGGCATGGACGAAAGCGCGTCAGACTGTACGAACGCCGGGTACGAAAGTGCTCTCCTTTTCGAACCACGTACCTACAGTTGCGCTTGAGGGGTCTCTGCAACATTGTCATTGTCTTTCGCCTTCTTATATTTTGACGGGGCAATGACCTTATCCTTTCTTGTGCCGTGAGCATCTTGTGCGATCAGGTGAGCTTGTTGTATCTCCGATTGTTGTGTCGCGACGGATCGCATGAATGCGCAACGGTCTCCGCGATACAACCTTACGTCATCGTGTTCTTGTGTGCTCACGTACACTACTGGCTGTACACTCGTAGACGTATGAGCTTTTTGGGAGGTGGTCGCCTGGTGAACCTTGGCCCCGGTCTATATGGCAACGGACTAAACGATCGTATTTGGTAGTGCGAGGTAAAATCTTTTTGTACCCTAACCTTTAAACGAGACGGTTCCAGTGCTCCTGTTTTATATGAGGCAATCTCCGAAACATAGCCGGCTTCCTCTTCATTTGCCGTTTTTATAGTTTTACGTCTTTGCGGAAGGTCGTCGATGATATCATCCTCTTCTTTTTCTTCTTCCGTAGTTTTACGTCGTTGCGGACGGTCGCACTGTTCTCTCAGTGCCTTCTCCGTAGTTTTACGTCGTTGCGGACGGTCGTGCTCATCTTGAACTTCCGTAGTTTTACGTAGTTGCGGACGGGCGAAAGTGCATCAGACTGTACGAACGCCGGGGACATAAGTACTCTCCTTTTCGAGCCGCGTACCTACAGTTGCACTCCAAGCGCCCTCTCGGCTCGCGCGTACAATTTTGTAAGCTCGCGCGAACACTCGTGGTTTTACCCGAGCGCTCTAACATATAACCGCCGTTCGGGCGGTTATAATATATATATAGACGAGGGTGGATTAATAAGTTTCCGGCCTGACCAAGAGATGGTGCCACCAGGTCTACCTTGAGGTGGCGTTCTATAGTACCACCCTTAGATAGCTTGTAGTTATAGTTCCAGTCCGATCGCCATATAAGTTTAGGTTTGAGAGCATGCTGAACAAAACGCCTCTGTGTTTTTCGTAAAAATGGAAAAACTGGAAAATCAAGCTGTCATCAAATACTTTTATTTGAAGGGGTTAACGCCGAAGGAAATTAAAAAAGACATGGACTTAACACTGGGGACATACTTCCCATCTTATTCAATCGTTTAGCAGTGGGTTTCCGAGTTTAAAAAGGGTCGTGTGAGCACCTTTGATGAACCTCGCTCAGGACGCCCCATTGAGGTCAAAACTCCAGATATGATCGAAAAAATTCATCAAATATTACTGAAAGATCGCAGATTAAAAGTGCTTGAGATAGCTGAGACCTGTAAGATGTGATATGAACGTGTAAAAAATGTTTTGCACCAACATTTGTATATGGAAAAGCTCTGTGCAAAATGGGTGCCGCGTTTGTTAAAAGTCGACCAAAAATTGATTCGAAAGAACATTTCTACCTCCAATTTGGCGTTGATTAAGCGTAATCCAAGCGAATTTTGGCATCGATTCGTAACCGATAACGAAACTTGGATCGACCACAACACTCCTGAATCCAAACAATAGTCTAAACAGTGGGTTGGACCAGGGGGACCAATTCCAAAGAAGGCAAAAACAATTTTTTCAGCGAACAAGGTTATGGCTACTGTGTTTTGGAATGCAAGAGGTATTATATATATTGATTACCTTGAAAAGGGTAAAATTATCACTGGTCAAAACTACGCAGACTTATTGCAACGTTTGAGCCACGAAGTAAAAATTAACCGACCTCATCTGGCGCAGAAAAAAATCTTGTTTCATCACGATAACGCACCAACGCACACGTCAATCGTTGCGATGGCTAAAATCAACAATCTGAAGTTTAAATTGATGCCTCACCCTCCTTACTCTCCAGACCTCAAAAATGGCTTGGCGGTAAGAGATTTGGGACAATGAAGAAGTAATCGAAGCTGTAAATGGGTATTTTGAGGAGCTTGACAAATCAGTCTATAGAGATGGTGTTACTAGACTAGAACGTCACTATAAGAACTGTATCAGCCTTGAAGGAGATTATGTTGAGAAATAAAAAAAAAATTTCTTCAAAACGTTGTTTTTCTTGGTCAGACCAGAAAGTTGTCAATCCGCCGTCGTTATATATATATATATATATATATATATATATATATATATATATATATATATATATTTACAGGAAAATTCGCTGCTAGACCTCGAACAATATGCGTACAGATGGACAGATCAGAAAGAGTGTGAGAGAGGCATGATGGTATCGAGTAAATGTACGCGTGTGCACCACTCATCAATATCGGATAATCTCTGTTAATTCCCTTGGATTTTCTTTCCTAATTATCTCTCTCTCTCTCTCTCTCTCTCTCTCTCTCTCTCTCTCTCTCTCTCTGTTTATGTCTCTTTCTCTGTATAATTATATATATATATATATATATATATATATATATATATATATATATATATACACTAGCATCGCCCATCTCAGCTTCGCCTGAGATAATAATTTACCCGATTTTATAAACAATTCAATAATGTCTAAGTAAAAAGTACTCTATATATATAAATCTATATCTCTATAATTAATTGACCGTAATTTACCTATCGTCGCGTTTGTATAAAAAGCTGTGTGTGTGTTAAATATGATTTCGATGGAGAAAATTGTACTTTCGAGTTCAAGCGGTAGGAAAAGATGTACAAGTGTCTCGAAACGACATTTTCGGAGAGTATCATGTTCGGTCTATAGGAAATATCTCGGGACGACTGCTATAGAGAGTTTTGTGTTGGGGAGGTAGAATACAATGTCCAGGTATCCCGGGACGACTCATACCGGGAGTGTTCGAATGATAGAATTCGAATTCCTTCATAAAAATCGTACTGACATACCTGGATTTTGTTTCCCACCAACTATATACGAAATTCCTTGTAGAAATCCTTCAAAAACACCTGGAAATCGCATTCCATTATCCGAACACGAAACTCCCCGTAGAAGTTGTCCCGACATACCTGAACATCGTTTTCTACCAACTGAACATGATACTCCCGTAGAAATCGTCTCGTCATACCTGGACATCATCTTCTACCGTTCGAATATGAACCTCCCTGAAAAGTCGTCTCATAACACCTGGAAATTGCATTCTATGATCCAAACAGGAAATTCCCTGCACTAGTTGTCCTGACATACCGAAACATTGTTTCTTACGAACTAAACACGATAGTCCCAGTAGAAGTCGTCCCTAGAAAGTTAACATCGCTTCCTAATGCCTAAACACAATACTCCCCGTAGAAGTCGTTCGGAAATATCTAGATATCGTATTTGACCGTCCCGACACGAATCTTCCCATAGTAGCTGATTTCCTCATACCTGGGTCTCGTTTTCTATTAACTAAATACAATATTCCCCGTAGAAATCGCCCAGAGACCCCTGGATATTGCATTCTATCATCTGAACACACAACTGCGTATAGAAATCGTCTTGAGGCAACGGGATATCGTAATCAACCGCCCGTACACGCCAATACAATATTTATCAGTAGAAACCGTATTTAAAATTTGTATATATAATATGTACAATATAATGTACATACAATATATATAGATATATATATATATATATATATATATATATATGTATATATATATGTCTATTATATTATCGTTTTTTCAATATATATAGTTTCTGCTCACAATTCTGAAGTTAATAGAATGTATAAAAATAAAAATATAATTTGTCGTCATAAACTATATTCAGTATGATTTGGCATGCAGAACCATTTTATAAGAGAAGGAGAAAGAAAGACAGAGAGAGAGAGAGAGAGAGAGAGAGATTTTCCGACGTAAAAGAAAATAAAATTTACAAAAATCAAAAGATATCCATAAGGTGTAGCGTCAGATTAACCTGGAGAACAAAAAAGTAATACCGACAAATGTGACACCTCCTTTAGGATACGAATCCTAAAGTTGGATATGAACATTCGTTTAAGCTGGTCTAGTATGAATACTTTAAGCAGACTATTTTGAGTTGATGTTCGTGATTCAAGATGCTACGTAGTGGCCGCTGATGAAACTGATTGTTAAAACTATTAACTTAATTTATTGATGAAAGTAAAATGATTTGCAATAAAAAAACATGGCCTATGTCCTTCCCAAGATAATATGGAACCTATATGTCAAATTTCAGAACAATCGGTTCAGTAGTTTTTTCGGTTATCGTGTACAAATAAAAACACGCTTTTTCTTTATAAATTAGTATGAAGTATGATATGATATGATATGACATGATATGTTATGATATATATATATATATATATATATATGTGTGTATGTATAAATTTTAACCGTGTTTTCGGGTTACTAACTTAGCTTGCCCAATACGTATGTGTGCGTGCATGTGTGCATGTGCATGAGTAATCTCCAACACACAAACCAGCTCCGGCAACTGCTAGACAGCGAATACGGGATTGTAGGGACAGGTAACGAAACAGCTGGACACACAATTTTATGTAAGGCAAAGTAACACGATATTTATTGAAACATTCGTATAACTATGATATATATATATATATATATATATATATATATATATATATATATATATATATAATACCATCAATATTTTAAATCAGAAGGAAGAAGACAAAACAAAGTTATTCATTCAAAATATATTAATATATAGTTATTGCAATTAAACTATCAAACATTACAACTAAAATATCAAATATACATTTTTAGTTCTAAATATTTGAAAGATAGAAGTTACCTAATTAGGAAGTTCAGAAAAAGAACACTTGTTGCCGGATTTTTAAGAATGTATACTACAATATAATAGTATTAATAACATGTATAAAAAACATCTAATTAATTTTTATAATTTTCAATTAATAAATAAATTGATGGATTATGTTACATTTAGTTTCTCTAGAGATTTTCTTTAATTTAAAATTTCTACCTTTACATATATGCTTTTTTAATTTTATAACGGGTTTATTCATATACCCTCAATTAACCATTTATTCAAAATATATAGTTTATGTATTTAAATTTTAGTAATCTAGTAATTTATGTATTTAAATACAGTAAATATTCTTTTGATGAAAGAAAACTAACATTTCTTTTAAGAAATTTGATTCTTATTCATTTGAATAATATTTATTTGATTTAAAGAAATATTTTTGAAAAGCACAATTATTAATTTCGTATAATTCAAACAAAATAAAAAATGACACTGTAGAATCTTAACTTATTAGACCACCATTTTTCCATTCAATTTCAAAGGCTTTAATGAAAGATGAAAGATGTTTCAACAATATGTGCGAATATGCAAATAAATTGAAATTATTTCTAAAATCTTCTGGTGAAGATAACTTTTAATTTATTACAGCATAATATGTAAAATGTATGTGTAAGATGAAATAATAAAATAACATTTTATTTAAATCGAGTTATACTTATTTATTAATCCTCGTTTCCAAAATTGTACAAAATAAATTTAAATGTTAAAAGTATAATCGTTTTATAATTTCTTGTTACTTAAGTTATAAATTCCCTTTATTTGTCCAGCTATTGAGAGCTATCAAATCAAAGCCACTTGATGAAAACTATTTCTTTCACGTTTAAGAACTTTTTTAAGAAGTTAAACATCTAGATACTTGGTTCCTAGAAGCTTTTGTTCATAGAAACATCCAACGATGAGTTGATTTTTATAATCTTTTAAATGGTAAGTTGTCGGATTTGTTGCTGCAACTTTGTTGATGGTGTTGATAGTATATATTTCTGTAGACCAGTTAGGTGTACATCCTTTTTCAAAACTCTGCTTCAGTTTACTTACTCGTAAACTTACAAGTAATGTTCTCAAAATTTGTAATTTATTTGCTGCTGTAACATCTTTCGGTTCACCACCGATAGTTCTATGTTTTCTTGCGTTATAAGCAGTAATTAAATTCGATAAAATATCAATTTACATAGAATTTCCGTAAAGACTAAACTATCCACATTTTTTCTTTCAAAGTACAATTGAAACGCTCGCATATAAATGCTTTTAGATTATATGCTGAGTATAAATTAATGTAATTTTTAGCATTAGTTCTTGAAAATCTATATCGTAAAATTCTTTACCACTATCTTTGGTACACGTCCCTGCTTAAGAATAATATTAAAAGCTGTTGTCACATCTCTACCAGTTTTTCGCTTCAAGGGTTCAGCCCCTACAAATTTAGATAAGGTATCTATGACTATAATCATGTCCTTGCATCCTTTATTTTCTCTAGCATAAAGTTGTATTTCAGCGAGATCTGCTTGCCATGTATCACCTATATCACGTAGTTCAAGTTGTCGTCGATTATAATTTCAACGAGCAGGTTTATCAATGTCTCTCACTATTTCCATTTTTTCTTTCTTTGAATACTTCATAGTCTGTTTTTACTGCTAACTCTGAAACTTGTTTTATCTTATAACCAATATGGTGGTATTGTTGGTAAAACGTCGATTTTTTTCATTTGTGTCGCTTAAAAGTTTTAATAAGCTTGAAGTTTCCTCTTGCATATATGTTCTCAATTTATCTAAATCAATGGTATCATTTAATTTAACTGGTGGCGAGAGATTAAACAGTTATTTATTTTTCATATCATATTAACTATCATATGTAAATTTAAATCCAACGCCAAGTGGACCTTGACTGCCTTCAGTTTTTTTAGCTAACGTCTGAATATATCGACATTCATTGTTAAACTGATTGGAGTATTATGCTTTTAGGTTAATATATAACACTACCTGATGCAGCTTTTCGATAACAGAGTATATGTTATTTGTGTAACTCTGATTTCCGGCAGATATTTCAGGCAGTAATACCCTTAGTCGATTTACTAACTCATTCGGGCTATACCAGTATACATCAAGGTAATCTTAAGTAATCTTCATCTATGAGGAAGATAAAAGTATGTAGTTCTCTCTCACCGGAAGTGATTCAGAATTCTCTTAGCTCATCTACTTACACATACAAGCTGTATGCTAAATAATAAGGCGACTTTCAAAATATCGAGGGATACGTCTGTTCGGTTATCAATTTTTTTTTATTTTGTGTTGGTATAGGTATACCCGGCATATATTCACGGATTCTTTTACTAAAAAATGTAGCAAACAGTTTGTATTTAATTTTCTATTAAAAATGGAATTCCGTACTCTAAAACTTTTTAACAAGAATATGTATAAGTGGTTAAGCTGTTCCAAGAAGGCCGTGAGGATGTCGAAGACGAACCTCGCCCTGGACATCCGAGCGCATAAACAACAGATGAAAACGTTCAAACAGTGAAAGATATTGGGTCAAAAATCGTGGAATCACTATCACAGAAATTGCTGAAGATGGCATATGGGCTGGCTCATGCCACGCTACTTTTTCAGATGTTTTGGGCATGAGACATGTGTCAGCGAAATTCGTTCTAAAACTGCTTAATTTTGTTGAACAGAATCGTCGTATAACCATAGTTCAGGAGTTTTTGATTGAAGTCAATAATGATGCTGATTTCCTCAAAAAGATTATAACTGGTGATGAATCGAGAGTATATTGTTATAACGTCAAAAGTAAAGCCCAGTCGTCCCAGAATAGTTCCGAAGAACCAAAACCAATCAAAGCACGCCAAGTTCGATCAAATATCAAGGTTTTATTCCTTGTCTTCTTTGATTACCGTACTGGCTTTGTAATTTTTTTCGGGAAATATTACACATATCAAAAAATATTTTGTATAATTTGTACATTTTATAAACATATATATATTTGTTCTGTTTATTTTTTTTTACAAGCAGTATTTCTCGATAAAGACGAAATGAAAGGTACCATCCGAATTCGGCATCCACTAATAAGAAGTATATTTAAATTATATAGGAGCAAATCAATTTCTCTACTAATATAGAAAAGAGTTGTGAATGTCGACAAGATATAAAAAACACAAAGTTTTAGTAAAAAATAGCAATCTACTCGAGAGATAAATTATTACATCGCTCCGTAAAAAGGATCAACGCAGCTCTAAAATGTCTTACACAGAATTAGTCACATACAAAAACATCTGCAAAAATCTCACTAAGTTCTGGAGAATTCAGGATCCTTTCCCAGACATATACATATTATATTTATAAATTCAAAATTAAGGCAATCTTAAAACTTAATCTTGAATAAATAATTATATTGTAATGAATAAATAGATTCCTAACATTCTTTAATTATCAAAAATTATTTGTTCTATAAAAAAAAGATAATCAATAATATTTATGTTAAAAAAACCTTTCCCTAAATATTTCATTGTCAATTATGGATTAATATATCAGGTATGTGAATAAGTCTTTCCCGTTTTTTTTTTTTCAAATTTTGAGCCTTTATTGTGAAAAAATGGTTACAAATGAATTATTGAAAGTATTGGCCATCGCTAGCTACAACTTTTTCCCATCTTTCTGGCAACATACGAATCCCGTTGCGAAAAAATTCGACCGGTTTGGCCTCTATCCAGTCATCCACCCATTTTTTGGCTTCCTCGTAGGAATGGAAGTGCTGGTCAGCCAGGCCATGCGTCATCGATCTGAAGAGATGGTAATCAGACGGAGCAACGTCTAGACTATACGGCGGGTGGGGTAGGACTTCCCATTTGAGCGTTTCTAAGTATGTTTTCACCGGCGGTGCAACATGTGGGCGAGCATTGTCATGTTGCAAAATAACTTTGTCGTGCCTGTCGGAGTATTGTGGCCGTTTTTCTCGCAGTGCGCGGCTCAAACGCATCAATTGTCGTCGATAGACCTCGCCTGTGATTCTTTCATTCGGTTTCAGAAGCTCATAGTAAACCACACCTAGCTGGTCCCACCATATACAGAGCATGAGCTTGGCGCCATGAATATTTGGCTTGGCCGTCGATGATGATGCATGGCCGGGTAGTCTCCATGATTTTCTTCGCTTCGGATTATCGTAACGTATCCACTTTTCATCGCCAGTCAGGATACGATGCAGAAAACCCTTTCTTTTATGTCGCTGAAGCAGCTGTTCGCAAGTGAAAAAACGCCGTTCGACGTCTCTCAGCTTCAGTTCGTACGGCAGCCAATTTCCTTGCTTTTGGATCATTCCCATGGCTTTCAAACGCTTGGAAATGGTTATTCGGTCAACTCCCAATGCTTCAGCAAGTTCTTCTTGCGTTTGACAAGAATCTTCATCAAGCAAAGTCGCCAATTCTCGATCTTCAAAGATTTGCGGCCGCCCGGAACGCTCCTTGTCTTCCACGTCGAAATCACCGCTTTTGAAGCGTCGAAACCATCCGCGAACACTTGAATCATCGACACAACCTTCTCCATAAGCCTCCTGAAGCAATCGATGCGTCTCGGCAGCAGATTTCTTCAAATTGAACCAATAAAGTGAAACTTCCCGCAAATGACGTCGACTCGGCTCAAATTTCGACATTTTCACGATATCAAAAATTTATGATGCGAAAAAATTTTAACTAATGTGTTAGTATGGAATTGTTGACATATGAATAAGCTTTGATTATGACATATGTAACCATTGAATACTCGCACAGTATTGGTGGCGCCATCTCTTACAAAAAACGGGAAAGACTTATTCACACTCCTAATATAATAACACAGATATATATACTCAGTCGTTCATTAGAAATGCCACACAAAAAACTTGTGGCACAAAGAATTTAATCACGAAAACCATGAAGGATTCGTATCTTTTGTTTTCAACAGAATATATCAAATAAATATTGTAGATTTGACTAATGTTTGTATTGTTATGATTTTAAGACACTGAATATAGACGCTAAATGAATATACAATTTAAGTTAAATAAAAGGTAAACTACCGAAAAGCGCTCATACTTGATTTTGTGAAAATTTTGAACATTTATGTATTTTGGGGTACTGCTTACGTATATCATATTGGCTTTTGTTGCAAATCTAATTGTCACAGAAAAATATATAAAAACCCATAGAAATGATAGGTTTTGGAATTGATCTCGAAAAATAAGAAAAATCACGAAAAATAAAATGTTGTAATAAGACAATCGAAAAATAAAAATACACGTTGTAGATTCCATCAATTTAACATCTTCGTTGTCCTATAATTTTTTGTTCAATGCAGGCGATATTTTTGGAGAAAAATTGACTCGTATATTTATATTTTTGGAGTATCATAGTGGCTTTTGGTGGAAATGAAATTAAAATCGCAAATTGTATAAAATGAACAATAATGAAAGTTATTCAAATTGATCACAGAAAAGACGAACAATTTGAAAACACATTCAAAATAAAAGTTGTAGATCTCATTAAAATATATATTTTTGCACCTATACATTTTTAAAACACATATATCATGTCGTTCAATAAGTCCCGAGTTCAACCCAGAGATGGTCCTAGTAGTGCCCAACTGGCCACGTTTCCTTAGAATACGAACCCTTATAGCAGAGTTATCGAGGTTAGAGTAAAGTCACTTTGTCATTTTTTTGAAAAATGGAAAAAGCAAGTTTCGCGTGTTGATAAATCATTATTTTTAATGGGTAAAAATACCCTAGAAGCCCAGCAATGGTATGAAAAACATTACCCGTACTCCTCTTCATCCAAACCAATGATTTGTCGGTGGTATGTTGAGTTCGTCATCGTAAGTACACAAACGATGTAAAACGTTCGGATAGGCCATTGGAAGCTGATACACCGGAAAATGTGAGTAATGTGTTAAAAATCGTAATGAAATATCACAAAGTGAAGTTTCCTGACATTGCAGAAATGACACAGATATTATCTGGAGGCTTATTTACAATCCTTCATCAAAAATTGAGCATGAAAAAGGTTAGGTTTCTTCCAAGTGGGTGCCGCGATTGCTTTCAGTGAAACAAAAACAGCAAGGAGCCAACTATTCAGAGAGTTGTTTATTGCTATTTACTGGCAATAAAAAGGATTTCCTGTGTCAATACGTGACCGTGGATGAAACATGGATACATCATTTCACTCCGGAGGCGAATTGGCAATCATCTGAGTGGCACATGGTTGTTGAAAGCTGTCCAAATCGTCCAAAAACGTATCAGTCTGCTGGCAAAGTCATGGCATCTGTTTTTTGAAGTACACATGGCGTGATTTTCATTGAATACCTGGAAAAAGGTAAATCGATCAACAGTGATTATTATATTGACTTCTTGGTACTTTTGAAAGAGCAGATCGCACTAAAACAACCGCACATGTAGAAGAAAAACATCCTTTTTCTCCAAGACAATGCACCATGCCACAAGTCCATGAAAACAATGGCAAAATTGAACGAGTTGCGCTTTGATTTGCTTCCCAACCCCTCGTATTGCCGAGATTTAGCCCCCAGCGACTGCTGGCTCTTTACTGATCTCAAAAAAATATTCCAGGGAAGAAAATTTGGCTCGAATGAAGAGTTTGTTGTCGAAACTGAAGCCTATTTTAAAGCAAAGGATTAAAAGCGCTGGAACTAAATTGTATCACGGAAAGGAGATTATATTGATATATAAAAATGATTTTTGAAAAAAAAATGTTTTCGCTGTTAGTCTCGGGACTTATTGAACGACGTGTTATAGTGTATATATATATATATATATATATATATATATATATATTTTAACCTTTATATTTATACTTTCATGTATCCTTACTTGGTTACTTGCTATCCGGTACACACCCGTATCTCGTCAGGCGCTGTCTTCTGGGGCAGGTAGAATAATGCTCAGGAAAAGGGACATGGAAAGAAGAAAGCATGAACTTATAGGAGCGTACCCTACAATCTTTATTCATTCGACCATTACATATACATAACTCTAGGGATATATGCACGGTAACTTACCGCAAGCGGGTTCCGCGACATCATAGTTATCCGCGAGATACGTAATCACCGCGCACGCGGGGGACGGGGAAAAGGGACGCGAGGTGGTTACACGCAGCTCCTGGCAGAGGTGCACAAATCTACGACGCTGGTGACGGCGGGCGTGAACATATCATTCATATTATAAGATTACTCTACTTGCCCTGAGCTGACGCAGATGCTGTCGATGGCGTCCTCTCGCTGTTGGCGCGCACGGTTTGTGCGGCGTCCTCTCGCTCTCTCTCTCTCTCGCTGTTGGCAAGCGCGGCTTGCGCAGCGTCTTCTCGCTCTCTCTCTCTCTCTCACTGTTGCGGGCTCGCGCGGTTTGCGCGTCGTCCTCTCGATATGGCGCGTGCTGCACACGCGGTGGCCCTCTCGGGGTGGACAGGTATGGGCGTGACCGGGAGAGAATTCGATGTACTCGGATCATGAGGATATTTGCCGGATGGCCTAACTCTGATCGGGGCTGAATGCTGTGACGAAAAGCTACAGATACTGTATGGAAAATCTCGACCACTTTGTCCGACGGCTAGAGCGCGAAGAAAGCACCTCTTGCTGCCTTTCTTGATCTCATCACTCGCTGCGCTCCGCGCGCACTCTTTCGGCACATACCGTACCTTATTTGCACCCGCGCACTCGCTCGGTTTTCAAATAATATACGGAATAGACAGTTTGTACGGTTACAATATATATACAGAAAAATTTAGATTCCTCAAGAATTTTTATTGATGAATCTTTAGATTCATCAGACTGCTATGGCTAATGAAGTTTTACGCTTAGAAGGCTTCTCACGCATTGCTTTTTTCGAAAAAAAGATCTACAGCAACAATATCTAAAATAGAAATATCTGTTTTATTAGATGTAAAATTTTTATGAAAAACATCTTTTAAAGTTCTCAAAAATATTCCATGCAACATAATGTTTAGGGATTTATCATGAAAATCCAAAATTTGTCGAAAATCATAATGATAATCATAATCAGTATAGCAAAAAATATACATGCATCAATTTTAAGCCAAATTAGATATGGGTGCTTTTTGGAAGTTTAGCCAAAATCCATCGATTTTCAAAGAAACTGTAGATGAAATTGTTACGCTTTTCCGCAGAAATATCGGCTATATAAAAAAATTGAACAGGAAAGATGCACTTGCATGAGATGTTCAACTGTTTTTTGAATAAAAAGTTTTTTTAAAATTATTTTTCCTTTAAATTTATTCTGAGCCCATAACCTGTTGGGACTATGACAGTGGAATTGAATTTAATGCTTATTTAATTATAATGTTTATTTATTCATTATAAGATAATAAATACAATATTGGTTAATAATATAAAAGACGTATAAAATACATTTATTTTTCGTGTAATTCTATTTAATTAATGACTTTACAGAGGGACGGAAAGTTTTCTCTAGCGAAGTCACTTCGAGACTGAGAATCCGAGCAGTTTCATCTTCGCTGTTTGCTTGAGTGCAAAAAGTAAAAGGGCCGGGTCTTTACTTACGCTGTCATAGGTATCGAGTGCATGCATTGTTGACATTTTACTCTCTTCCTCAAAAAGGACAGGCACATTACATTGAACTTAGTCCGCAATCTTCAGCAAATTGTTTTAATTTTCTTTTATTCAAAGGCTTCTTTAGTATATCGGCTAGAATATGTTCGGTAGACCAGTATTTAATATTTATTATATTTTTAGTTTTTAATTTTTTGACTAAATAAAATTTAGTGTCGATATACTTTGTTCGGTAACTAAATTTTTTAACATCGGTAATTTTTTAATACAACACTGATTGTCTTCAAAATTGGTCGTAGTTTTTAATTCATTATCTGAAAAATCACTTATTGGCATGTTTTAGATAGCGCGATAAATTCCGCTTTTGTTGAGGAAAGCGTGACACAACTTTGTTTTCGACAACCCCAACTTACTATTAATATATAACCGCTATTTGATTTTCAATAGGTTCGATTTTCTGGCAAGTCTGCATCGACAAAACCAATTAATTCATTTGTTTATCCATGCCAACCAAGCGTTAATCCATAAACTATTGTATATTTTAAATATTTATATATTCTTTTCAATTAAATCCAATTAGCTGTTATAGGATTTTTATTATATTGGCTTAATAATATTATATTTACAGCAATGTCTGGTCGCGTTTTAACGGCTATATACAGTATCGAACCAATAATTTTTTTATATATCTCGCTTTTTTTTAATTGACAGCTCATTTTCTCTATTTTTAAAATATCTTACATCTAGCGATATATACGACAGTTTAGCATTTGTTAAATGTAATTTTCCTAAAATTGTTTTAATATCTTTACTCTGTTTGATACAACATAAATTTTTATTGTTTTTAATAACTTCAATATCGAGATATGTCTGCAAAATACTTAACCTTATTAATTGAAAATGTTCATTTAAAATCTTTGCCGTTTTATTAATATAATCATATTTATTTGCGGCAATTAAAAAATCATCCACGTGTATAATAGCATAAATCGAATATGTTTGAACTCTTCGTTTATATAAGCATGAATCAACTTGGCATTGTACAAAAGATACATATTTCAAAATACTATCTACTTTACTATTCCAAAAATTAGCTGCTTGTTTTAAACCGTATAGAGTCTTCTTTAATTTACAAACTAAAGAATTTCCTTTATCATCTAATATTTTATAATCTTGTAGCTGCTCCTTATATATATAATTTCATTTAAATTTCCATTCAAAAATTCGGATTTCGCGTCGTAATAATAAATAATTAAATTTTGGGGAAATACCCAAGCAAGGAGTCTTGCCTTATACCGTATAGATCGTCTATCGGAACCATTCGCTTTTGATTTATATACCTTCTTACATTAAATTATACTCCGATCCTTCGGTGGCGACACTAGCTCACAGGTATTATGTTCCTGTACAAATTGTATTTCGTCGTTTATTACCTTATGACATTTTCCTCTATCTGTCCGTGATAAAGTTTCTTTTCTTGTTCGTGGATCCGTATCGGCAATTCTGACTATCTGCGCACTAGCCATGTACCTGTCAGGCGGCACGTCCCTATTCTTTTTTGCGACCTTCTCAATCCGTCGACAGTTTGACTGTGGTGCGACTCCATTTCAGGATCTAAATTTTCATGTTTAATTATACCAGGAATGTTTTGCACATCGTCATTTGATTGCAGGCTTGCCGAAGAGAAAAAATCTTCATCCGTGCCAGAATATTCTGCAGTTTGTTCTATCGATTCTTCAAGGCTCAGCTGTTACACTTCTATCGATTTTTCAAGGCTCAGCTTTTAAATTTATCTTGGGCCAATAACCTGTTGTGAATATGACAGTAGAATTGAGTTGAATATATATTTAATTATAATGTTTATTTATTCACTATAATTTATACAAATACAATATTGGTTAATAATGAAAACTACGTGTAAAATACATTTATTTCTCGTGTAATTCTATTTAATTAATGACAGTAGAGACGGAAGGAAAATTTTCTATAGCAAGATCATTTCTAGACTGAAACTCCGAGCAGTTTCATCCGCGCTGTTCGCTCGAATGCAATAAGGAAAAGAGCGGGGTCTTTATCTTCGCTGCCTTACGTATCGAGTGCATGTATTGTTGAAATCCTACAAAAAAATATTCTTATTTACCGAGATAAATACCAAAAATTTCCATTTTTATAGTTTTTGCATTGATTTTTCTATAAAAATTCAATTTCAGCAAAAAGCACTGTGAGATTCGTAATAAGTGTCACAAAAAACATAAGCACATAAATTTTCGGCAAAATCGAATGCCAGTGCTCTTTCAAAGTCGGCACCCAAATATATATGTTTAAAAAGGCTTTAACCGTAGAAAAGTGTTTAAATGTGCCAGTGTACATTTATATAAATTAAGAAATAAGGTATAGCAATAAAGTTGAGACAAGCAGAACTCTCTATCTATGGAATGTATAAAGAAGGAATGGAAACATCGTTCGTTTTTTTATGGAAAAAGTTTATCAAAAATTAGCCAGAGATGGTAGTACAAATCTGTCCCGTAGACGTCGCCTTTTTAAAAAATACCTCGATAGTTCTGCATGCAACAGAGAGAGAAGGAAAAAGCCAAAGAGAGTGAGGGAGATCTACTCATATTTAGTTATATTGCCTGATTTTTTTTTGATTTACTTACGTTAAATATGAATTCGTAATATTACAATAAGCATTAGGATTCATTTTATTTCGAAAATATATATATACGGTACTGATTTTTCCTTGTTGCGACACCTCTTCAAAAATGCTAAAACTAAAGTTCTTTCTTTTTAATCTACAAAAATAGTGATGATCAGTTGCAGGGGAGTTCGTGCAAAATAAATTTACTTCGACATCTCATTTTCTTTGTACAATACGTATGCGACAGCCAAAAACATGGCCGCGCAAATTCATTTCGAACAGAGAATTTATTATACGCATTAAAATTTAAATACTTAAGATGGTGTTACATCTAATTTGGTGGATGTATTTTACATACATACACGGACTTAGATGTATAAACGCCACAAGAAATAATATCGAATACCATTAGAAATAATATATTAAATATATTATTTCTACAATTATAAAATTAAAACTCGCGTATACACAGAATAAATACCGAAAACCGGGCAAAGGTCGCGACGACTACTAGAGAAGGTAGTCGTCGCAACTGCCGAAACTCGAACAAGTAGAGAGAGAACGCGATATCTAGTCTCTCTCTATCACTATATTAAGTACAGAGTATGCCGTAGAGGGGATACACTGCGCGCGGCAAGAGAGAGCGCGTTCAATGTATTAGACCGGCGGCCGCTATCCCCTCTAATACGTGCCGCACGCACACTACTGCACGCTCTCACTAAACAGCCTGAGCCGCAATGAATGTAGCGAACGCGTGAATTCCAGTATATACAACGGGTGTCCGAAAACGAATGCACCCGCTGTATTTAATTAAATTAATTAATACAAACGACTTAATGTACGCATGATATATAAATATATGTATATAAATGTTTAAACTTGTATACATGTATATTATTACTGTGCGCAGCACACCGGCTGCAAATAATAACAAAATATAAAGCAATAATTATTATAATTATTATTGATTATTATTATTATTATTGTAATTATTATTATTGTTAATATAATTATTATAATTCAGCGCCTCGTCCGAAATTAAACGAGCGGCGACGGAATTATCCGATTATTTTATTATAAAAGGGCCTGCAAAAGGCAAAATCGACAGTTCGCGCGGTGAACCAACTGCCCCAAAGTTGTTTCACACGAACTCCTCCCGGAGCTAGAACCTTTCCAGAGCTCGAATTAATCCTGACTTTTAAAAATCCTCTCCGAAATTATTAACTTGATCTATGTTGCGAGGCGCTCCTCAAAAGACAGACGGTTAATAATTTTACCTTTCCTAAGTAAACGTGATCCTGGTTGCGAGGCGCTCCTCAAAAGACCAGCAGTTTACTTATCCTTACATTTACTTATTTTTCCGAAGTTATTAGCTTGATCTCTGTTGCGAGGCGCTCCTCAAAAGACAGGCGGCTAATAATTTTACCTATCCTTAAGTAAACGTGATCCTGGTTGCGAGGCGCTCCTCAAAAGACCAGCGGAGTTAAGTTTTCCTTATTTTTTATTTCACTTAAAATCAACCTGTCTCGTTTCATTAATTCCCCGCGTGGAAAATAACACCGGGTATTCGCGCGGTAATTAGCGCCGAATATTAGACATTGCGGAAAATAGCGCAAAATTAGTTTAAATAAATATATAGATCTAGCTGTAGATTACCGTTATTAATTATTTTTGTGTTTATATTTATTTGTTACAGAATCCTGTAGATATAGGAACTGGTTTATTTTTTCACAAATAAATTAATATTTTTGTTATAAAAAATTATACTGTGTTCTTGTGAAATTATTTTCCTGAAACCGCCGTCCGATCCCGAAAAACTTCCTCCCCTCTCAAACTACCCTGGGAAGATACCGCGTAGGCTATCCCGAGGGGGATAGGAACGTTACACGTAGAATCATGAAATCAGTTTTATTTGATTTATTACTTTTTCCTACAAGTGGCGACACTCGAATTATGTATGTAATTGATACCTAAAATTTATATTAATGATTTTATTTGAAAGCACTAGCACCACTTGGAGCAGTAGACAAAATTGTATAAATTTTCTTTATTTTTTCACACTAAATTAAGGGAGCATCTCTAGTCTTTTTGCATAAATTTTCAAGATTTTTATATTAAAAAAACACAATTTTTTATATTAAAAAAATACATATTGAAGTCTGCAAAAAAAATTTTTTTTTTCATTTTTCATCCAATATGGCCCAGATATGGCTGCCACAACGAAGCTTGCTTTTTTTTGGCTGACATCATATCTTGACACAGGAAGCTCTAAAATGAAAAATTCAAAAAGCATATTAAAGTATAAGAAAGTGGCTATAGCCCGTACTAGAATTATGAATATTCGATTACATTTGAGCACTTTTTTAAATAACATAACCTCAAAAAATAAGCCGAAAATTAGAAAAGCTCGCCATTTTGTTTTTATTTTACTTAAACTTCTTGATTTTACATACTTTCTATGTAAACAATACTTTATGTATAAAAATATATTATCTATAGATAATTTTACCTATGATAATATTTCTACCAAAAAAGCCAAGAATCCTGCCTCAGGGGCCCCTGAAACACTGTCAGAGGTGTGGCTGTATTCAGTTAGTCCCGAGATAGTTCGCCGCCCTATTTTGCTGAATATTTATGATTTTTGAAAAGTTAATTAGAAATATCGTAACAGCTATAAACGAAAATTGAATATTTATTATAAATCCACGAAAATTCCCTAAAGATCATAGTTGACTGAATTTCTCTTAGAAAATAAAAAAAGTTGCAACATATTTAAAATCAAAATCAGAACTCATTAAAATACATATTTTTGTTCTATACAGTCCAACGCAAATAATATGTGTGGATAAAAGTTCAATAATTCCGTCTCAGGGTCCCCTGAAAGATTTTCCACATATACTCAGTACAGGTACCTTAGTATATATTTTTGTCAAGAAATACTGTTAGTAGAGAAGAATTGAATAGAATACAGAATATCTCTTTTAATCAGACGTACGATTTTTTGAAATATTTTTTGTAAATTTTACTATTAACCGAGATATGTTCGAAAGACTAAGTATTTATTTATTTTTGACATGGAAATTAAATTTCTATCAAATGCCACTACGATACTTTCAATCAGCAATTTAAAAAATCGATACATTGGTTATGCTCGTTTTTCGGAAGTTCATCCAGGATCTCCGTTATGGTACTCATACAGCAATTTTGAGTATAGAGTACTTGCTGCGAGCATGCATTTAGATTTCCGCATGATCGCAGCAGCCTTGGAACAATATTGCATGATCCTAAAATGTCCACGACGTTAACGTTGCAGAGAGTTTACTGCAAGTATGAACTGTTCAAAAAAATGGTAAAAAATTAATCGTGAAACCATTGAAATATATTAATATATTATACAATTATAAGTTTTAATATATATATATATATATATATATATATATATATATATATATATATATATATATTAGCATCCGCCGTCTCAGCTTCTTTTAGCATAGTAATATAACCGATTGAAACAGTTAAATGATATCTATGTAAGCAACTCTCTCATTCACTATGTATAAACCTATATTCCTATAGATCATTTGATCCTCTGAGAATATTTCATCTTGGTGTCCCCCTGAAGCATCCGCAGTGGTGTGGTTGTATTGAGTTAGATCTGTTACACTATTTTTTGGAGTGTGCGCTATGAATATAATAATAACTTTAGACTAAAATTAAATATTGAGTCCCAAATCCATGAAAACTCCTTGAAAATTATGGTTTGTTGAATTTATCTTAGAAAATTAAAAAATTGAAAAAAATTTTATACCAAAATCATAGAGTCCGTTAAATTACATATTTTTTTATTTTATACAATTTTTCGGTACAAACTATATATATTTGGAGAAAAGTTCAAGAGTTCCATCTCGGCACCCCCGGAACAATTCCACGTTTATACGAAATACCGATATATATCGAATGCATTTTTCTCGAGATATTCTGATTATAGAAATTCAACCGATAGTATAAAAAATGTATTTTCATAAGATCAACAACTATTGTTTGAAATATTTTTTGTAATTTTAAGTACACTAAAACGAAATTTGATAATTTTAAATAAATAGATTTAGAAAAAATATATATTTAAAGATATGAACTGTTTTAGTAGAAACGATATTTTTTCATTTGAAAAAACATTATTCATCTAAAAAAATTTGTATAAATTGTCTAAATCAAATTCATTTATATAATATATACATATAATAATATATATATATATATAATGTATTAAATTTAATTTCATAAGCATATTAATGATTTTAATATTTGATTTGTTAAAAATAAAAATGTTTCCATAATTTCTTGCTCGGTGGATCCAAATTTTACATCGCACCTCGTATATAACCGATGGCTCTACCGGTCGCTAAACTTATAAAGATATTCTCAACATTTATAAATAGAGATGTAAATTCTGAATGGCAGAGATTTTGCATTTAAAATTCATTTGTCTTGCGCGGCGTACAATATGAATATAATATTGTATATACATTAGGAGATAAACTTAGTTTCCGATCGTCAATTTAACCTTTAACATTTCGCGTTTAGATGGTATATAAGTAGTACGAAAAGTCAGATGTGTCGGTTCTAATACTTATTTTTTAGTTTTGT
The DNA here is from genome assembly GCA_018907035.1 of Sycobia sp. Sy_11. Classification (NCBI taxonomy): domain Eukaryota; kingdom Metazoa; phylum Arthropoda; class Insecta; order Hymenoptera; family Epichrysomallidae; genus Sycobia; species Sycobia sp. Sy_11. The sequence continues at coordinate 959,314 of JACCIC010000200.1, read as the reverse complement.
CATTTATCAATAAAATTTAATTAACAGGTGCGATCATTTGCCTAAACATTATAATTTTTTGAAAAATGAATCATGATAGATCGTTTGTTTGACATGTTCTTTTGCACTATTGTGATTTGAAAAAAAGTGTAACAGAAATTGATCGCTTGCTCCGAAAATGTTATGGCGAACAAGCTTCCTCGCTTACAACATGTAAAGGATGAATTCAGTTGTTTAGAAGTGAAGATATTGATTTCAATGACAAAGAAAGTTATGCACAACCGAAAAAGTTTGAAGATAGTGCGTTGTAAGCATTATTGGAAAACTCAGCTCCAAGGTAGAAAGAACTGGCTAATAAGTTAGGAGTCAGTGACAGAGCACTTGGCAAAAGATTCAATATGATGGGGAAGATTCATAAAGAAGAAAAATGGATGCCACACGATTTGACCGAAAGTTCCATTATGAATCGATACAACATCGCACTGTCTTCGTTTACCACGCAAAAAACAAGAATTTTGTGTGGCGTATTGTGACTGATGATGAAAAGTGAATCTACTATGATAATCTTAAGCGTAAAAGTCACATCGACACCAAAATGGAACATTCATTGCCAAAAGGTATTGCTGTACATTTTATGGGATCAACAGGGTGTGCTGTACAACAAGCTGATAAAACCGAATGAAACCGTTAATGCTCAGAAAAACGCCAATTGAATGATTTGCAACAGAAATTAATCGAACATAGATCAGGAATTGCGAGCAGTAGACGCAAAATCGTTTTCTTGCATGACAAGGCTCGGCCACATGTTGCGAAAGCCGCCAAAACACCGTGTTGTAGTGTAATCAGCAGACATAGCACCTACTGATTACCACCTATGCAGATCGATGCAGCACGACCTCGTTGATACGCACTTCCGACATGTTCATGAAGTGTCAGAATTTATGGACGATTGAGGTGACATCGCCTTTTCTCTCTCTCGCGCTCGAGTGCTCGTCGCTGGCGAGCGTCGATGACCGACGCTGACTCTCTCTTGTTGAAGGCAGCGAGCCGGGGTTTTCGTTCCCGGTAAATGTGAGACGCGGGCGCATACTCACTCGTTGGAGATGGTGGTTGGAGCTCTTGATAGATAGCGAGAAAGACCGGTGCCGTAGCTGCGCTAAGCTGTAACCCTCTCAAGGATCGGGGCTGACGATGGTGCTAATAACGAGGTTAAACGTCTATACTTAGCGACGGTCAATGCTGAAGTCTCTTGAGCGCTCGCTCCTTTCCAGTTCCTACACACGAACATCTCGCTATGGCGCTCGATCATTCGCGGTTTTAAACAATTAATTATCGCAACCGCCGATTTCGGTGGTTACAATATATATATATATATATAGTGACGAGAGTCACAAGGCGTCTGCGCCGACTTGTCTAAAAGAACGAAGACGTCGAGCGCGCCATCCCACGACGAGAGAAATCTCAAAGCGATCGCGCGCGTCGTCGCGCCTTGTGCTCGACACCGTCTCCCTTCACCTGACCTCACCGCTTAACGAGTCACGCACAGCCGTCTTCGGAGGGACAGTGAGGTTATGTTACATAACCAAGGGCATCATATAGCCTGCAGTGCCGGAACGTACTTGCGCGAGAAAACGTAAACGATCGGTGTACGCAACATTAATAGTCTGATGAAAGAGGATATGGATTTTGCCAGTATTTTCCAAAGTGATCCACGTTTCGGGGCATTATTTAATATGTTAAAAAAGGTTAAGTTTAAGTTAAAGGTTAAATTGAAGTTCAAGGTTCAATTTAAGTTTAAGACAAACAGAATGAATCTCAACAAAAAAGAAAAAAGTAATTATAAATCATTTTGATGATACTATAAATAAATAGTGAATCTAAAACAATCCGGTTAAATAATAGTGACAATATGACAAATCTAGATAGTAAAAAAAAGAAAAGAAAAGCAACTGTAAATAATCTGATAATACTATAAATTAAATGGTAAATCTAAAACAGCCTATTAAATAATAGTAACAATATTGCAAATCTAGACAACGTAAAAAAACTGTAAATAATCGTAATAATATAATAATTAAAATTAATCAGCCTAAAACAGTACCAATAAATAATAATAAAAGTACTGCACGTCTAGATAATGAATAAAAAAAGAGTGATTTAAATAATATTATAAATACAAAAAATACTGACTCTGTAGATAGGAGGAGGCATAATAGTGAAATTATTATAAATAAATATACTAAATCTGGTGAAGAAATTTTAAATAAGCTTAAAAACATAAATAAAAATAAGAAATCTGAAATAATAACAATAAAAAAAAATAGTAAACCTGTTACAAATAAAACAATAAATCCAGAAAAGTGAGTTCAAATCATATTAAAAATATTATAATTAAGAATAATCGATCTAAAATATTAGCAATCAATAATAGAAAGAATTCGTAAATAAAATAATGAAATTAGAAAGAAGCTACAAATAGTCTTGAAGATATAACAAAGAACAATAGTGACTGTCAAGAGATAAGCAAGCATAATGAAAATATTATAAATGTATCTGAATGCGCAACTGTGAATAATTCTGAAAATATTCTGAACAGAAAGAATAAACAATAGAACTATCAAAAAATAATAATGCTAAGGATAAAGATAAAGGAGTTAGTTCCTATTTCAATCAGCAGTAGTTGGATGTTTAACAATTGCAGGGGCACATAAAAGGTTGCTAGATCTTATAAGAAGAGGAAAAACCTAAACACTAAAGTAAAGAATCGTAAGGTTTCACTTATGATTTATGAATTCTTAAATAATCATTAAACTGGTGAAGTATATACATTTAGAAATTTGTGTAATTTATTCAAATGAATTTTCTCTATTTAGGTAACAAACAATGACTTGATTTGACAGTGCATATGCCATAAAGCCAATGTTTGAGACTTATATGACAGATCATTAAAAATTCAATATAGTAATTTAATCTATGTAAAGGATAAGGTGCAGAATATATTAGAAGAATATAGAGGTATGCAAATACGGAAAAGGAAAAAAAGGAAGAATATTTACTATAATAGATTAGTTCCAAGGCGACAGGAAGTTTATCAAGAAGTATTTATGACAGGATGTAATTATTTTCTCTATTATACTTTCATAAGCTGATTCAAGAGGCAGGATTATAAACTCATTTATTAGATTATGTTAATGTATATTATATTTGAAGGTATTTATCATGGTCATAGCTAGGCGTATGAAACTATAAATTAGTTATATTGATTTTAGTAAAAACATGCATACTTTTTTATAATTCTACATTTTGTATTATTTCTTCGATAATTATATATTATTTTGCAAAAGCTTAATTAACCAAATCAAAAATCGAAAAAATTAATCTTATTTTAATTAATCTCATCACTATACACTAAGTTTGTAAGTTATATAAGGTAATTGCGTGCCCCTTAACCTAAAACTGCCATGATAAGTTGTTTTTTTATACATACAAGTTCGTCTTATCGGAGATTCTTTGTTTATCAATTTTTGTTTCGACTAGATCTAGAAAATTTTGCTAATTGTAGACTATAAACTTTTTTCAAAAATTATTTGATTGCTTTTTAAATTGTCAAAACATGCTATAGGTATAATTATATTAGATTTTTAACTATCTTATATATAGGAGAGAGAAAAAAAAACCCAAGGGGATGAACAGGGTTTACTCGATATTAATGGACTTGCCTACAGCACGTGGACGCATTCACCCCATACCTCACCTTCCCTCTCTCTCAATCTTTCTCTCCTGTCCCTCTGCACGCATGGACACATTGTATGGGATTATTATTGTTAACATTGCTCTATGTATGCTTCCAATTACCGGTGCTAATCAGCCACAGAGGCCTACAATGTGTTTGTAAACAAAGCATCTGTAAATTATTACAAAGGTGCTTGTGTCAATCGGCCGAGACCGGGATTTGAACTCGGATCACCAAGTTACTAGTCCATCGCTCTAGCGATCGAACCATCGTAAGCCTCACACATACATTTTCTTGAATTGTTGGTAAAGTATCTACCTTTTTTGACATTGTTTTTGAATCTGCAAAAAAAAAAAATAGCCGATCATATAATTCTGACCGCGTAGAATACACGGACAAAATTTGAAGGTGGTCGGTGCTGTAGTTTCTGTGCCTATAAAGAACATACATACAGACATATATTTTCTTATACATATATATATATATATATATATTGTTTCAATTTAGTATAATTAATGTTTTCATAAGTAAAATTTTGTTTATGTATGTAATTAAAATTTTTTTGTTTAAGCTTTAGACTGCCGGCATTTTTGCCCTATAAATTGATATTTTTGATGTGCAAAATTTATACAGAAAAACACCTCATATCTCTAGAGTAGCTATCAAGGTCACAGGTAGCTCATATATGAGCCATACAGGCAGTCTAAAGGTTAAATAAATTAACATTATAATGTATAAATGTAATGTTTTACTATAATACTTATGATTAGTTTCACAGAGGTAGTACAGCAACGAGACCAGGTACAGGCGCACTAAACCGGCCCATGACTGCTGTTAGAGGCGCCGGTTATATAAGTGCATCTCGTCAAGCGTTTGATCCTTTGAATATGAGTAGTGCAACTAGAAATTATTCATTAGAAACTGAAAAAGAAGACACGTAAGTTAAATATAATTACATATATACTTGTGCGCGCGAGCGTGTGTGTATGTGTGTGTATGTGTTTTTTTTAATAGGCGTAGGCAGAGCAAGCTCTGCACTAGTCGCCTCTCGAAACCAGCATCCCGCCGGAACTATCCGGGAATATTACTTCGGCCGAGCTGTTAGTTAGCCTATAGGGCTCCTCTTCTTATGACATTATCCTACATCCATCCACACAAGTGATCAGGGGTTTGGTGTTCGTCCTCTGTAACTTAAAATAGAATCAACTAGCCTAATTCATCCTGGGCCATTCGCCCAATTCTATCGGCATTTCTAAGTTTGGTCATCACCTCTTTTGCGAAACTGGCTACTGCCTTCCAGTTTTCAGAAGATTCCATCATTATTGATAGGATGCTCTCTGGTATTATTGGCTTATTGATGGTGTTCATCAAGTGCACACGTTGTGTTCTAAAACGAGGGCAGCTCACTAATATGTGCTCGGCATCCTCAACCAATGTCGGACAGATAGGGCAGAAATCATTATTATCCAGGTGAAAACGATGGAAATAGAACCTAAAACAACCATGTCCAGTCAGCAACTGGGTTAGGTGGAAAACTAGGTCCCCGTGTTTCCTGTTGATCCATCTTTGTATGTCTGGAAAGATACGATAAGTCCATCGGCCTTTGTTAGAATCCTTCCATCGTTTTTGCCATATTTCTATAGAATGATGACGTTCCACGTTTTTAGCACCTTGTAAAGAAGTGCGGCCTTACATATCTCGTTCAGCCTAGCCCGTTCATCTGCAGCTAAATTGAAAGGAAGAATTCCGGCAAGTACCTCAGCAGCGTCGATGGATACTGTTCTGTAACCACTAATAATACGTATACAGGAGCGATGACGGGGCGCAATGGCCAGCTCACAATACGATTTAATTCCACATGCATGATACCATATTGGCGCTGCATACATGCTGACAGAATTAACAACATAAGCTAATAGCTTCCTCTGGGGTGAGCGTGGGCCACCAATGTTAGGCATGAGCCGACACAAGACAACTGCAACTCATTGCGCTTTTTTCGCCAGATATCTTTAGATGCTCTTTGAAGTTTAACCTGGCATTAAGCTGTACACCCAAGTATTATAAAGATGGCGCAGAACTAATGCGACAGCTACGAACTTTAAGAGTAATACTATCTACCTTCTTATGACTGCTGACAAGAACTACTTCTGTCTTGTGCTCCGCTAATTGTAGACCAGCCGTCTTAATCCATCTACTGATATTGGCATTTTCAGTAAATTCATCAAGGGTCTTAGCCGTCACTACTAGAGCGATATCGTCGGCGTACCCTACTGTTATTGAACCAGGCGGTTGTGGAATCCTCAACACGCCATCATACATAATATTCCACAATATAGGTCCCATAAACAAACCCTGGGGGACTCCCGCAGTAACCTTATGCGATACAATGCCTTCATCCGTTCGGTATAATATTATCCTATTCTCAAAGTAGCTGGCCACGACATTCTGTAGATAACCAGGTACTCCGAACTCTTTAAACAAATTCATAATAGAAGACCAGCGCGCTGAGTTGAAGGCATTCTTGACATCTAGAGCGACAATGGCACAATACAGTTTAGTGCCACCTTTCCATCTCTTACCACTGATTGCATTTCTCGCGGTACACACTACCAGTTTAAATGCATCGACTATTGATTTTGATTTCCAAAATCCAAATTGGCGTGAGGATAAGCCGTGCAATCCTTTAGTGAATGCTTCCATTCGGCTACATATTATTTTTTCAAATATTTTACCTACCGAATCGAGCATACACAATGGCCTGTATGATGACGGATAATCAAGTGGCTTATTGCCCTTAGGTAACAGGACTAACCTTTGAGTTTTCCAGCAATCAGGAAAAATACCCTCAAGAAGACAAGCATTATATATTTTTAGAAATATAGCTGGATTCTTCTGTATCGTCAACTTAACTGCCGCATTAGGGATACCATCAGGGCCAGGGGCAGCACTGTCTCTAATCTTAGCGTAAGCATTATGTAGCTCCATTTCTGTTATAGGAGGTATATCGTCAGAGTGTTGCGTGCGCAGTACAGTCTCCTGGGTGTCATTGGGAAAGAGAGCGGAAACAATCTTATGAAGCAATACCGTGCTAGTGGGTTGCATTGGTGCCCTACTCAATCGTACCATGACTGTTTTGTATGGTCGTCCTCATAAGTCATTATTGGCCTCTGCGCACAGTTCCAGCCAGCATCGATGCTTGCTTGCCTTAATGGCCTTGACAAGCGCTCTTTGTGCTTCATTAAATAAACTATTAAACCTATCACGGTGGGTGCGGGCTCTTTGGGCAAGTTTACGTGCGCAATGACATTGCTTGCGCAATTCTGTAATTTCATTTGTCCACCAGCAGACAGATTGACGATGTTAAAATCCGCTTTTAGTCCTAGTCATCGACGCATCACATGCTTCAGACATATTCTTCATGAGTGCATTTGCCAAATGGCCTGGTGCACCATATTCTAAACGCTCTTCTGATATGATAGTGGCGAACAATTCACAGCCTAGCGATCTGATGTTCAATTTCCGTGTGGGCATCCGCTCATTGCACTTGTTCTTCACTTTCTTCTCTGCAATCTCGTACAAGATCGCCCTATGATCACTGTGAGTGTAAAGGTCGCTTACTCTCCAATTAAGGATCCGCTGAATCAGGTCATCACTGTCGAATGTTACATAAATGACTGGTTGTTTATCTCCCCTAATGAAAGTGGATTCAAATCGCTTATTAACCATGTGGATTTGAAGAGAATTAAGGCCATCAAGCAGCATACTATCTCTGTTATTTGTTGAAGCGCTTTCCAGGCTGTGGACCACACGTTCAAATCGCCAGCGATTAATAATGGTTTCTTATCCATGGCCTCATTAAGTAGTTTAGCTACAAGAATTTCAAACTGTTTGTCCGTCAAGCTTGATGGAGCATATATACTAAAGACGTATATTTCTTGTATTTTAGCCCAGAATATCAATTCGCTCCGATGACTCGACTGCTTTAGTACCTGCCTATTTTGACCAATCCAGAAGGCAGCTCTATTGCTTGTGTCACTTATCCAGCGCTGTGGTGTGACCCTGTCACAATATGGTTCGGAGATTTCAGCAATGTCTATTCTTAGCTCCTTTATTGTCTGTTTCAGCAGGTCATGAGTTGCTACGCAATGGTTGGTATTCAGTTGGAGTATTCTCATGTTTTATGTCTGTTTAAAAACTCTACGGTAATCGGGCACTTATAGCTGTATGCTGGATGGTTAATCTCCTTTTTTCCTTCATATTTACAGAGTAAACAGCAGGGCTCGTTTACACACAGCTTGGATAGATGGTCTTTTCCACCGCAGTGCCTGCAAAGTTTAGTTCTGTCAGGGCCCGAGCACACGGACGCTAAATGGCCAATCTGCCAACACCTGAAGCAGCGCTTTATTTCTGTTTTTTTCGAACTCTGCAGCTGACCCATCCGATTCGAACATGCCCTGTACGTAGTAACTCAGCTGCGTGGCTATATGGTACAGACACCACCGCCGTCTGAGTACCCCCATAAGCTTGCCGCAAGGAACGAGCGATTAGTAGGTTAGTCTCCTTTAGCTCGAGGTGTGTTTTCAGAGCCTCTAATACTTCATCCTTTGTAGTGACCTCATCTATATCTTTAATCTCCAAAGTAATAAGATTAGTCAGGACCGAAGTGGATGCGCTATGGCCAACCTTAGTTTCAACAATGCGAGCCAACTCATGTGCATCTTTGGCTGTCCGTTCTAACTGAAGTACAAGGGCACCGCTTGCATTTCTGCGTATCCTGTTAACCTTATTCTTCACATGAGATAACTCCGGGTCATTCTTTATTTGAAGCAGTACCTCCGCGTATGTAACTCCTTCATTGGCCTTAATTAAAATGGAATTAGGTCTATTTCGTCCATTAAGCCTGCGTGCACTAGGTAATTCTTTATCTTTACCTTTGGGCTTCTTGCGCTTGATAGTCTGCCATTGATTTTACTTCCCTGTAGGTACTCCAACCGACTCTGGTGGTCTCCTTAAGCCCAGTGATGGTTCTTTCGTCCTTTTGCCACCTACTGTTTTAGGAGTGGAATCCATCCCTTCGGCTACGCTTCGTTTGGTATCAGAGCGTAGACTCGGCGTAGTTTGAGTCACCACTTCATGAGTACCGGGACGGTGATACTGCAACAGATCATCCTCTGCCATACTGATGCATTTGTATGAGGCATTAATAGAACGAGCAAGATCATTAATGGTCTTGTGCACGTTATGCCTATCTTTCACAAAATCTCTCTCTCTCTGTGTGTGTGTGTGTGTGTGTGTGTGTGTGTGTGTGTGTGTACATAGCTAAATTAAATAGTTACTATTTAACTAAGTTAATTATTCTACATATAAAATGAAAGTATAATAATATTTATATGCTTTATTTATTGTCTTATTTATTATCAATTGAGCATTTAGTAGCATTGCTATTCTCAGCTTAAATTATTTATTTTAATGAAAATAGGATTGAAATAATTTCTTAACTTTATGTATTGTTTAATATATATATATATATATATATATATATATATATATATATACATATATATAAGGTAAGATAATTAAGTAATGCGACAAAATTAAAAAATCGCGTATAGTTAAAAATCAAGCTACATTGCTGCGATCCCCTTCAAAGTAGTCCCATCCCTCATCTATATACTTATTCTAGCGAGTTTTCTAGTTATCTTAACAATTCTGGAATACTTCTTGTGGGACCTCTCCGAGTACCCTCGTCACAATGTTTTCAAATGGGGGAATAGGAAAAAGTCACAGGGTCACATGTTCAGTGAACAGAGCGGTTTCTTAAATTTACAATGCTTGAGACGCCAAAAACTGAGAGACACTTGATGCACTGTGACACACTTGATGCACAGTATTGTCGTGATGCAGAACCCAAGTCTTCGCGATCTCTGGACACACTCTGCGCCCCCTTTTTCGTAATTTTTCGAGCACATTGCGGTAAAATACTTGATTTACGGTTTGTCCAGATGGTGCAAACTCTTTGTGAACCACCCCTTTGCTGTTGAAGAAGCAAATGCATATGGTTCTCACTTTGGACTTGCTCATCTTCACTTTATTTGGCCATGATGTTCTAGGGGACATCCACTGTTGGCTTTGTCGTTTAGTTTCAGGATCATATTGAAAGAACCAACTTTCGCCACTGGTTATAACTCGATGCTGGTTATATCATCTGCACCGGGTCTTTGACGCTCTCACGGCCTTTTTTAACATCGGTATGCCACGAAGCACCAGACTATGACTCAGGGCATATAGATTGAAAAATAGATATTCGATATTCACACTTAAAACTGGTAAAAATACTGATTGCAAGGAACTTTGAATGTAAAAATCGGATGATTTGGACTCGAGTTACGTATAAAATCGTATAAAATAATTGTAAATGTATTGCATAAGCTTTATGAGATCATTTTATCAAATTGTTATCAATAAAATTTAATTGCAATCAGTATTTTTGCTAGTTTTGAATGTGATTATCAAATATCTTTTTTTCGATCTTTGTAACATTTCGAAAATTCAGTTGCACGTTTCTTTTTATAAAACACACATGTGCGTTCGCGGTCAGTTCTTCTGCACCAACGAAACATCTGCCTTTGCTTCATTATTTCGAATGCAGTGAAGTGGGTTTTTATAAAAAAGGATAGCTTGACAAAATATATGGGAAGGGACCGTTGTAAATAAAGATAGATAATCTTTATTCGCAAGACGTGTGAACGTCGCTTTATCAATGCGTCCGTATATTCAAGTAGTTACGCGAGCGTTGACAATGATCAGGAAAAATAACAACTACTGGTCTTTGCCGTGTTCGCTCTACTTAGCGTCGTTTCTCTTCGTTTGACCTCCTTTTCCTCGTTTTTAGGCAATGAATGGGTTATCGGGTTCTTCTACATGAATATTAATATTTACACATAACTTTTCCTTTCCGATACTATGCCGCTAATATGAGCAGTTATATCTGGGACACCGTGTAGAGATGTACATATAATACGGATTCATAATTATAATTTATGAATAAATTATGAAAATATATAATAATGCTTTCATCAATAAACCAATTAATGGTTTAATGATGAAAGCAGCCCAGAAGAAAAAATTAAGCAGGCTGAACGCAGAATCATGAGCTTAATAGAAGGGTCCACAAAAGCTGCTTACGAAAAAAACATTAAAGTCGCTTTAGAAAGAGCTAGAGAAGCTTCTTCCCGAGAGCGCGCTCTTATTAGATTGCAGGAACAAGGAGGAATAAGTGACAGACATAATATTGACTTAACATTTTCGGTAATATAAAATATTCTTTATTTTTATATATAGAAAGTAGACTGATTGATTATTTTTAAATATGTTAATCATTACAGGTTATTTTTAATTTAGCTTGTCAATATTCGAATAGTGAAATGTATACAGAAGCAATAGCCACATATCAAGCGATTACTCGAAATAGAACTTTTAATAATAGCGCTAGATTAAAAGTTAACATAGGCAATATTTATGTTAAAATGGGTCAACTATCTCAAGCTATAAAAATGTATCGTATGGCTTTAGATCAGACAACAACTGCTCAAAAGTATCTTAGGTATAGAATTTATCAGATATACGAGATACATATACGTAGATTTTGTATTTTATATAAATTTATATTGTATATTTTATAGTTGTATTTGTATAATAAAATTTAAAAAGTTAATTATTTTAGAATAAAAATTATGCATAATATTGGCATGCTATTTGTACAAATGGGAAGACTTGAAGAAGCAGCCAATAGTTTTGAATGGGTAATGAGAGAAAAACCAGATCTTACCGCTGGAATGCATGCAATTTTGTGTCATTTTGCTCTTTTACACGAAGATAAAATGAAAAAAGGATTTCTTGAATTACTCGACGTTCCACTTCACGTAGATCACGAAGATAAGTACAGTATTAATACTGTAAGTATTAGTCAACTAAAGATGTTAAATATTGTGCATTCAAAAATTCATGATTATTATTTTCTACTACAATAAAGGATGATATTGCAGCAAATATTTTAAATGAAACTGTAAAGAATGATGATTTGTCAAAATTAGAACAAGAATTAAAGACAAATGCCGAGAAAATAATTCTCAATGCCGCTAATCTAATATCGCCCGTTATTGAAGATTCTCTTGCTGCAGGATTCGCTTGGTAAATAGCAATTACTTTTATTCATCCGAGTATAAAGATATTATACACTACATTCGATAGATTTCATTTCTTTATATTATGGTGTATGCTTATTCACATTATGAAAGCATCTTAATAGTTTACACTTTTAAAAAATATGTGTACCGTATGTGTAACAGGTGCGTTGATGCAATAAAATCTTCAGCTTTTAGTTCATTAGCTGCTAATTTAGAAATTAATAAAGCAATGGTATTTCTTCATAATCGTGAAGTCCGAATGGCAATAGATTCTTTAAAGGTATTCGAGAATCAAGATGCCAAAATTAATAGCTCTGCATCTACAGTATTATCTTTTATACATTTTCTAGTAAGTAATTTCTGCAAATGAATCAATATTTTTAGTAGTAATTATATAGTTTGATTTTTTTTATAGTGCGGTGAATACGATCAGGCAGAAAAATACAGTGAAGCAGCAAAAAATGCTGATAGCAATAATACTGCTGCTTATGTGAATTTATCGGCATGTTCTATTGTAAAAAATGGATTAGATAATGCTAAAGAATATTTAATATCAGCATTACAAAATGATCCTACCCATGTCCAAGCTCTGTATAATTTAGGTATACTGTTGTACTTTAAAACTATCGTCCAAAAATCTCCAAAGAAAGCATTTTCAAGAAACGCTTCTAAAATAAATGTGTTCGGATTCAGAGAGGAACTATATTTCCCTCGATTTTAGAGTTGAAGTTAGCCTTAAACATTATTTTAAGTCAATTTAAGTTTTTTCAAATGAAATCATGATTTTGAATCTCGAATTCTGAAAAAAGGAAAACTTTTACCAAAAATCGGCAAAATAGACTTGTATATGAAAATTTTATTCAATGTATAATGTTTATTTTTGAATCCTTGAAGACAATTTAACTTGAAGTTTTCTCGTTTTACCTCAATAAAGATTTCCCCTTTTAAAAAATCGACTTGATTTTTAAGTAAAATTTAAGATCAAAAGTTGCAAATATATGCTCTTCTCCAAATCCTGAAACTTTTATTTAGTTTTTCATTGCACTGAGTGCTTGAAATTTGATTTGTTACTTCCGTTTTTACTACACTAAACAGTCATTTTACTCACTCATCCGAAGCAATGTACAAAAAGTACTTTGCACACTGCACAGAAAATTCTATATTCGACAAAATCAGTAGTGTTCAATCACATTTGTACATTAGAAGAAGCAAAATAAATTGTATACCTACATATATGGTTCACTCCCTTTCTAACAAATATAACTGGACATAGTATGATATTATTCTCAAACATGAACTTTTTATTTATTTTTTAAATGAAAAATGTATTATTTACACTTAGCCTTACGTCTTTTATAGTTTATTAGTTTAAAGCCACTAGTATTATAAACAAATATTACTTATGTTTTAGTTGACATATTCTTACAGGTTTTTGCTACTGATTTAAATAATTGTTTAATTAATTTAGTATTTTAATAATTGAATAAAGTAAATGTTTATTTATTATTGAATACATGTTTTGAAGACAAAATGTATGTATACATCGTAAATAGACGTGTGTTAAAAAAGTAACGAGAATTTTTAAACTTCGCGGGTTTGGAGAGTCCGCCTGTATAAAAATCTTTTTATTATGTTGGTACGCATGGTCTTGAAGTACGATAAAGTTTTCCACAATATTCATTGCTTAATTTTTAAGTGGCATCCGTTAACGTTAGACGTATTTTTCGAGCGCGGCGATTTTCGTTTGTCGAGCCTTTTTCGGTCTTGGCGATCCAGAATGCCTCCACTGGGGCAATTGAGCCTTAGTTTCGACATCATATCCGGAAACCCATGTTTCGTCATATGTTATAACACGTTTTAATAGTTTTACATCGTTATTAACTTCATTTAGCGACTCCTGAGCAACTTCCATTTGCCGCTGTTTTTGTTCGAAATTCAACAATTTTGGAACAAATTTTGCTGCCATAATTTTCATATCCAAAACATCCGAAAAATTCCATGGGATCACCCAACTGATATAACAACATCATGAGTGAATTCTCTGATTGTGATTCGGCGATCGTTCATACCCATTTCTTTCACTTTTCTTACGTTTTCATCGGTTGTTGATGTGCTCGGACGTCCGGGTCGTTCGTCATCTTCAACGTTTTCGTGGCCATCTTGGAAACACTTATACCACTAGTCAATCCTTGGTTTACTCATAGCAGACTCACCATATGCCTTTGTTAACATTTTACAAACTTCGCTACACTTTATTTCATTTTTTACGCAAAATTGAATACAAATTCTTTGCTCCATTTTTTTCACAAACGAAAATCGTCGAGCTCAAAAAAAAACGTCTAACGTTAGCGACTGCCACTTAAAAAGTAAGCAATGAATATTGCTGAAAATGTTATCGTACTTTAGGAGCATGCGTACCAATATAATAAAAAAAAATTTTATACAGGCAGACTCTTCAAACTCGCGAAATTTAAAAATTCTCGTTACTTTTTGAACACACCTCGAATAATACTCATTCTTATTCAATTTCTTACCCTGTTATTGTTTTCGAGTTAAATTGAATATTGTCATAAAACTCTTTCTAATAAAAACCATATTTAGTTTGTATTATGATTGGTGGTCGTGACGTCATAATAGCTATGATGTTGTTTTGAGTAGGGTAATTTACAAATAGGTAAACAGAGTTCCTACTAGTTTTTTTAATAATTTAGAAGCGTATAAATATAAAATAATATCAATCAGCGATATTTGTTTATTTATAAATTCGACACCTTCGTATCGTACGTTTATTGAAAGCAAACGTATTTGATGTGTTTAACGCAGATCATGTGATATTGTATGATAAGAGAAGTGTTGAAAATAATTGTATATTTTCAAGTTTTGTGCTTACAAACGTCAAATTCCGAATAATCCTCATGAAATTTCGGTCTCGATTTTTAATACAGGGAAAGTTTTAGACAGAATTTGTTCTTGTAAAGCAGAATTAAGTATGAAATGTAAGCATAGTGTAGCAGTTCTTTTACATCTGAACAGGTTAGTTAAAGAATTGTAGTATATTTTAAAAAACAATATTCAGAAAGATTTTTATAAATATAATTAAGAATTTTTGAAGTAAGAAACTGAAAAATATACGCCAAGTCCATTACTGAGTCATGTATGTTTAGAGATGAAAGCAAAAAGGCGATATTCTGTAGAGATTGTGTAATGAAAATATATCACAAAATTTTTTTAAATATATTACAATTGTTTAACTAACCTGTTCAGATGTAAAAGAACTGCTACACTGTGCTTGCATTTCTTACTTAATCCTGCTGTACAAGAACAAATTATGTCTCCAATTTGCCCTGTATTAGAAATGGCGCCCGAAATTTCGTGAGGATTATTTCGCAAATTTGACGTTTGAAAGAAAAAAGCTTGAAAATATATACAATCATCTTCAGCACTTTTCTTACTACAAAATATCACATGATCTACGTTTAAAACATATGTAATTCGTCTGCAATAAAATTACAACACGAAGGTGCTGAATTTGTAAATAAACACATAACAATGATTGATACCTTCATTTTATATTTATACGCTACTAAATTACTAAAAAAACTAATAGGAACCCTCTTTACCTATTTGTAAATTATCACCATCCCGATATTAATGATATTCGAATTAGTAAATTTTAAATAATAAAGACACTGATAGATTAATAGATTTTACCATAATATTATGTTTTGCTATCTAATATCTAATCGGCCCAACAGTTAATCGAAAAAGTAAATTTAAAAAATAATCCCACGTGTAAAGCTACAATAAACTAGAGAAGGTCGGGAAATCAGTCTTTTACAAGTAAGTATATTAATGGTAGTTCTAGCTAATCGGATAATGCATTAAAGTATATAACGTTATAAAATCAATTTTGTATAGTCAAATAGATATTTATGATAAATTGTAGGATATAAAGCTGTAAAGTAAATAACGTTGTGCAATAAATTCTGCAGATATATTCTTAAAAGGCGTCAATTTAGTCTTTTTCCTGGGGCATTGTATAACAGTTTGAGCGGTTACTATCTACAAGGAGAAGTATAATATAGATATATAAACAGAGAGGTTTAAAATAATAAAAGTTTCAAAAAATGTTGACTAAGTTTAATTTTGAATATATAATAACAGAAAGACAGAAATACAAATAACAATCACCTTAGTATAGACGAGATATGAATAATGCCTTCTGCGCTCATATAGTGCTCTTTATAGACTTGCAGTTCTTCTTTTCGCGGGTCAAATTTCGGGCGATAAGCTCCATTCGTTGATTGGAGCCTAAACACTTCGCGCAGCTGGACACTCGAAGAACCCGAGGTGATAATCTGACACCGTTCATACTTCTTTTAAAATTTTCGAGATTTTCTTAAAGCTAAGATACAATCACGTTATTTGTGAATCTGTAGAAGAGCTATTAGAAAGAAAATTTCTGAATTTCCCATCACAGCACAGATCTGCTTTTATGGAAGCATAACCAGTGAAACCTCTTTCGTAAAATCTCAAGATTTTCCTCCAACTAATATTTGATTACCTTAGTTATGAATCATATAAAAATCAGTTTTTAGGGAAATCTTCGGTTTTACCTGTCATGGTACGGATCAAGCGTATACCTTAGTTGTATACAATTTTGTGGCATTTAACGAAGGTTCTCTTCTGAAGTTTTACATCCTGACTTCAATAATTAATTAATTTTAAATTCAAATTATATTAAATCAATTCATTGGAAGTCCAATTAAAAATTTCAAATTATAAATTATTAAATACGATTTAAAATTTCCAACTATCATTTCGTCAAGAACCACGCGATATCTCATGTATACGTGCATATCATTTATAAACAGTTTTTATAATTTGTGCGCCACCGTTTTGTCCGAGGAGATCATATATACATTTCTTTCCTATATTATTATCCCGCGAATATCATATTATATTAATCTCTTATTTATATTATTTTTTCAATCGTAAAACTAAACATTTCTCACATACAGTATAATTTATAACTATATATAATTATATAAAGAAATATTATATATATGTATATATATATATATATATATATATATATATATATATATACATACAGCGATGCAGTTTCTATCTCTTCAATCGTTGGAAATCCATGTCCTTTTATGGATCTTTTCAGTTTTGGGAAATGAAAAAAATCACTGGGTGACAAATTTCGTGAATATGGAGGCTGAGGTATGACTGTGGTATTGGTTTTGACCAAAAAATCTCTCACAAGGAACGGTGAATGATCAGGTGCATTATCGTGATGTAAAAGCCACGAATTGTTTTTCCAATGTTCTGGACGTATTTTGCGTATCGCCTCTCGCAAACGACGCATTACTTCAAAGTAGTACTCCTTATTGAACTACGACCTTGTGGTAAAAATCTTTTATGCACTACGCCACGCTAGTCAAAAAAGACAGTGAGAAAAGCCTTGACATTTGATCCAACTTGGCCTGCTTTTTTGGTCTTGGTTCTTCTGGGCTTTTTCATTGGGATTATTGCGATTTAGTTTTGACGTTATAACCATATACCCACAATTAATTACCAATTATAATCCTTTTGAGAAAATCAGTATTATTATTGACTTCAATCAACATCTTCTCCTAAGGTCATGCGAGGGTTCTTTTCATCAGAATTAAGCAGTTTTGGAACGAATTTCGCTGTCATACGTCTCATGTCCAAAACATCAAAAAAAAAAAAAAATAGCATGGCATGAACCAACCGTAATGCCAACATCTTCAGCAACTTCTCTGATAGTGATTCGACGATTTTTTAACACAATATCTTTCATAGCTTGAACAGCTTGAACAGCTTTTCATCTGCTATTGACGTCCTAGGACGTCCAGGCCGAGATTCGTCTTCGACATTCTCTAGCCTTTCTTGCAATAGCCTGTACTACTTATACACATTCTTCTTACTCAAAGTAGATTGACCGTATGTAACTGTCAACATTTCATGAGTTGTAGAGCACTGACTTACATTTTTGATACAAAATTAAATGCAAATTTTTCCCCTTTTTTTGGTAAAATACAATCGCCGAACACACGAAACACTTATAACTTTGTATGTTTGCCACAAACAAACAAATAATCCTATAGAGCTGAAACTGTGCATATATGATTGGTGTATCTGTACGAACACAAAATAAAAAAATCGATAATCGAACGGACGTAACCCTCGATATTTTCAAAATCGCCTTATTATTTGAGCACACCACGTATAACTTTCGATTTACTCACATGACTATATTTAAATAAATTTAGATAGTCAAACTTGTTAAATATCTTAATTGAGCGTATAAATTCCTGCCATAATTATTTCCACCATAAGACGCTTACAAACAGTCATAAAAATATATACAATAAACATTTTTCATTGCACGCTGGGATGAGTATAAAACGGTCTGACCGTAATTAATTAATAAACAAAAGAGTTACTAACGTCAAACATACATATCATATGACTATAGTTTGTACGTTTTTTTAGTTGGATATTGAATTTTCCTTGTGAACTAGATTTGACTCGAATCATTGTTACCTTTGTTATATTCAGGCGTCAATATTCATCCTCGTTAAGAATTTATGTTTATAATTAAACGTGAGTCTTGCCTTAATGTAAACACGAGTTGCATTCCTTAAAAAGAATATGTGTTCGAAATGTGCCAGGCCAAATTAGCGTAATTTTTGAATAATTTACAATTTTAGAGGGTAAAATCGGCCTTTAAAGTCAACCCCAAAAAAATGAATAAAAAATTTTTTTTATTAATATTTCACAAACGAAGAAAAATAACTGAGTCAATTATTCAAATAATATAATATATTTTTAATACAATAGAGTCCAACAACTGTTGTTAATTAAAATTTAAAAGGTAGCAAATCATATTTTTAAAATGAAAATATAGATTTTTCATGTAATTTCTTTTATACATAATTCAGGTATCCTTGTGATAATTCATTAATGTAATACATTGATATCGATCATGCAAAATTGTATATAAATATTAATTAATAAATATTTTTTCATTGGTCTTACAGTTATATATGTTGTTCAGTTTTATAGTCATATATGTACGTATTGTTACATATTGTTTTTGAATGATTTGATTGGACTGTAAGACCAATGAAAAAATATTTATTAATTTGTATATAAGCAGTCGACAAAAGTACAATTAAATTATTATAAATGTTAATAGTCATTTTGAAGACTTGTGAATTGTTTATTCGATGTATATATCGACTTTGAATGTCAATTTCACCTTCTTAAAAAGGAATAGCTAGAATATCTTTCGTGTATGTCATTTTGCCCCAATTTTTAGGACTAGTATATAAAAAGAAAAATATGTTGGACGAAGCTCTCGAATGTTATCTGAAGCTGAAAAATATTGTTCGATATGACCCTTTAACATTATATCAAATTGGAAATATTTATCAACTTAGTAATAATATTGAGCAAGCAGCAGAATGGTAATAAATATACTTTACATATACTTTTTCATCATTTGAAATAAATAATAATTTACTGTTTATAGGTACAACCAACTTCTTGGTATAATACCCTCAGATCCTGGAGTATTAATAAAATTAGGCGAATTGTTTGACAGTGCGGGAGATAAACAATTAGCATATCAGTATTATAATGATGTAATTATTCAAACTCATAAATTTAACCTATTATCTATTTTTTATAATAGTTAAAGTTGAAGTAAACTAATTTGGGATTTAAATCTTAAAAAAATTTATTTAACATTTTATTTTACTTGCAGAATTAGATATCGTATAATACAAATTTAAATAGATATTTTGAACTAATTTAATCATTAAAGTTATTGCATTATCAGATTTACCCTTTATAAAAGAAAATGATAACCAGTGTTCATTAATTTTTCAGTATCTTTAAATTTAGAGTTTTACAATTAATTATAATTTATTTTATCTTAGTCGTATAGGTTTTATCCAGCATGTTTTGAAGTAATAGATTGGTTGGGATCATATTTTGTTTCATTACAGGTAAAGTACTATAATTATTAATTTCGTAGAAAGAATTTAATATAAGTTTATATATATATATATATATATATATATATATATATATATATATATATATCAGGTTGCCGAGAAAGCATTAACATATTTTCAAGAAGCAGTTGAATTAGCTCCCGACCAACCTAGATGGAAATTGCTTGTTGCAACATGTTTGAGAAGAACTGGTCAATTTCATAAAGCTCTTACCGAATATGAAGACATACATCAAAGATTTCCAGACAATGTTGAATGTTTAAAATTTTTAGTAAGACTTTGTGGTGATTTAGGACTTAAAGAAGCTCAAATATATGCCACAAAATTACGAAAAATAGAGAAAAGCAAAGAATATAAAGAAAGATATGGGTCTGGAAGACCTGGAACAACCAGTAAGTTTTAATTTTTTAAATATTTTTTCTAAAAATAAATCAGATTAAATTTCCATTTTGTATTTTTCTAATAAATTACAATTCTACTACTTACAAATTAAAAAATTAATTAGAGGCCTACATAAGAAGTCGCTAAAATCGCTCGCTTGACACAATATCACTGCTGTAAAAATTTATATGTCATTTTTTACAAATCTAAAGTAGGCCTCCACATCTGATTAGCATCTTTTTTTGGAAGCATAAACAGAATGGCGGTAAGTCACAACAAAAAAATCAAAGAAATCGATAAGCTACTGAAAACACACACACACGCACGCACGCGCACACACACACACACACCCTATTGTGATAAAATTATATACACTTATATATTTTGGGTACTGGTTACAAGGATCGTAGTGGCTATTGGCGAAAATTGAATTTTCATGCCGAAATTCAAAAAGAAAAATGATAAAAATCATTGTTTGTCGAATTTATTTTGGAAACAGCAAGTAAAAATATTTCTATTAAAAGTTTAAAATTTTTTTTTTTTTTATGTTATTTAACGTCGCTTTATTTATGCTTCCAATTATCGGTACTAATCAGCGACGGAGGTCTACGATGTGTTTGTAAACAAAGGACATGTAAATAATTACAGCGGTGCCTGTATCAATCGGCCGAGACCGGGATTTGAACTCGGATCACCGAGTTAGTAGTCCTTCGCTCTAGCGATCGAGCCATCGTAGACCTTAAATTAAGTTTTAAATTTAATCAAAATAGATCTTTTTTGTTTTATTCATTTTTTCGATGCAAACAATATTTCTGTAAACAAATTTAATATTTTCGTTTCGGGATCTCCTAAAACATCGGCAATGCGTAGGCGGATCATATGAGAGAAGTATTTAAACTGTTTATACAAACGGATGCCATTTAGTATTGCAAATAACATTCTAGAACATATGTATAGAACAAAATATATTTATGTTAATCATATCTATAATATTTGCTTGAAATATTTTTTTCTAAATTTCAAAAGCTATTATGATATTTATAACCAGCACCTGAAAAAATATACAAAAAAGGTATACAAATTTTAATCAAAAGCGATAGTAGTGTTTTTCGGATATATAACAGAGATTAATAACAAATCTTGTGACTGTTCGTGTGCTCCTATAAACAGATAAGTTTATGTCCGAGTGAAACAATAAGGTCTTTTTCCTTGGTCACGTAGGCTATACCCACATCTTTAGCTAGATGTAGATAGATATTGGGATAACTTTGTCACCATCCTCTATCAAAATGTAATATATACTGCATAAATGCTTTAAATTTAAAAAGCGTACGTATAACCTAAATTATTGAATATTTCCATTTCCGATATATAATAGAAATAATATAAAAAAGTTCCATCTTTACTAACTTAAACTGTAAACTCCTTAGAATTTAATGCAGATTGTCAAAAATACATGATGAGAACGTCGTCTAGATGTATGAGAGTGTTTCGATAAGTTCGTAACTTCTCGAAGGGTGGTGTTGTTGTCGTAAATATTTTAGTACTCTAACAGACTATCATCTCATAGTTCAATATCAAGTCAATACGTTAGTTAGCAATATTTTTACAGTTTTTTAAATATAGCGTTTCATCGTTTCATTGTTTTAAGTTCGTAACTTCTCGAAGGGTGGTGTTGTTGTCGTAAATATTTTAGTACTCTAACAGACTATCATCTCATAGTTCAATATCAAGTCAATACGTTAGTTAGCAATATTTTTACAGTTTTTTAAATATAGTGTTTCATTGTTTTTACCAATCATGGAAAAGACGAATGGCGATTACATATTAAAGATTTTTTTCTGTGTGGAAAAACAATCAGGAAAGCTGAAAAGAAATTTAAAAAATATTATTATAGATGAACTCTGTTCCATCACATGGACTAGTTCACAATGTGGTTTACTGAATTTCATTATAGTCGTATGAGCTCAAGATATGCCGAGCTTTCTCGTCACACAAATGAGTTGACTACGTAAGATATGGTCAATAAAATCCACGATATGATATTTGAAGATCGTTGATTCAAAATACACGAGTTTAGTGACAGTGTAGAAATTTCAACCAAATGCATAATTTATATGCGACGGCCAAAAACATGGTCGCGCAAATTCATTTCGAACAACACGTAAATTCACGACACGGAAATAACCGACCATTTTGAAGTTGATTCACACGAACTCTCTCCGGAGCTAAAAACCTATCCAGAGCTCAATAAATTCTTTCTTGAAAATCCTGTCCGAAACGATTAGTTTGATCTCTGTTGCGAGGCGCTCCTCAAAAGACAGACGACTAAGAGCTTTACCTGTTCCTAAGTAAACGTGATCCTGGTTGCGAGGCGCTCCTCAAAAGATCAGCCGTTTACTTATCGCGACTAGTCAATTTTCCCTTAATTCTTGATCCTGGTTGCGAGGCGCTCCTCAATAGACCAGCGGAGTTAAGCTTACCTTGTTTTATCCTATTTTAGAATCTGCCTGTCACGTTTCGTAAATTCTCCGCGTGGAAAATTACACCGGGTATCCGTGCGGTAAATAGCGCCGGATATTACACACATCGCGCAAAATAACGCAAAATTAGTTTAAGTAATCATATAGATTTGGTTTATATATTATCTTTTATTAATTATATTGTTTATAATTTATCTGTTTCAGAAGACCTTGTAAATAGAAGGGGGTTGTTTGAATAAATTCATCTTTATTTTTTGTTATCTAAGAATATACTGTGTTCTTGTATAATTATTTTCCTGATCCGCCGTCCGATCCCGAAATACTTCCTCCCCCTCTCAAACTACCCTGGGAAAATACCGTGTATGCTATCCCGAGGGGGACAGGAACGTTACACATATTTTGTATGAAATATTGGATATAAGAAAACTATTGCATGATCGATGCTGCGTTTGCTCACAGTCGACAATAAACAGTCATGTATTGTTGCATCTAAATTATGTTTGAACACGTTTCAGCGTAATGCAACCGATTTTTTGCGCCGTTATGTTACTGAAACTTGGATTCATCATTATACGCCAGAAACGAAACGGCAGTCAAAAATGTGGACTGAAAATGGAAAATCTGATCCGAAAAAAGCAAAAATTGTTACATCAGCCGATAAGGTCATAACCAAAATTTTTTAGAACTCACTAGGTATAATACTAAGGGATTATAAATAGAAGGAAAAACAATTACAAGACTGTAGTATGCTTGATTATTGGATACGCTTGAAGCTATACTGAAGGGAAAGCAATACCATCTGGTTAAAAAAGTGCTATCCACTGCAACAGCGCACCAGCTCATACGAACTCTATTTCAATAGCAAAATAAGTAGAATTATGGTATGGATTACTTCATCTACCTGATTTTTGAGATTTAGCACCGTCTAATTATTTTCTATTCCTAAACACGAAAACGTGGCTTGATGGTAAACAATTTTTGTTCAATGAAGCGTTTATTGCTGTCACAAGTCAGTTTTTAGAAGTGTTTCTTTTTTGAAGGCTTGAAAAGATTGAATACCACTGGAATAAATGCATTGAGATGGGAAGGTGCTATACTTAAAAATAATAAAAATTGTTTTTTCGTTTATAAGCTACAGATTTATCAAACCTCTCTCGTACAGTTATGGTATGTATATACGAAGTCAGACAATTGAGTAATGCGACCAATTTTATTTCTCTGCCAGTGGTAACATTGCAAATCTGTAACTCCCCCACCGTAATGCTCTCTCGATTGATACCTTGACGACGCTTGTAAATTATTTCTTCGCCATCTGTTTGGTATTTTGTAACGTAAAAGGAACAGAAATTTAGTGCAACGGTGCGCGATAAAATTTTTTGCGCAACTCAGCGAAACCGCAGCAGAAACTTATTAAAAAGTGTTTAAGTGTATGGTAGTGATGCCCTGAGTCGTAGTCAGGTGCTTCGATGACATCCCGATTTTATAAAAGGCTGTGAGAGTGTCAAAGACGAGGCGCGGAGCGGAAGGCCAGTTCATGTGCGAACCGACGCGAATGCGCGATGAACCATTCGAATATTCGCTGACGAATTGAATATTAACCAGGAAACACGTAGAATGATTTTAACCGAAGATTTCGCTATGAAAAAGCTATGTGCAAAGATGGCACCGAAGAACCTTTCAGATGAACAAAAAGCCCACCGAATGAACATCGCTCAAGATTGTTTCGAGTAGGAAAATGGAAAAGTAACTCAAACACGATACATACGGTTCAAGAGCAATTATTTTTCTAAATTAATAGCTCACGACTTCCAATCATCCTCATTTCGGAACAGCTTTCGTCGGCCACCGACAATAGCTCGTTCTCCCTCCATCTTGGTCCTTTAGTCGTTGACTTTACCAATGAGGCTGATAAGAGAGAGTTCTTTGGCTTCGATTAACTTGCGAGACTCTCGCGTCGCCCTCGTAACTCGGTAGGCCAGAGGGAGGTTGGCTTGTCTGCGCGGGAAAGAGTACGCTCTCCCTATTTGCGGTCCTATGAAAATAGAACGAGAAGCATAAAGGGGAGGCGTGGAAGCATTAGAGGCTCAATTGATAAATCGTATAGGAAATTAAGGGATGAAAAAAGCGCCTACAAATTGCGCGAAAAAGGTAGCATAGAAAATTATAACATTAATGATACGTACCCGAAATTTGGAATAAAGCGCGTCTTTTAATCTTTTTTGCTGTAATGCCTAATCATATGTATGGTAAACGGCTCGAAACCTTGTGAAATTTTGTTTTCAAATATTTAAAATATTTAATCATTCTGAAACTAAGAATCTCCAAAATTTTGTAAATTCGAAACAGTAAAATTCTACAATTCATAGTTATAAAGAAATGTGCATAATTATAAAAATTCGAAAATTTATAAACTTTTCTTTCATAATTCAAAGCCTTTAAAAAATTTAACAAACTTTCTTTAAGTAATATTTATCGGTACACCAAATGTCAGAAAATTCTGAACATATACATAATTTATGTTCATTTTTCTGACGTCGAAGTTAGAACGCCGTGGTCTTTTTACCTTATTAACCTGCGAATGCACCATTCTGGGTACACACGCAGGTATGGTTGAGCGGTTTTCGAGCCTAAACAATTAACTCCAAGGGCTCGGGAATCTCGCGCGATCTTACTACTACTTTATTAATAAATATATTCTTTTTTTTAGGGAAGAGAGTTTGGGTGGTATTACTATATTTTTTTTGTTTTATTTTATTTTTCTAGCTGGGTTTAAGCCTGGTCACAGTCCAAGGCTTATATTTGATTTGAATCATCTTCCTTTCAGAAAACAATTCAAACTGCCTCGGCCTGAATGATCAGGTTCCCTAACTCAAGGAAAAAAATATATAAAAAAAAGGTTTTAAAACTTTCAAAGTGACAGGCGACAGGCATTATAGTTCCTTAGGTCCTCCAACTTGGAGAGAACCACTCATAGAACTGGATAGGTGGAAGGTGGTGTATAAAAGAAATAGAAAGGAGATTTAATTTAAAATAAATTTTATTTTACTTACTTTTCCCTGATCCACTGGAGAGAAAGAGAGAGGGAGAGTCTTCGAATGGGTGCTGATGCCGATGCTGATGCTCAACCGTCTGCTGAACTGTCTGCGTTGAGTGGAAAACGTGTGTCTATCTTGAGTGGATTGAAAACGTGTGTCCGAGTGCGTGGAAACCTGCTCCTTATATAGTGGAGGGGCCCGGAAAAATTGGCGGCTCGTAACTGATAAAAATTGTGCTCTGTCTTTCTCTCCTAGATGGCATTGGGAGTATCAAATTACAAGTTAAAATTAGAAGTTTTTTATAAATAATTATTTTTTTTTTTCACTTTCCGGTGAAGATGTTGTAGTTACAATAAAAACATTATTAATATTAATAATGCTATTATTGCAACTATAGATTCCTTTAAAAAGTTTGTTTTTTTTTCTTTTCATGTTCTTATTTAATCTAATAGTTTATAATATATGTGCATTTACACATGCACAGGAAATCGCATGGTTATTTAGTTACTTATTTTATATATTTATCTTATATAGTTATTTCTACTATTAATTTCTATTAAATATAAATGTGCGCAGGGATTTATATTAAACTTATTATATTTATAAATCTATTTATACATTTTCCTCATGTGGGATGACACATGAGTCCATGAATGTAAATATATATATATATATATATATATATATATTATTGGAACCACATACACATAAATACAGAGATACATACTGGCGTATGTGTACTTGGTATTATATTTTTATAATTATATTTTTATAATGTTTTTTATGGGTTTCTATAACAAGTGCCAACAAACATCTCTATATTTAAGAGTTTATTTGGCTAAAAGCAACATTTTATTTTATAATCTATATATTCATACATATAATACTCTTTTTCCTTATGTGTGTGTGTGTGTGTGTGTGTGTGTGTGTGTGTGTGTGTGTGTGTGTGTGTGTGTGTGTATTACCTTATCCATATGTATTAATGTATGTACATTGTACCTATATAATTTATTTATTTTTCCATGCATATATATACATAGAGCCATACGCTTACTTATATACATATACATATATACATATATATATATTGATGCATATAACATATACTCATACTTATATACGTATGTGCAATTAAGCATTGTAATTGCAACATAAAAACATGTCTATGTGACATTATTATTATAATATATATATATATATATATATATATATATATATATATATATATACAGCTATATGCTTATAAATATTTAAGATTTTTATATGTATAAAAATCTTAGGTTTAATATCTTATTTAAATATATTTTCAAATCTCTTATGTGTACATACACACATATACACATGCATATATTTTATTTATAATGCCATGTATGCGCAGTTTTCTTTCTAAATTTATAAAAATATATATATATTTATAAACGTACTAGCATCCCCCGTCTCGGCTTCGCCCGAGATAATAATTTAAACGATTTCATAAACAATTCAATAATATCTAAGTAAATAGTACTCTTATATATACAAATCTATATTTCTATAAATAATTAACCGTAAGTTACCTATCGTCGCTTCTGTATAAAAAACTGCTTCAATGTAGCGTCTACTTAAAAAGTTAATATTTTGCCGACCATTTTATACAATATATATATATATATATATATATATATATATATATATATATATATATATGCATATTAAATACAGCTTCAATGGAAAAAATTGTACTTTCGAGTTCGAGCGGTAGAAAAAGATGTGCAAGTGGCTCGAGACGACGTTTACAGAGAGCATCATGTTCGGACTATAAGAAATGTCTCGGGACGACTGCTATAGAGAGTTTTGTGCTGGGGAGGTAGAATACAATGTCTAGTTATCCCGAGACAACTCTTATTGGGAGTGTGCGTGTTCGAATGATAGAATACGAATCTCTTCATAGAAGTCGTAATGAGATACCTGGACATCGTTTCCAACTAACTATATATGACACTCCCCGTAGAAGCCGTTCCAAATCATCTGGAAATCGCATTCTATCATCCGAACACGAAACGCCCCGTAGAAGTTGACCCGGTATACCTGAACTTCATTTCCTATCAACTAAACACGATACTCCCCGTAGAACTTGTCCCGTTATACCTGGACATCATCTTCTACCGTCCGAATACGAAATTCCCCGCAGAAGTCGTTCGGAAAGAGTAACGTCTCAACATGAATCTTCCCATAGAAGTTGATTTCCTCATTTCTGGACATCGTTTTCTATCAACTAAATATAATATCACCCGTAGAAATCGTCCAGAGACACCTGGACATCGCAGTCTATCATCGAAACACACAATTGCATATATAAATCGTCTTGAGGCAACGGAATATCGTAATCAACCGCCCGTACATGCGAATACAATATTCTCAGTAGAAACCGTATTTCAAATGTGTATATAGAGACGGAGAGAGAGAGATTTTCTCACGTAAGAGAAAATAAAATTTACAAAAATCAAAAGATATCCATAAAGTGTGAGTTAGTGTCATGTAATACCGACTAACGCCAGACCTTCTTTAGGATACGAATCCCAAAGTTGGATATGAACATTCGTTTGAGCTGGCCTGGTATTAATACTTTAAGCGGACTACATTGAGTTGATGTTCGTGATTCAAGACGCTACCTAGTGGTCGCTGGTGAAAGTGACCACTAAAACAGTTAACTTAATTTATTGTTAAAAGTAAAATGATTTTCAAGAAAAAACATAGCCTATTCCTTCCCAAGATAATATAGAATCTATATGTCAAATTTCAGAACAATTGGTTCAGTAGTTTTTTTGGTTATCGCGTACAAACAAAAACACGCTTTGTCTTTATAAATTAGTATGATATATATTTTTTTAATTATATTTTTATTTTTATAATTCTCTAGTTAGAGTCAAAAGATGAGAGAAAGTTCTTTGGAATTTCTCTAATCTGTTGACTCTGTCTAAAAATATGTGGGGGAGATAAGGGCACATCTCGGAGGTAAGAGTATCGGTAGCCGCGCCAGGTATTGCGCCTAAAAAGAGCAGTGTGACGCGGCTCGGCGCTGCGATGCCTAGCGGTATCTGGTGGAAAAATTTTTATTTTCCGTATGAGTTCAAGAAACCGTGCCTCGCCGCACAGAGCCGCGACATCGAAGGCTACTGCACCGGGCCTGGCTCGGCTTTTATCAAATTTTATTATTATTATTTTCTGTTTTTTGCTTTAGTTGGTTGCCGACGTAACATTTTCAAACTGAGCTACCAACTGTTCAATCACGAACATTCATTTTTTATTGTTTATAGCTATTTTTAATAGTATTTATGGAGAGTACAATTTAATAGAAAAACGATAAACATAGTTCATATTGTTATTATGCCGTACTAGGTAATATTTTTCAAGTTTTGCTGTTCAAAATAAATTGGTACTAAACTTCAATTTCATGAAAAATTATAAATTCTAAATAATTTATTTATTGCAAAGATATAGTTGATTACTCGATTCTGTTTCACAAGTATGTCTATAATACGACGGTGGGTTGATAAGTTTCCGACCTGATCCAGGAAAACAACGTTTTTAGGAATTTTTTTTTATTTCTCAACATAATCTCCCCCAAGGATGATACATTTCTCATAGCGGTGTTCTAGTCTAGTAATGACATCTCTATAGACTGATTCGTAAAGCTCCTCAAAATACCCATTTACAGCTTCGATTACTTTTTCATTGTCCGCAAATCTCTTACCGCCAAACCATTTTTTGTCTGAATAGTAGGGAGGGTACGGCATCAATTCAAACTTCAAATCGTTGATTTTAGCCATTGCAACTATTGACGTGTGCGCTGGTGCGTTATCGTGATGAAACAAGATTTTTTCCTTCGTGAGATGATGTCGTTTAATTTTCCCTTCGTGGCTCAAACGTTACAATAAGTCTGCGTTGCATTGACCAGTGATAGTTTTACCCTTTTCAAGGTAATCAATGTATATAATATCTCTTTCATCCCAAAAAACAGTAGCCATAACCTTGTTCGCCGAAAAAATTGTTTTTGCCTTCTTTGGAGTTGGTTCCCCTGGTCCGACCGTTTAGACTGTTGTTTGGTTTCAGGAGTGTAGTGGTGGACCCAAGTTTTGTCAACGGTTACGAATCGATGCAAAAATTCGCTTGGATTACGCTTATACAACGCCAAATTGGCGGTAGAAATGTTCTTTCGAATTAATTTTTGGTCGACTGATAGCAAACGTGGCACCCATCTTGCACAGAGCTTTTCCATATACAAATGTTGGTGCAAAATATTTTGTACATGTTCATATGACATCTTACAGATCTCAGCTAACTCACGCACTTTTAATCTGCGGTCTTTCAGCACTATTTGATGGATTTTTTCGATCATATCTGAAGTTGTGACCTGAATGGGGCGTCCTAAGCGAGGCTCATTAGAGGTGCTCACACGATCCTTTTTAAACTTGAAAACCCACTGCTTAACGGTTGAATATGATGGGAAGTATGTCCCCAGTGTTGAGTCCATCTCTTTTTTCATTTCCTTCGGCGTTAACCCATTCAAATAAAAGTATTTGATGACAGCACGATTTTCCAGCTTTTCCATTTTTACGAAAAACGCAGAGGCATCTTATTCGCAGAGCCACCTCAAGGTAGGCCTAGTGGCACTATCACTTGGTCAGGCCGGAAACTTATCAATCCACCCTCGTATAAGTATATAATTACTTATCCCTTAAGTAAAAATTTTTGACTTATTGGATAGGTGAAAATGTACTTATAATAAGCGAATATTTATAAGGGAAGAACCCGTAAATTTAACGTATTTGATAAATACAAAATCATTAATTTTTTACTGAAAAATAGTATATTTTCATACGAGTGCATTTAATTATTTACCTGTTGTGACAGTTGACTCCGAACGAAGCGAGGGAGGTAAGTCGCACAAGATACAAATTATCTTACGTATTAATATGTACTCTATTTTATACCACAAGGGTAATAAAATTATGTTATAGTTATGATTCTGAGGTTAGAGTTGTATAAAATATCTATTTTTTTATCCAAACTATTTAATATACCTATTTTCACAGCTTTCTAGATTAACGTAACCTTTTCTTCGTCCAAAATTAATGTAATCGTTTTATTAGACAGTTAAATAATATTTATGTAAAAAATAGTTAATGGATAAATCTATATTATCTCTATAGGTAATTTTATCTATAATAAAATTTGTAAAGAAAAAAATCAAGAATCCTGTCACAGGCCCTCTTGAAACATTGTCAGTGGTGTGGTTGTATTCAGCTACTCCCAAGATAATCCCCTCTTCCTATTTTCCTGAAAATTTATATAGGTTTTTTGGGCAACTGATTACGAATATCGTAATAACTTTGGTTAGAAATTGAATATTTATTTAAAAACGCATGAAAACTCCATAAAAATCATTGTTACATATCGTTGACATCATTGGTCTACAAAAGGAGCGTACGATACGGTGCCAAATTCGAGCGTAACAGTCAGTATGACCCTGTTGCTGAACAGAATCATCTGTATTTTCGATATAAAAATGTCATATTCGAAAGATGAATAAAATGCTCTATCTCGTGCGTATCGTGCAAAAACAAAAGAAAATTTCACGGCAATCAGCATTTTGACAAGAGAGTTACTAACTCAGATTTGGAATCTTCAAGTTCAACTGTTACTGCAAGGAACCATGCTACTGCTAACTTAACTGTTCTGACATGTCGAGCAGCTTTTTACTTGCATACCGCATTATGGAATTTTTTAGTTTGGTTAAGTTCTATCTGCTGTCTTATGTTGTCAAAGTTGTAAGCAAAACGTGTGGTTTGAAGAAACAATAAAATCAATGTTTGGGATTCATCCCCGTAGTTATTTGTCGATATCACAGATATCTTATAAATCCAGGACCACTTAAAAATGTTGGCTATGAAATAAACAGATATGCAGTATTGGTTTTGCAATTGTTTGGTATAAAAAGAGATGGAATTAATTTATTTATCTAAAATCGAGTATATTTAAAAATTAAGGTACATCGCTGGAATCCCCTTCAAAGCAGTTACCTCCCATATTTTTACACTTATTCCAGCGAGTTTTCCAGTTTTCGTAAAATTCTGGAACAGTTCTTGTGGGACCTCTCTGAGTACCCTCATCACAAATCCGTAGATGTCTTCAACGGCGTCAAAATGCTGACTTTTGTCGAATTTTTTCAAATGGGGGAATAGGAAAAAGTCGCAGGGTGATATATACGGTGAATAGGGCGGTTATGGTAACGTTACGATACCTTTAGACGCCAAAAAGTGAGAGACGTTGAACGCACTATGACAGGGAGCATTGTCGTGATGTAGAACTCAAATCTTTGGGATCTCTGGACGCACTCTAAGCCTCATTTTTCGTAATTTTTCGAACACATTGCGGTAGAATACTTGATTTACGGTTTGTCCAGGTGGTACAAACTCTTTGTGAATCACCCCTTTGTGAATCACCCCTTTGCTGTCGAAGAAACAAATGAACATAGTTTTCACTTTGGACTTGCTCATTCTCCACGTCTGGTTTTTGACGCTTTCAGGGCATTACTACAATACATTTTAAACAATTTTGCATAAGTTTCAGTCACGGTTTCGCCGAGTTTTGCACAAAATTTTATGCGCACCGTTGCTTTAAATATTTGTATTCCATTTTCGTGACATGCACTACTCGCGCGTTGTTACAAAACACTAAGAGCTGCTGAAGAAATGATCGTAGAAAGATCGTCAAAGTTTCAAACGAGAGAGTAGGGAACTATTATTACGGTAGCCGAGTTATAGGATCGCAGTGTTATCACGGCCCGAGAAATAAAATCGATCGCATTACTTTATCGTCTGACCTCGCATGTTTAGATCAATTTATTTTATGGGCTGCTACAGATCAATAACAAAATATTCAAAGCGGCTACAGATTTTTTCTAGATCAACTTCATACCAGCGCACAGCAGTCATTTTGTTTTCAAATAATTGAAAAAAAAAATATTATGTATTTCTCGTTACACCTTCAGAGGTGTAAACGAAATTTTATAATTATCGCATTAAACCTTCGATGTAAAAAAAATGTTTATTTATGAGTAATTTTTCCCATGTAATTATATTTACATATAAAGATTCTCTAGCTCATTTTAGAGAAATTTATTTTAAATATGGGTGGGTTCTTAAAGAGTATTGCTCAAAATGGATACAACTGAATTTAAAGGCTATAAAAATTAAAGAACAACTTACTTTTTTACTTAAATGTAAAAAATCGAACATTTTTTTCGACATGTATAGATAAAACTTTTCAAAATAAACATTTTTCTCGAAATTACGATAAAAGAGTCTCTTATGATTTAGAAAGAAAGAAATATTTTCTATTTTAAAAACAAATTAATAAATTTAGAAATCAGATATAAAAATTATGGAATTTATCAATTACTAAAATCTTTATTAAAAATAGAAGAATATTTATATAGATACTTGATCTATATAAATAAAATGATGATTTAAAAGAATTCTTTCTAGTTCAAAACAGACACTTTAATAAAATAAAGTACGAAAAACAAATAAACTGAAAAGTAAATTTGAACACTTATAAAATTATAAAATTATAAAAAAAATTATAAAACACTCTCAAACAAATAATTCTTATAATAATAGTAACAATTAGTTTAACAATTTAACAAATATTATCATTCCAAAGGAAGTTGTAAATATCCTTTCAAAACGTGCAAAATTTGGAATATCTTATTCAAATAACAAATTCCCTATTAAAGAAATAATCGCTGACGTAGAAAATAATATTGTTAGTTGCAATAACGATATAAAAAAACAATGTTGAACATTAGTGAAAGCTATTAATAATTTGAAAAGAGAAAATAGATTTTAAAATTATATAAATACTAATATCATAAATGAATACAAAACAGCCAAGAATTTCTTAAAAGAGAACACAAATATTACATTCCCAAATGTAGATAAAGGAAATGTAACAGTAGCATCTGACAAGAAAGAATATGTTAATAAAATTACAATGATGTTAGAGGATAACACAACTTACAAGAAAATTGAGAATCCTCATATTAATAGGCTACAAAATATAAATGGAAAGAATTAGTAAAAGAATGGAAAAATACATGTTACATTAAGGAAATTACTTTTAAACACTTAAAATACGAAAATGGAACAATAACCAAATGTTATGGGGTTCCCAAGATTCACAAAAAGCAATGGATCTATAGAATAATAATATCGTCGATTAATTTTCCAACATATAATATTGCAAAATTTTTGTCAACTATGTTAGTTAAGATCGTTGGAAGAACCAACACTTATGTTAAAGATAGTTGGAGTTCTTATGAAGCAGTCAAAGATATTAATTTTCGGAATAATTATAAGATGATTTCATTGGATGTAGTATCTTTATTTACAA
Source organism: Sycobia sp. Sy_11 (assembly GCA_018907035.1). Classification (NCBI taxonomy): domain Eukaryota; kingdom Metazoa; phylum Arthropoda; class Insecta; order Hymenoptera; family Epichrysomallidae; genus Sycobia; species Sycobia sp. Sy_11. Next base: position 925,024 of record JACCIC010000200.1, on the reverse strand, counting down.
ATATATCATTAGATTTATTTAAAGAAATTATAGAAGCAAAATGGTCAGAAATTAACATACACTTTTCTATGTACCGAACACGTCCTTCGTTATCTATCCGAATCCTTCAGTGCTGCCCGCTATCTCTCCCGCGGAATACCCGTATACCAGACGGGACCTGGACTTCTGGATTCATTTTTCACTGATCAAAAAACTATCATGTTTACACAAATGGCGGCGCCAATTAACTGAATTTTATTGGTAAATGCCAAAACTAAAAAATAAGCACTAGATCCACACATCTGACTTTTCGTACTACTTATATCGCCATCTAATCGTGAAAGTTGAAAGTCTGGGCGTCTAGAATGGACCCGGTTTGTCACCAAACTGTCGATAACGTGATATATGCGTGTGTATATCTTTGTTTTTGTGTGTACGTATATGTATTTGGTATGTGTATATATGTTTGTGCTCTTTTTTTAAAATTATTTTTGAAAAATAAAACTAAGTATTCTTTTTTTTAATTTAATATATAAAATAATATAATATAATGTACGGTAATAATATATATATATATATATATATATATATATATATATATATTAGAATTCAAAATTGTATTTATGTCGACAGTTAAGAATTAATTTAATAAATATTTTGATCGGTCTTGCAGTCTTTATAATATAATATATTAGCGAATGTAATGATACTCAGACTGTCCTTATTTATTAGGTTGTCAAAAATCTCCCTTCCGCTTTTTTGATCTTCATTCAATGCTTTATGAAATGTGTTACAGTGGTCAGATTTACTTCAAATATGCACCGTTTTTCAATAACCTGTTTCCATCTAGACAGCAAGTTCATAATACCCCTCTCATAGAAATCCCTCTCCTTATTTGCGAATAACTCGGACAGCCACTTTTCACAAGCCTCTTTTGAATCCAACTTTACACCACCAAGGGCGTTCAACATGGACAGGAACAGGTGATAATCACATGGCGCTATGTCCGAGCTATATAGTAGATGCGATAAAACCTCCCATCCGAACTCCCGTAGCTTCTGACGAGTCATCCACGAAGTGTGTGATCTGGCATTTCCTGGTGGAACACTACACCCTTCCTGTTGGCCAATTGTGGACGCTTCAAGTCGATAGCCTGCTTCAAGCGCTCCAGTTGTTCACAGTAGATGGTCGAATTAAGCGCCTGGCCATATGGGAGCAGCTCAAAGTGGATGATTCCCTTCCAATTCCACCAAACACAGAGCGAAATCTTCTTGGTCGTCAATCCCGGCTTGGCCACTGTTTGGGACAGTCCACTGGCCTTGGACCGCGACCGTTTTCGCTTGATATTGTCGTATGGGATCCATTTTTCATCGGTAGTCAGCATCCGATTAAAAAATGGGTCGAGATCGTTCCGTTTCAACAGTACATCGCAGGCCTTCATTCAGTCCAGAAGGCTTTTTTGTGTCAAATCATGCGGCACCCAAACCTCAAGTTTTTTTTTGTATTCAGCTTTCTGCAGATCGTTTAAAATGGTTTGGTGACTAACTTTGATCTCCTAGGCGATGTCACAAAATGCCACATGCCGGTCTAACTCGATAAATTCCATGATTTGATCGGAATTTCGAATCAGGTCTTCCGCCGGCTGGCTTATCCATGGTGTCGTTTTCACCGGCTCTGAATCGTCAAAACCATTCCTCTGCTGTTTGAAGTGATAGCGTGCCATCTCCAAAATACCATTAATCTCACGGAACGTTTCTCTAGCGGACTTGCCTTTGACGAAGGAAAACTTTAAAATAGCGCGAATTTCGGCGTTAGTTAACTCCATGTTTACACGTCTATAACTTTTGAACGCAATATCCAAACTAATCATGCATAGCGTAGTTTGGTATGTTATGTCAAGACCTTTCAAATGATGTATACTATTACCAGATACGAGCTCTGTAGCGCTTTGTATATAGCCGCGAAATGCATAAGACAAAAAGAGGGAAGGGAGATATTTGACAACCTAATATGTTATATTGATACATTCTATTTTCAATTAAGTTGATTTAATAATGACTTCATTTTTATTATAAAAGTAGATAATTTTCAAATACATCGCTAATGCCAGAAAATTTTGATAAAAAGGGTCCTCTTGATGAAGTGTTGACACCCACTGATTGTTTTTCTTTAAAGCTGCATTTATTTAGCTTCATTTCTGCATTCTATCTAACAAAAATTTTAGTCTCAGGGACTTTATAACCTCTTTCATCCATGAGAGCCCAAGTTAAAAATTCAATTTTCAAGAACTTTTTTCTCAAAAATTTATAAGACGATAAAAAATGAATTTATAAAAATTAATATGAAAAAATTCATGTAATCTTCTTTTTAACGTTTGAATATAACATGCAAAAATTTCAGAAAGCTATTTGGAAAAAATTTGAACCTCTTTCATTACTAAATTGACTATTGAATTTACATCAAAATTTTCTATGATAAATATATTTAAATAACACAACGAAAGAATAATGAAAAGAAAGCAATAAATTGTTAAGTTAGTGGTAGCATTTAATTATAATTCATTACGATAAATTCAGATAATATTTAGTTATAATTAAGTATTATACTATTTTATTAGCCAAAAAGAAAGATACAAAATTTTTAGTTGTAAACAGCGAGCGAATCAAGGTGTTTACATGAGCTACTCGTCGCGACTTTGTCGACACGTGGTCGGCACACATGTTTTCAATAATAAAAAGTGTACAAAAAACAAAACACTTCTAACACAGCCGTGCTATGAGTATACCTGCACTTTACCGCACAGCGGAATTCATTTCAATCGATACCCCGATGATTGAAAGTTGTTATTTTTCTTGATTAAGTTGAATTAAGGTTGATAGATATTAATAATATCAAAAAGGTTCGCTAGTGGTGTTTCAAAAAGAAAAATAAAAAAAGAGCAAGAAGAATTAATAAGTAAGAAATTTTTTTCACCGGTTTATTCGAATGTGCAAGAGCATCAACATACTGAACCAATTGTATTTTCGGAACAAGATACGAAAAACTCACAGCAATCAGTAGAGTATCTTATTGAACGTGAAAGTGCCTGTGTACGTATTTACTTCATATTTAAATTTGCTAAATGCTATAAAAAATGAAGAGAAAAATAATTATAAAGAAATTCACCATCAGGCATCGCAAGCTGTATATGAAGACAATCATAAAAACTCAAAAAATGACAAAAATAATGATTGCGACATTGAAAGTAAAGTTTTTCAGCTTGACGAACATGCATGTAATATTAATACAGTCAATGTAGATTTAGAAAATGAAACAAATACAGGTATTTTTTAAAAGATTTGAAAGTAATATAAAAGAATTTCAAGTAATTTTTTCTTTATGAATATTGAATCATTTATTTTTCAAAAATACACAGTACCGGCCATAATCCATTTTTCGCACTGACTTCTAACAATCATATCTTTTAAGGATGTAACGCCTCTACCTTACCTCTCAAAAGTTTAAGACTTGCAATTTCGATATTTTCTTTTATAAAAAACATAAAAACATATTCTAATTGAGTCAAAATAAGTGTTTTAGGCTCTTTTAAATTCAAAACGCATTATTAAGTGTGTTTTAATCAGATTGAAATGTGTACATTTGAAGCTTTTTGAGATAACTGTACTCAGTGGCACTACTTTTTAGCTGGCAAATGCTAAGTTTTATTTTCTTATGTATATCGAAAATTAGTCCGGAAAGGGTCAAATATTTTTGTGTCTACTTATCCCTAACATTTTTGTCTATTGATGAGTATATGTTTTAACAGGCTAGACCTATTTTATATAAACTTTTTTCTTAATTGAAGTGCCAAAACACTCGAAATCTTGTTTTTCTATAAGAGCATATGTTAAATTAAATTTGACATTAAATTAAATTAAATTACTATTATAATAATATAAATGGTAATAAATTATGCCATTTGTAGAACCTTTACAACAAGATGCTGCATTTTGGCCATTCAAATTGAACGAAAAGGAAAGTGAAAGAAGAAAGTATTTAGAAAAAGGATACATATTTTTTCAGAATATAAATTCAGATTTTAAATCTTCTAAGCGAGAATATAAAAAACAAAATAGGTATGTTTCAGCTAGCCATTTCCAGAGACAATTAAAAAATGGCGAAAAATGCGAGCGGAAATGGCTTATGTTTTCCGAATCTCAAGGATCGATTGATTGTTTTGTTTGTAGAATATTCTCAAACGATGAAGAAAATTCATTTGTAAAAAATGGAAAAAAACAGAGGAAGTAATATGTGCGCACGAAAGCAGTAAAGAGCACAGTCGATGCATGATCAAATGGATTGACTACACGAATGAAAAATTACATATAGATAGAGAGATGATAAATGTACTAAAAAATGAAGTATTATACTGGACTCGAGTTTTACATAAAATAGTATCGGTAATTCGATTTTTAGCCGAACGTGGACTTCCATTCCGTGGCAGTAATGACATAATCTGTTCACCAAATACCGGAAATTACCTTGGATTATTAGAACTGATTGCTAATTTTGATCCTTTATTAAAAGAGCATATCAATTTATATGCTGGCAAGGGTCGAGGAACTCGAGGCCGACTCAAGGCCGAGGACGCCAGGAGGTCGATTCAACTCCAGATATTTCACATACCGATCAATTATCGATTGTTTTTCGATATTATTTTAATAACCACGTTTATGAACGTTTCTTCTGCTTTTTACCGATTAAAAGATCATTAAGTTCTGAAATATTAATGTTGCTAAATGAAAATAACATTGATATAATAAATTGCCGAGCTCAAACTTACAACAATGCAAGCAATATGTCCGGTAAATATGCTGAATTACAAGCATGTTTAAGGGAAGAAAATAAATTGGTTTTTTATATCCCCTGTGTAGCTCATTCTTTGAATTTGGTTTGAGAGTGCAGTGTCGGCGAATGTATGAATGCAAGAAATTTTTTCGGAATTTTGCAACGTCTCTATGCTTTTTTAGCGCTTCCACGCATAGGTGAAGCATATTGAAAGATCAAGAAAAATCTAATTTAAAATCATTATCAGCGACAAGGTGGGAATCCAGAGCAGATGCTACTAAAGCCTTGATAAAAAATTTTGATGGAATATATAAAGCTTTAGAGATACTAGTTGAAGACGAAGATCAAAAAACAGATACCAGGCAGGAAGCTAAAGCTTTGATAAAGAACATTATAAAATGAGAAAATGCATTTATCGCTGTTTTTTGGTATCGTGTCTTAAATCGATTTCATGTTACTAGTATGTACTTACAGAAAGTTGATGTAAACCTAATTGCAGCTAGTAATATGTTAATATCTTTAATTGATTTTATCAAGAATTTAAGAAATCAATTTGAAAGCATAGAGAAAGAATCGAAAGCACTTAGTTCGCTTGTTAATAAAGAATATGCTGATTTAAGTGAAAGAAGAAAAAAGAAAAAATTTAGCAATCACAAAACGGAAGTCGATTATCTACTAGGTTCAGATATATTTAGAATTGAAACATTTTAAGTAATTATTGATAAACTTACAGCGGAATTGCATAAACGTAGTGAAGCCTACAATTATGTGGCACAATTATTTGATTTTTTGTGTGAATTATTATCCATTGATAATTGTAAACTAATTTCTAAAACAACAGCACTTATAGAAGTCTATTCAGATGATCTGCAAGACTATCTAGTCTTTGAAATAGAGCATTTTGTAGGGCGACTGAAATTATAACCTAAAGGCTTTGTTCAAATCGTACAGATGCAAAAGAAAATTCAAATGATGATGATTTATGTCCTTTACAGGTATTAAACTGGATAGTTCATCATCAAATTGTAGACATTTTTCCAAATGTATATATCGCTTACAGATTGTTAGTTACAATCCCGATAGCTAACTGCGAATTCGAAAGATCTTTTTCCGTATTGAAGCGTATAAAAAACATTCATAGATCTACAATGTTAAATGATTGCATATCATCTTTATCAGTATTAGCCATATAATCACAAATACTTCGAACAATTAATTTTGATAACTTAGTACGTGATTTTGCAGAGGCAAAATCAAGGAGAAAACGCTTTAACTTAATATCAATTTTGTTAATTATATCAGATATTAAATAATAATAATTGTTTAAATTATACTATGTTTATTATTACTCCACAACTTAGAAAATTATTACTTTAATTTTTAATCGAGCGTTTTTTTGGCCCTTGAAGGGGCCTCGTCTGTCCCATAGCCCCGGGCCTCGCATGCTTTTAATCCGCCACTGGATATATGATATGATATGATATGATGATATGATATATAATAGAATCCCACAATCCATTCTCTCTCTCTCTCTCTCTCTCTCGCTCTGTGAATACAATTATTTTTCGATTCTTCGCAGTAGCCTGATTTTTACATCTAATTTGTAGTAAAAATCTAACGAATCTCACTTAGATTAATATTATTTTAATAATATTTAATATTTTTATGTGTGTGTGTGTGTGTGTGTGTGTGTGTGTTTATTAGGCGTAGGCAGAGCAAGCTCTGCACTAGTGGCCTCTCGAAACCAGCATCCCGCCGGAACTGTCCGGGAATATTACTTCGGCGGGGCTGTTAGTTAGCCTATACGACTCCTCTTCTTATGACACTATCCCACGTCCTCCATCCACACAGGTGATCAGGAGTTCGGTGTTCGTCCTCTGTATCTTAAAATAGGATCAGTTGGCCTGGTTCATCCTGGGCCATTCGCCTAGTTCTATCGGCATATCTAAGTTTGGTCATCACCTCTTTTGCGAAACTGGCTACTGCCTTCCAGTTTTCAGAAGATTCCAACATTATTGATAGGATGCTCTCTGGTCTTATTGACTTATTGATGATGTTCATCAAGTGCACACGTTGTGTTCTAAAACGAGAGCAGCTCACTAATATATGCTCGGCATCCTCGACCAAAGTTGGACAGTTGGGGCAGAGATCATTATTATCCAGGTGAAAGCGGTGGAAATAGGACCTAAAACAACCATGTTCAGTCAACAACTGAGTTAGGTGGAAATCTAATTCCCCGTGTTTCCTGTTGATCCATCTGTGTATGTCTGGAAGGATACGATAAGTCCATCGGCCTCTGCTAGAATCGGTCCATCGTTTTTGCCATATTTCTATAGAACGATGACGTTCCACATTTTTAGCACCCTGTAGAGAATCCACTGCGGTCTTACATATGTTATGCAGCCTAGCCAGTTCATCTGCAGCTAAATCGAAAGGAAGAATTCCGGCAAGTACCTCAGCTGCGTCGGTGGATACCGTCCTGTAACCACTAATAATACGTATACAGGAGCGACGACGGGTCGCAATGGCCAACTCACAATACGATTTAATTCCGCATGCATGATGCCAGATTGGTGCTGCATACATGCTGACAGAATTAACAACATAAGCTAATAGTTTCCTCTGAGGTGGACGTGGGCCACCAATGTTAGACATGAGCCGACACAAGGCAGCTGAAACTCGTTGCGGTTTTTCGCCAGATATCTTTAGATGTTCTTTGAAATTTAACCTGGCATCAAGCTAGACACCCAAGTATCGTAAAATGGCGCAGAACTAATGCGGCAGCTACCAACTTTAAGAGTAATACTATCTACCTTCTTACGACTGCTGACAAGAACTACTTCTGTCTTGTGCTCCGCTAATTGTAGACCAGCCGTCTTAATCCATCTACTGATGTTGCTGATTGCCTCATTGGTATTTTCAGTAAGTTCATCAAGGGTCTTAGCCGTTACTACTAGAGCGATGTCGTCGGCGTACCCTACTGTTATTGAACCAGGCGGTTGTGGAATCCTCAACACGCCATCATACATAATATTCCACAATATAGGTCCCATAACTGAGCCCTGGGGGACTCCCGCAGTAACCTTATGCAATACAGTGCCTTCATCCGTTCAGTATAATATTATCCTATTCTCAAAGTAGCTGGCCACAAAATTCTGTAAATAACCAGATACTCCGAACTCTTTAAGAGAACTCATAATAGAAGACCAGCGCGCTGAATTAAAGGCATTCTTGACATCTAGAGCGACAATGGCACAATACTGTTTATTGCCACCTTTCCATCTCTTACCAATGATTGCATTTCTTGCGGTACACACTACCAGTTTAATGGCATCGACTGTTGATTTTGATTTCCGAAATCCAAATTGGCGTGAGGATAAGCCGTGCAATCCTTCAGTGAATGCTTCCAGTCGGCTACATATTATTTTTTCAAATATTTTACCTACCGTGTCGAGCATACACAATGGTCTGTATGATGAAGGATCATCAAGTGGCTTATTGCCCTTAGGTAACAGGACTAACCTTTGAGTTTTCCAGCAATCAGGAAAAATACCCTCAAGAAGACAAGCATTATATACTTTTAAAAATATAGCTGGATTCTTCTGTATCGCCAACTTAACTGCCGCATTAGGGATACCATCAGGGCCAGGGGCAGCATTGTCTCTAGTCTTAGCGTAAGCATTATGTAGCTCCATTTCTGTTATAGGAGGTATATCGTCCGAGTGTTGCGTGCGCAGTACAGTCCCATGGACGTCATTGGGAAAGAGAGCGGAAACAATCTTATCAATCAATACCGTGCTAGTGGGTTCTATTGGTGCCCTACTCAATCGTGCCATGACTGTTTTGTATGGTCGTTCCCATAAGTCATTGTTGTCCTCTGCACACAGTTCAAGCCAGCATCGACGCTTGCTTGCCTTAATGGCCTTGACAAGCGCTCTCTGTGCTTCTTTAAATAAACTATTAAACGTATCACGATGGATGCGGGCTCTTTGGGCAAGTCTACGTGCGCGATGACATTGTTTGCGCAATTCTGCAATTTCATTTGTCCACCAGTAGACAGATTGACGATGTTTAAATCCGCTCTTAGTCCTAGTCATCGATGCATCACATGCTTCAGAGATATGCTTCATGAGTGCATTTGCCAGATGGCCTGGTGCACCATATTCTAAACGCTCTTCTGATATTATAGTGGCGAACACTTCACAGTCTAGCGATCGGATGTTCCATTTCCGTGTGGGCATCTACTCATTGCACTTGTTCTTTACTTTCTTCTCTGCAATCTCATACAAGATCGCCCTGTGATCACTGTGGGTGTAAAGGTCGCTTACTCTCCAATTAAGGATCCGCTGAATCAAGTCATCACAGGCGAATGTTACATCAATGACTGATTGTTTATCACCCCTAATGAAAGTGGATTCAGATCCCTTATTAACACGTGGAGTTGAAGAGAATTAAGGCCATCAAGCAGCATACTACCTCTGTTATTTGTTGAAACGCTTCCCCAGGCTGTGGACCACGCGTTAAAATCGCCACCGATTAATAATGGTTTCTTGTCCATGGCTTCATCAACTAATTTAGCTACGAGGATTTCAAACTGATTGTCCGCCAAGCTTGGAGGAGCATATACACTAAAGAAGTATATTTCTTGTTTAACTCATGTGCATCTTTGGCTGTCCGTTCCAACTGAAGTACAAGGGCACCGCTTGCATTTCTGCGTATCCTGTTAACCTCATTCTTCAAATGAGATAATTACGGGTCATTCTTTATTTGACGCAGTACCTCCGCGTATGTAACTCCTTCATTGGCATTAATCAAAATGGAATTAGGCCTATTTCGTCCATTAAGCCTGCGTGTACTAGATAATTCTTTATCTTTGCCTTTGGGCTTCTTGCGCTTGATGGTCTACCATTGATTTTCTTTGGCTTCAGACTTCCCTGTAGGTACTCCGACCGACTCTAGTGGTCTCCTTAAGCCCAATGATGTTTCTTTCGTCCTTTTGCCACCTATGGTTTTAGGAGTGGAAACCATCGCTTCTGCTGCGCTTCGTTTGGTATCAGAGCGTAGACTCGGCGTAGTCTGAGTCACCACTTCATGTGTACCAGGACGTTGATACTGTAATAGATCATCCTCTGCCATACTGATGCATTTATATGAGGCATTAATGGAACGAGCAAGATCCTTAATGGTCTTGTGCACGTTATGCCTATCTTTGACAAAGTTCAACAATTGGCTGATCTTCTCACCAAGTCGCTCCAGGCGATGGTTTCTGCGCGTGATGGAGATTTCTCGATCCGTCGTTTCTTGATCCATCATGACATCTCCTTTAGTACCCAGTGTACTATCTATGATTATATTTGATTTGCCCTCCCCAGAATCCGAGGGGCTACCACCGACCATAGAGGCTTGCACTCTATCGGAATCGGTGAGGAGATTGACCGGTCTTGTCGGAGCTACTCCCTGGGGTATATCCTTGTTTATACCAAACATTAGTCATAATTGGCCTTAAGTTCGAGAGGCCCTCCCTATTAGCTTTTTCTGTCCGCCCTGAGTATTTTATTTCCTCACAGCCCTCTACAAATTGTAGCGAGCCATCCCCTATCCGCAACCCGGGGAGGCGCCAGATGGGAGAAAGCAACAAAACTGCACACTGGAGTGTGTGTGTGTGTGTGTGTGTGTGTGTGTGTGTTCTTTGTATGTATAAAAATGTGTATGTCAATGTGTGTGTGTGTGTATATATATATATATATATAATAGCATTCCCGGCTCGGCTTCGCCCGAGATAGTAACATAACCGACTTATCAAATAGTTAAATACTACTTATGTAAAGAATACTCAATGTATAAAAATATATTGCCTAGATAATTTTACTTATGATAATATTATCATATATTAAATATCTGCAGAAAAAAATAAGGAAGCTTCAAGACTCGCCGAAACAATGTCAGTATTGTGGCTATATTCAGTTTAGTTCCAAAAAGTTTCCCCGCGCTATTTTTCTGAATATTTATGATTTTTGGGCAACTAATTACGAATATCGTAACAGCTTTAGACGGAAATTGAAAATTTATTCCTAAATTCATGCAAAGTCCATAAAGATCATAGTCTGTTCCATTTATCTTAGAAAATAAAAACAGTTGCAAAAAATTTTAAGTCATAATCATAGAGCTCATTAAAATACAAATTTTTTGTTCTGTACAGTTTTCCGTGCAAATAATATTTCTCGACAAAGTTCAACTATTCTGTTTCGGAGTCCCGTGAATGGTTCCATAGCCTGATTTTTACATCTAATTTGTAGTAAAAATCTATCGAATCTCACTTACATTAATATTATTTTAATAATATTTAATATTTATATATTATACTCAATACAGGTATCTTCGTATACATTTTTTTCGAGAAATACTGCTTGTAGAGACGAATTAAATAGAATAAAAAATATGTATTTTAATGAGGCGAACAACGATTTTTTTAAATATATTTTTTATAATTTTAATATTTCCCAAGAAATGTCCAAAAGACTCTATGTTTATAGTTTTGAACTTGAGAATTAAATTTTCATCAATCGCCACTATGATAATTTTCATCAACATTCAAACAATCGACAAATCGATTATGTTCATTTTTCGGAAGTTCATCCACGATCTCTGTTATAGACTCATATAGCAATTTTTATTGGAGCAAGCTTGCTGCGATCATGTATTTAGATTGCCGCATGATCGCAGCAGTCTGGGAGCAAGGTTGTATTATTAAAAGATCTTCGCGAAATTTATATCGCAGCGATCATACTGCAAGCATGAACTATCAAAAAAAAAGTTGTCTTAATTCATCGTGAAACCATCCAAACTTATTACACTGTTATAACTTTTATAACATATATATATATATATATATATATATATATATATATATATATATATGAAAGCATCCGCCGTCTCCGCTTTACTCAAAAAGTAACCGATTTATTAAACAGTTAAATAATATCTATGGAAACAATTCTCTATCTATAAATCTATATTACTATAGATAATTTTATCCTCTGAGAATATTTCTCGAAAAATAATCAAAAATTTAATCTTGAGATCCCTCTGAAGCATCGGCAGTGGTGCGAATGTATTGAATAAGTTCTATCGCTATTTTTTTTTAAATTTGTATACTTATGTTTTTTTGAGCGCAGATTATGAATATCATAATAATATTAGATCGAAATTAAATATGTATAACCAAATCCACGAAAACTCCATAAAAATCATGGTTTGCTGAATTTATCTTAGAAAATGAAAAAAGTTACAAAAGCATTTAAACCAAAATCATAGAGCTCATTAAAAAATATATATTTTATTCTATATAATTTTTCGTTATAAACTATGTATTTTTGAAGAAAAATTCAACATTTCCATCCCGGGATCCCCTGAACAATTCTACATTTATACGAAATATAGATACATTCAAATACGTTTTTCTTGAGAAATACTGGTTATAGAAATTCAGTGTATAGTACAAAAAATGTATTATGATAAGATCTACAACTTTTGTTTGAAATACTTTTTGTAAAATTAAGTACACTAAAACATAATTTGATAATTTTAAATAAATACATTTTTTCAAATTGAAAGAACGAAAAAGTTGTTTAATATAAACAACTGTTTTTCATTATAAAAAATTTATATTTAAATGTATTAACTGATTTAGTTGAAACGATATTTTTTAAATTGAAAAAATATTATTAATTGTTTAAAAAGAATTTATTTAAATTGCCTAAGTCCATTTCATTTTCTTAAAAGCATTAAATTTTATTTCATAAGCATATTATTAATTTTCATATCTGATTAGTTAAAAATAAAAATGTTGGATTACGCGATACGTATGGGGCCTGTATTCAGCATGTGAGCACTTTAACCAATACCTCACCTTCTCTCTCTCACATTCTTTCTGACCTGTCCCTCCACAGGCATCGACACATTGTACGGGACTTAGCTTAGCAGTCTACATATATATATATATATATATACATATACTTTCTTGCGATTGTAGTAAAATAGCTATTTTTTTGTAATTTTTTTTGAATTTGCAAAAAATAGCCTATTATCTAATCCTGACCGCGTAGAATACGTAGTTAAAATTTGAAGGCGATCGGTGCACTAGTTTCGGCGTCTATAAAGGACATACATACCGGCATAGATTCACTTTTTATACATCATATCATATCATATCATATATCATATCATACTCATTTATAAAGAGAAAGCGTGTTTTCGTTTGTACGCGATAACCGAAAAAACTACTGAACCGATTGCTCTGAAATTTGACATATAGATTCTACATTATCTTGAGAAGGACATAGGCTATGTTTTTTTTGAAAATCATTTTACTTTTAACAATAAATTAAGTTAAAAGTTTTAGTGGTCAGTTTCACCAGCGGCCACTAGGTGGTGTCTTGAATCACGAACACCAACTCAATGTAGTCAGCTTAAAGTATTAATACCAGGTCAGCTCGAGTGAATGTTCATTTCCAACTTTGGGATTCATATCCTAAATATCATATGACGTTAGTCGGTATTACCTTTTTTGTTCTTCAGGTTAATCTGACACTACTTTCACGCCTTATGGATATCTTTTGATTTTTGTATATTTTTGAATTTTTCTCACGTGAAAAATGCTCTCTCTCTCTCTCTCTCTCTCTCTCTCTCTCTCTCTCTCTCTCTCTCTCTCTCTCTCTCTCTCTCTCTCTCTCTCTCTCTCTCTGTCTCTCTCTCTCTCTCTCTCTCTGTCTTCCTTCATAACATGGTTGTATGCCAAATCATACTAAAAATAATTTGTGAAAACAAATTATAAGAATAATTTGATATTTTTTTGAATATTCTATTTTTTTCTGTGCAAGAAGAAATTTGTATAATTATTTTAAAACATGAATAATACAGAATGTACAAATAAAAGCATCAGAATAAGTAAATAATTTTTGGAAAGGATTCAAAGTCTACATTTTTCAGATTTTTCCCTTGCTTATTGAATTGTCAAACATAAATCAAATTATTTTAATATTATAAGGGGTTTTCCGTATATATGTAGAGTTGTGGTTTTATCGATTTTTATTTAAAAAAATTAAGTTTAAAAAATAATTAAAATTATTTAAATTAACATATATCTATATATACTATTTCATATAGCCAAAAATGTAAAATTCAATATAAATTGTTAGAAGTGGTATCCATTATAAATTATGTTTCTTTTTTTTACTAATATACATTTGTGAATTATTAATTATGTAAGCAAATAAATTGAAGTTCATTTTTCTTGGGGTCCCTCTTTGATACATCAACAAGTATAACCTCCTTAAAACAATTATTTATTTAAATCATGACAAAATTTCAAAATTTTAAATTCAAATTATTGATTCAAATTGTTAATTTATAATTATAAAAATTGATATATTTATTTTGGCGATTAATTCCATCAGCGATTCTACTACTTCTATATGAATTTATACTTTTCATTACATGTATTAAATTTTCTACTACATTAGTTTGATCAATCATCCGATGGGTTTTGGCAGTACAGGATGTAATTGAAAATTTTATTTTAAAAAAGTGCTACGTGTCAAAAAATGAGATTTCGTTTTTAAATATTGTTGTTTTCAATTGTATTAAACTGGTGACTTCAATAACTTTTTCTATCATTCAAAAATGGATTTCAAGATTTTTCATTTCTGATGGATTTGGCAAACTGTACAACTAGGTGAAGTTAATTTTTGAAACCGAACGTAGATTTTCTTACAATTATATTGATTAAATTGTTATAGTTAAATATATATTTATATAGATTTATATTAAATATATACTTTAGTACTAAATACTTAAATAGTAAATATGCATTACAAAATAAAGTGTTACTCATTAAATATTTTATTACTTTAAATAAATATTTAAAAAGTGGAAGCAAAGCAATTTATTTAAAATATGTAAATTTATAATTAATATAAATAAACTATCAAAAATACATTTTTTTTGTTCCAAATATTTGGAAGATAGATATTATATATGTATTTCAGACAAACAATTTCGTTTTGAGAAATATTTTTTTTCGTATAAATAAGTTGTACGTTATTTAAGAATGCAGAATTTTTTGTGCACATATTCTTGAAGATAACAAAATTAATAAGAGTATTCAAATATTTTATTTATTTATATGATCTTTATTAAATTAATAAATAAGTTAGTTGGATGTGTTACACTTAGTTTTTGTTGTGATTAAGACGAAATATACTGCGCAATTTTTTATAAATGATTATTACTATAATGGAGATGGCTATAACATATAATAATACGTCAAATAATCGTTTAATATTTTTATAAATGCTGTTGAAAACTTTGATCCCCTTAATAAAACAAGTCGGGAGTTCCAAATCTTATAAAAGCTTTGCTCGCAGACGTAATAAATATATTCGAATAAATTCGAAATTCTATTTTAACTAGGAACTTTTTTAGAATATTGTACTGCATTTCTTTGAAATAAATCAAATTGCTAACTATTAAAGTGCTTAAATAAGTAAAGAAAAATATCATTTATAATCTGGACTGATGAAAATTCAAATTCGAGTGATTTTGATAATTAATAATAATACTTTTAAACGATTTCGAATGCACGAAAGTTGTTTGGCTCTATTAAATTCTTAACTTTGGTATTCACCGGTAGGTGGCGATCATGTCCTTGGATCACATATAAAAGTTTTGGCGAAGTTTAATCTACATATAACCAAGCCAACGTCGATATTTTTCTAGAGATTTGTGCTTCTTGCCTAATTCACATAAATTTGCTGATTAATTGTTTTTTAATTCAAAATATCATGCCCAGATCGTTGAAAAGTTCTCTTAGTAGAAATACTAGACATGCTAGATGACAGTCTACATTACGATTATATGAGACTCCTAATCAGAGTAATTTTAGACGTCTTCGAGAAAAACAGTCCATAGCTCTGCGTCGAGCTTCTACTGTTACTCAACAAACTGAATTTGAACTTTTGCAACAAGACACAGTTGCAACTAATATTGACGAAGTAAGGACTGCAACTTTAAAATTTCGATCAGCATTTGAATACGATCCTGCTTTTTATTATCTGCATATCAACTACTTACAAATTAGTGCAATGAACACAATATGCAGTAATTGTTCAGCAAAAAAATGGAAAGGTGAAGCATCTTCCATGTGCTATTCTGGTGGAAAAATTTCACTTCCTCAACTTGAGTTGATAGAGCCTCTACGCGGATTAATATTAAGAACACATCCTTTGTTAAAAAATTTTCTTGCCAATATAAGGAAATATAATAGTTTGTTTCAAATGACCTCATTTGGAGTCAAGGAAATTGTAGAAGGTAATTTTATGCCTACGTTGAAAATTCAGGGGCAAGTTTACCATCGTATAGGAAGTTTATTTCCTGCTTCTGGTGAAAAAGAATAATTTTTACAAATTTTTTTCATATCGGAAGCTGATCAAATTTCTCTACGAAATAATATTATTCCAAATTTAAACCTTGAGTTAATACAAACATTGCAAGATTTTTTATTACAAAATAATAATTGAATAAAAGAGTTTAAATATAATGTAGAACATAATAGGAACCTAGAGGATCTAAAATTAATAATTCATGCCGATCGCGTACCTGTCAACCAACACAGAGGTCGGTATAATGCTCCAACTACTAACGAAGTAGCTGTTCTAATGGTTGATGATGATAAAGGACTTAGAGAAATTGTTCTGTACTGTCGGTATGGACCATTGCAGAAAGTTTCAGGATTATATCGTTCCTACGATGCTCTGCAATATCCTCTTATATTTTCTAGATGCTATGGCGTATGTGCGTAAATATGGGCGTCCAGATTTATTTATAACTTTTACGTGCAACCCTGAATGGCCAGAAATAAAGCAGGAACTATTTTCTGATTAAACGTCCAAAGACAGATTTGATATTATTTCTAGAGTTTTTCATTTAAAATTAAAGAAATTAATGGACCTGCTTACTAAAAAGGAAGTATTTAATAAAGTTAATTGCTATTTACTCAGTATTGAATGGCAAAAACGAGGATTACCTCATAGTCCTATTTTGGTGTGGTTAGAAACTAACATTCGACCAGATGAGATCGATGTTATAATTTCTGCAGAGCTTCTGGACAAAAATATTGATCCAATACTGTATGAAATGGTATGCAGACACATATGTCATGCTCCATGCGGGGATATGAATAGGTCATTACCATGCATGATGAATGGAAAATGTTCCAAAAAATATCCTCGAACATTTATTTCTGATACTCAAACTTCAGATGATGGTTATCCCAGTTACTGTAGACGAATTCCTGAAAACGGCGGTTTAACAGCAGCTTTACATATGCGAGGTAATTTAATTGATATAGACAATAGATGGATTGTTCCATACTGTCCACTCCTCTTCCGTTGTTTCAATGCGTATATAAACGTTGAGTTTTGTCATTCCGTGCAAGCTATCAGATACATATACAAATATATTACCAAAGGTTCAGACCAAACTATAGTTTCTGTTGAAAATGAAAATGATGAATTAAATCAATACCTTAATAGTTAATATATATGTTCATCCGAGGCTTACTGGAGATTTTTTGATTTTCCAATTCATGTGCGATATCCAACTGTCATTAATTTAGCAGTTCATTTAGCAAATCATCAACGTGTTTACTTTACTGAAGAAAATATGCAAAATGTTCTTAATGGTCCTCAGCAAACTACATTAATAGTTTTCATTGAACTTTGTCGATCGGATGAATTTGCTAAAACATTGCTATATCCTGAAGAACCTAGCTATTATTTTTGGCGAGGCAATAAATTTATTAGAAGGAAGCGTTGAGTTACCATTGAAGAATTTCCCGGAGTTAAACAAGACAATGCTTTGGGTGGAGTATATAATATTCATCCAAATCAAAGTGAATGTTTTTATTTGCGTCTTTTATTGCATAATGTTAAATGTCCTATCTCATTTAATGATTTAAAGACTGTTAATGGTGTTCTACAACAGACATTTCAAACTGCGTGTGTTGCGCTTTGCTTAGTAGAAAATGATAGTCATTGGAAGGATACTTTATTCGATGCTTTATTATACCAGTCTTCGTCTAAATTAAGAGAATTATTTGCAATTGTATTAGTATTTTGTCATCCAGCTGAACCACATGTGTTATGGGAAATGTTCCAGAAGGATTTTTGTCAAGATATTTTATATCAAATTCGTCGGCAAACTAACAATTTCGAAATAAATTTTTCAAATAAAATATTTAATAAAGGTCTTATTGAAATTGAAAATATTGTGATCACTCTTAGTGAAAAATATTTATGTGATTTTGGTTTACCAACTCCTATACGTAAGAATCACAAGAACATAAATGCTCATGATACAATGTTTCCACATTATTTTGATAGTGACGAATTAAAAAAATATGTAAAAACAAATATTCATAAATTAGTAGCGGATCAATCTGAAGCATTTTACATTATTTGTCGCAGTATAAATAACAAGAATCCTATGATTTTTTTTTCTTAGATGCTCCTGGAGGTACTGGGAAAACATTTTTGATAAATCTTCTTCTGGCTCAAATTAGGTCAACTGGAAATATTGCAATTGGGGTGACTTCATCAGGTATTGCTGCTACACTTATCCATGGTGGAAGAACTGCACATTCGACTTTTAAGTTGCCATTAAATGTTTCGTGTAGACAATAATCAGTTTGTTCTATTCGTAAAAATGGACCTTTGGGTAGACCTCTACAAGAAATTAAGCTTATAATATGGAATGAATTCACAATGAGTCATCTAGCTCATATTGAAGCACTTAATCTAAGCCTTCAAGATATTCTCTCTTGCAATAAATTAATGGGTGGAATAACTGTTGTTTTTGCAGGAGATTTTCGACAAACATTACCTGTCATTGCAAGAGGAACAAGGTCAGATATTGTTGAAGCATGTTTTAAATCATCGCCAATATGGAGAAGCGTTCAAACGCTCAGATTAACGACTAATATGAGAGTTCACCTTGGGGGAGGAAATGCTGACTTTCCTTTAAAGTTATTAACTATTGGAACTGGAACTGTTTTTAATAATCGCGGCTATATTTCTATAATCAATTATAATACTGGTACAATTTTATATACTGTAGATGACCTAATTTCTCACATTTATCCTCAAGTTGATAGCCTATTAGAAAAATCGTTTGAGTGGCTTTGCGATAGAACGATAATTACGCTTCGAAATCTGCCTGCTTTTGAAATAAATAGTATTATTTTAGAAAAAGTTCGAGGTACATTTAAGGAATATACATCCATGGATACTACTGTTAATACTGAAGATGCTATTCATTTTCCAACAGAATTCTTAAATTCTTTAAATCCTGCAGGATTTCTACCACATATTCTTCGAGTCAACTTAGGAGTTCCGATTATTTTACTACGAAACCTTAATCCTCCAAGGTTATGTAATGGCACGAGATTGCGAGTAAAGCATATGAGGAATCATATTATTGAAGCGACTATTTTAACTGGCCCAGCTGCAGGAGAGACGGCTCTGATACCCCGAATCCCAATGATCCCAACAGATTTACCATTTCAGTTTAAAAGATTACAGTTTCCAATAAAACTTTCTTTTGCGATTAAAATTAATAAAGCCCAGCAACAAACATTTAAACATATCGGCATAAATTTACGATCAGATTGTTTTTCACTTGGTCAATTATATGTTGCACTTTCTAGAACTGGTAATTCTGAAAATCAATATATTTTGTTACCACAAAATATAACTGTTACAAAAAATATATATCCAGAAGTATTATAATCTTAATATTAAAAGAAATCCGTCACTTGGAATCTCAGGCGAAGCCGAAACGGGGGGTGCTAGTATATATATATATATATATATATATATATATATATATATATATATACATCTACTGATTAAATATTTATGAACTAATAAATATTAATAATATTTATATATATGTTCTTTACATATATAAAAATGTGTGTGTTAATGTATATATATATATTATATATATATATATATATATATATTATATATATATATATATATATATATATATATATATATATATATAATATTCCTATACCAATTTTCGGCATTTTAGAAAATGAGAAAACACTAAGTAAAATACTTAATGTTTATATTATTTATGGATGCGATCATCGGCTT